>CM046816.1:863488-1188312 GCA_025617385.1 Murraya koenigii
AAATTCGGAAGCCACCAAAGAAGTCAAAACACGTGTGCTATAGCTTGGGTTTTGGGCCAAAATGGGATATTTTGGGAAAACTAGGGTATTTACGCTAGCGTAACTTGGGTTTGTCTCTGTCGAGCCCTATTTGGATTCATGATGAGCCAGTGCGAAGTAGTGGGGCACGAGTTCCGGAATGTTCTACTATTTTTTTGATTTTTAGAAAAATACGTAGAAAATTGATTTTCCCTTATTTTATAAAAAAATCAAGTAAAAAATCAAGCGAAAGTTCGAAACAGGACACGTGCTTCTTCATACGGCATCGTGTACCCAGTCACGGACACGTTTGGCATGGCCTTACAAGAAATTGGGTGAAAATTCGGAAGCCGCAAAGAGATGTCAAAACAGGTGTGCTATAACTTGGGTTTTGGGCCAAAAATGGGATATTTTTAGAAAAATATGGTATTTACTGTGAGCGTAACCTAGTTTGCCTCTGTTAGAACCCTATTTGGATTAGTGACGAGTCAGTGCGAAGTAGTGAGGCATAGTTCCGGAAGGTTCTACTATTTTTGGTGATTTTTAGAAAAAATAGCAAGAAAAATGATTTTCCCTTATTTTTGGAAAAAATCAAATAAAAATCAAGCGAAGGTTCGAAAGCAGGACCAGTGCTTCTTCATGTGTCATCGTGTACCAGTCTGAGACAGCGTGTCACATAGCCTTGCATGAAATTGGATGAAAATTCGGAAGCCACCAAAGAAGTCAAAACCAGTGTGCTATAGCCTTGGGTTTTGGGCCAAAATGATATTTTGGAAAAACTATGGTATTTACGAAGCGTAACTTTGGTTTGTCTCGTTATAGCCCAATTTGATTCAGTGATGTCTTGTATCGAAGTAGTGGGGCCACGAGTTCCAGAAGGTTCTACTATTTTTGGTGATTTTTAGAAAAACTTCCAAGAAAATTGATTTTCCCTTATTTTTGAAAAAATCAAGTAAAAATCAAGCGAAGGTTGAAAGCAGACCCGTGCTTCTTCCTACGGCATTATGTACCCGATGCGGACAGCGTTTCGCATGGCCTTACAAGAAATTGGGTGAAAATTTTGAAGCCACCGAAGAAGTACAAAGCAGCGTGTGCTATAGCCTTGGGTTTTGGGCAAAAATGGGATATTTTTGGGAAAACTAGAGTATTTACTGAGCGTAACCTAGGTTGTCTCTGTTAGAGCCCAATTTGATTAAGTGATGTGCTTGTCTGAAGTAGTGGGGCACGAGTTCCCGAGATGGTTCTACTATTTTTGGTGATTTTTAGAAAAAATTCCAAGAAAATTGATTTTTCCTTATTTTTGAAAAAAATCAAGTAAAAATCAAGCGAAGGTTCAAAAGCAGACCGTGCTTCTTTATACGGCATCGTGTACCCGGTATGGACACGTTTGGCATGGCCTTGCAAGAAATTGGGTGAAAATTCGAAGCCACCAAAGAGAGTCAAAACCAGTGTGCTATAACTTGGGTTTTGGGCCAAATAGGATATTTTTAGAAAAATACGGTATTCTGTGAGCGTAACCACTGTTTGCCTCTGTTAGAACCCTATTTGGATTAGTGACGAGCCAGTGCGAGTAGTGGGGCATAGTTCCGGAAGGTTCTACTATTTTTTGTGCATTTTTAGAAAAAATAGCAAGAAAATTGATTTTTCACTTATTTTTTGGAAAAAATCAAATAAAAATCAAACGAAGGTTCGAAACAGACCCGTGCTTCTTCCTGTGTCATCGTGTACCCAGTGCAGAGCAGCGTGTCACATAGCCTTACATGAAATTGGATGAAAATTCGGAAGCCACCAAGAGAAGTCAAAACCGTGTGCTATAGCCTTGGGTTTTGGGCCAAAATGATATTTTTGGAAAAACTATAGTATTTACGAGAGCGTAACTTTGGTTTGTCTCTGTTATAGCCCAATTTGATTCAGTGATGTCTGTCATGAAGTAGTGGGGCACAGTTCCCAGAAGGTTCTACTATTTTTTGGTGATTTTTTAGAAAAACTTCCAAGAAAATTGATTTTTCCCTTATTTTTTGAAAAAAATCAAGTAAAAATCAAACGAAGGTTCGAAACAGACCCGTGCTTCTTCCTACGGCATTGTGTACCCGATCGCGGACAGCGTTTCGCATGGCCTTGCAAGAAATTGGGTGAAAATTTTGAAGCCACCGAAGAGAAGTACAAAATGCGTGTGCTATAGCCTTGGGTTTTGGGCAAAAATGGGATATTTTGGGAAAACTAGAGTATTCTGTGACGTAACCTAGGTTGTCTCTGTTAGAGCCCAATTTGATTCAGTGATGTCTTGTCTGAAGTAGTGGGGCCGCAGTTCCGGAAGGTTCTACTATTTTTGGTGTTTTTAAAAAATTCCAAGAAAATTGATTTTTCCTTATTTTTGGAAAAAATCAAATAAAAATCAAGCGAAGGTTCGAAAGCAGACCCGTGCTTCTTCACGTGTCATCGTGTACCCAGTCTGAGACAGCGTGTCACATGGCCTTGCATGAAATTGGATGAAAATTCGGAAGCCACCAAGAGAAGTCAAAACCAGTGTGCTATAGCCTTGGGCTTTGGGCCAAAAATTGATATTTTGGAAAAACTATGGTATTCTGTGAGCGTAACTTTGGTTTGTCTCTGTTAGAGCCCAATTTGATTCAGTGACGAGGCGTGCTGAAGTAGTCGCGACACAGTTCCTAGAAGGTTCTACTATTTTTGGTGATTTTTAGAAAAATACCAAGAAAATTGATTTTTCCTTATTTTTGAAAAAATCAAGTAAAAAAAAGCGAAGGTTGAAACAGGACCAGTGCTTCTTCTCTGTGGCATTGTGCACCAGATGCGGACGCGTGTCGCATGGCATTGCATGAAATTGGGTGAAAATCGAAAGCCACCAAAGAGAGTCAAAACCAGTGCTGCTATAGCCTGGGGTTTGGGCCAACAATAGGATATTTTGGAAAAAGCTGGAGTATTTACGTAAGCGTAACTTGGTTTGTCTCTGTTAGATCCTAATTTGATTAAGTGACGAGCCGTCTAAAGTAGTGGGGCACTGAGTTCCGGAAGGTTCTACTATTTATTGGTGATTTTTAGAAAAATATCAAGAAAATTGATTTTTCCTTTTTTTTGAAAAAATCAATTAAAAATCAAGCGAAGGTTGAAAGCAGACCGTGCTACTTCATACGGTATCGTGTACCCGGTCTGAACACGTTTTCATGTCCTTGCAAGAACTTGGGTGAAAATTCGGAAGCCACCAAAGAAGTCCAAAACCGTGCGCTATAGCTTAGGTTTTGGGCCAAAAATGAGATATTTTGGGAAAACTAGGGTATTTACGCTAACGTAACCCGGTTTGTCTTCGTCAGAGCCATATTTGGATTCATGACGAGCCGTCTGAAGTAGTGGGGCACAATTCCCAGAATGTTCTACTATTTTTTTTGGTTTTTTAGAAAAAATACGTAGAAAATGGATTTTTCCCTTTTTTTTTGAAAAAAATAAAGTAAAAATCAAACGAAAGTTTGTCTAAGACCCGTGCTTCTTCCTCTGGCATCGTGTACCCAATATGGACAGCGTTTGGCATGGCCTTACAGAAATTGGGTGAAAATTTGGAAGCCACCGAAGAGAGTCAAAACCGGTGTGCTATAACTTGGTTTTGGGTCAAAAATGGGATATTTTTTAGAAAAATATGGTATTTCTGCGAACGTAACCCTGTTTGCCTCTGTTAGAACCCTATTTGGATTAGTGATGAGCAAGTACGAAGTAGTGGGGCACGAGTTCCGGATGGTTATACTATTTTTGGTGATTTTTTGAAAAAATAGCAAGAAAATTGATTTTTCCTTATTTTTGGAAAAAAATCGAATAAAAAATCAAGCGAAGGTTGAAAGCAGACCAGTGCTTCTTCACTGTGTCATCGTGTACCCGATGCAGAGCAGCGTGTCGCATGGCCTTGCATGAAATTGGATGAAAATTCGGAAGCCACCAAAGAGAGTCAAAACCCGTGTGCTATGCCTTGGGCTTTGGGCCAAAAATTGATATTTTTGGAAAAACTATGGTATTTCTCGAGCGTAACTTTGGTTTGTCTCTGTTAGAGCCCAATTTGATTCGTGACGAGGGCGATACGAAGTAGTCGCGGCACGAGTTCATGGAAGGTTCTACTATTTTTGGTGATTTTTAGAAAAATACCAAGAAAATTATTTTTCCTTATTTTTGAAAAAAATCAAGTAAAAATCAAGCGAAGTTTGAAACAGAACCAGTGCTTCTTCTTTGTGGCATCGTGTACCCGATGCGGACGGCGTGTCATGCGGCATTGCATGAAATTGGGTGAAAATAGCCACAAAGAAGTCAAAACCCGTGCGCTATAGCCTTGGGTTTGGGCTAAAAATAGGTTATTTTGGGAAAAGCTGGAGTATTTACATAAGCGTAACCGGTTAGTCTCTGTTAGATCCCAATTTGATTCGTGACGAGCAGTCTAAAGTAGTGAGGAATAGTTCCGGAAGGTTCTACTATTTTTGGTGATTTTTAGAAAAATAACAACAAAATTGATTTTTCCTTACTTTTTGAAAAAATAAAGTAAAAATATAATGAACTTTCGAAACGGACCGGTGCCTCTTCACAGTGGCATCGTGTATGCGATGCTGGACGGCGTGTCGCACAACCACTGCAAGAAATTGGGTGAAAATTCGGAAGCCACCAATGAGAAGTCAAAACCCGTGTGCTATAGCCTTGGGTTTTGGGCAAACATGAGATATTTTGGGAAAACTAAGGTATTTACTGTGAGCGTAATCCGGTTTGATGCGTGTTAGAGGCCAATTTAATTTGTGATGAGTCGATGCGAAGTAGTGGGGCACGAGTTCCGGAATGTTCTACTATTTTTGGTGATTTTTAGAAAAATACCAAGAAAATTGATTTTTCCTTATTTTTTGAAAAAATCAAGGAAAAATCAAGCGAAGGTTCAAACAGGACCCGTGCTTCTTCCTCTAACATCGTGTACTGCGATCGCAGGTGCATTAGCATGGCCTTGCAAGAAATTGGGTGAAAATTCATAAGCCACTAAAGAGAGTCCAAAACCAGTGTGCTATAGCTTGGGTTTTGGCCAAAAATAGGATATTTTGGGAAAAGCGGGGTATTCTATGACGTAAACCGGTTTGTCTATGTAAGAGCCCAATTTGATTGGTGACGAGACATTTGAAGTCTGCGATGCAGACACGTGTCGCCGCGACCTGCTAGAAATTGGGTGAAAATTTGGAAGCCACCAAAGAGATGTCAAGCTTAGTGTGCTATAGCCTTGGGTTCGGGGCCAAAAATTGGATATTTTTGGGAAAACTAGAAGTATTTTTCTGAGCGTAACCAAGTTTTCTCTGTTAGAGCCCAATTTGATTAAGTAAAGTGTAAATGCGAAGTAGTGGGGCCGCAGTTCGGGAATATTCTACTATTTTTGCGATTTTTAGAAAAATACCAAGAAAATTGATTTTCCCTTATTTTTGAAAAAAATCAAGTAAAAAATCAAGCGAAGGTTAAATAACGAGACCCGTGCATCTTCCTGTGGCATCGTGTACCCAGTACGGACGCTTTTCGCACGGCCTTGCATGAAATTGGGTGAAAATTCGGAAGCCACCAAAGAGAAGTCCAAAACCCGTGCGCTATAGCCTTGGGTTTTGGGACAAAAATGAGATATTTTTGGGAAAACTATGTTATTTCTCTGAGCGTAACTCGGTTTGTCTCGTTAAAGCCCAATATGATTACGTGACGAGTCGATGCGAAGTAGTGGGTCCACAGTTCTGGAAGGTTCTACTATTTTTGGTGATTCTTTAGAAAAATACCAAGAAAATTGGTTTTCCATTATTTTTCAAAAAAAAGTAAAAATCAAGCGAAGGTTGAAAGCAGACCCATGCTTCTTCACGTGGCATCGTGTGCCCGATGCAGACAGCGTGTCGTGCGGCCTTGCATGAAATTGGGTGAAAATTCGGAAGCCACAAGAGAAGTCAAAACCCGTGCGCTATAGCCTTGGGTTTTGGGCCATATGATATTTTGGGAAAACTATGGTATTCTATGAGCGTAACTCGGTTTGTCTCTGTTAAAGCCCAATATGATTCGTGACGAGCACGTACGAAGTAGTGGAGCCTGCAGTTCCCGTAAGGTTCTACTATTTTTTTGTGATTCTTTAGAAAAAATACCAAGAAAATTGGTTTTTCCATTATTTTTCAAAAAAACTCAAGTAAAAATCAAACGAAGGTTCGAAACAGACCCGTGCTTCTTCCTGTGGCATCGTGTACCCAGTCGCGGACAGCGTGTCGCACGGCCTTACATGAAATTGGGGAAAATTCGGAAGCCACCAAGAGAAGTCAAAACCAGTGTGCTATAGCCTTGGGTTTTGGGCAAAATATGATATTTTTGGGAAAACTATGGTATTTACTGCAGTAACTTCGGTTTGTCTCTGTTAGAGCCCAATTTGATTTTGATGAGGGCGTTTGAAGTAGTGGAGTCTGAGTTCCCGAAGGTTCTACTATTTTTAGGTGATTTTTAGAAAAAATACCAATAAAATTGATTTTTCCTAACTTTTGAAAAAAATCAAGTAAAAATCAAGCGAAGGTTCGAAACAGACACGTGACTCTTCTTGTGGCATCGTGTACTGCGATGCGGACACGTGTCGCAAGGCCTACCAGAAATTGGGTGAAAATTCAGAAGCCACCAAAGAGATGTCCAAAGCTCGTGTGCTATAGCAGATTGTTAGGCAAAAATTGGGTTTGGGAAAACTAGAATATTTCTACAAGCGTAACCCAGTTTGTCTCTGTTAGAGCCAATTTGATTCAGTGAAGTCTGAGTCACGAAGTAGTGGGGCCTGAGTTCCGGAATGTTCTACTATTTTTGGTGATTTTTAGAAAAAAACCAAGAAAATTGATTTTCCCTTATTTTTGAAAAAATCAAGCAAAAATCAAATAAGGTTCGAAACAGGACTCGTGCCTCTTCCTTTAGTATCATGTACCCAGTCTGAGGCAGCGTGTATGCAGCCACTGTAAGAAATTGGGTGAAAATTCGAAGCCACCAAAGAGAAGTCAAAACACATGCGCTATAGCCTTGCGTTTCGGACCAACAATGGGATATTTTTGGGAAAACTATGGCATTTCTGCGAGCGTATCTGGTTTGTCTATTTTAGAGGCCATTATGATTACGTGACGAGCCGATACGAAGTTGTGAGAGCCGCAGTTCCGGAAGGTTCTACTATTTTTGGTGATTTTTAGAAAAATACCAAGAAAATTGATTTTTCCTTATTTTTGAAAAAATCAAGTAAAAATGAAACGAAGGTTCGAAATAGACCAGCGCTTCTTCCTCACGGTATCGTGTACCCGAGTCACGGACGCATTTGGCATGGCCTTGCAAGAAATTGGGTGAAAATTCAGGAGCCACAAAGAAAAGTCAAAACCAGTGTGCTATAGGTTGGGTTTTGGGCCAAAAATAGGATACTTTTGGGAAAACTAGGGTATTTACGTGAGCGTAAGCCGGTTTGTCTAAATTAGAGCCCAATTTGATTACGTGACGAGACATCCGAAGTAGTGGGGCACGAGTTCCGGAAGGTTCTACTATTTTTTGGTGATTTTTAGAAAAAATACCTACAAAATTGATTTTTCCTTATTTTTTGAAAAAATCAAGTAAAAATCAAGCGAAGGTTGGAAACGAGACCGGTGCTTCTACCTAGGGATGGCAATGGGCGGGCAGGGACGAGGGCTTAGCCAAGCCAGAGCACAAGAGCCCTATAAAAGCCAGAATGTTCAAAATTAGGGCAGGGCTGAGAGCTTTATCAGGACCCGATCAATTTTTTAATATTTAAACAATTCCAATTTAAAATATTATAATATATTAATATTTAAAAACTTTAAAACCTTATTAAAATAACATAAATATAAAAATTATTCTAATCAACATCTTTACCATAAATTATATAAATAATTAAACACAAACAAAAATTAGATCTAATTCAAATAAAAACACAATTCAATTCAATAATCTAACTAAAGATTTCATTAATTTAACAAACAAATAAATTAAAATAACATAATATAAAAATTATTCTAATCAACATCTTTACCATAAATTATATAAATAATTAAGCACAAACAAAAATTAGATCTAATTCAAATAAAAATACTATTTAATTCAATAATCCAACTAAAGATTTCATTAGTTTAACAAACAAATAAAAACACATAATTCGATTACACAATTTAAACAAGAAGTTCTTTAGTTTAAAAATGACAATTTACAATCCAACATGAAAAAAAAATTACTCCAATACTTATGGACATACGTTTATTTTTTTTTAAGTTAGAGCACAGGCAGGACAGGTAGGGCTATATAAAGCCAGAGCCACGGCCCGAATTTAAAGGGCTTGATATGTATAAGCCGAGGCAGAGCCAGAGCCCTTAAATTCGACCAGAGCCCTAAAAATAAGGGCAGGGCTAATCGAGACCTAAATCGGGGCCGGGCTTTTGCCATCCCTACTTCTACACGTGGCATCGTGTACCCAGTGCGGACGGCGTGTCACCGCGGCCTTGCGTGAAGTGGGTGAAAATTCGGAAGCCACCAAGAGAAGTCAAAAACACATGCGCTATAGCCTTGGGTTTGGGCCAAAAATGGGATATTTTGGGAAAACTATAGTATTTACTATGAGCGTAACTCGGTTTGTCCATGTTAGAGCCCATTAAGATTAAATCACGAGCCATCCGAAGTAGTGAGGAGCAGTTCCGGAAGGTTCTACTATTTTTGGTGATTTTTATAAAAATACCAAGAAAATTGATTTTTCCATTATTTTTGAAAAAAATCAAGTAAAAATCAAGCGAAGGCTCGAAAGCAGACCCTTGCTTCTTCTCGTGGCATCGTTTACCCAGTGCGGACGGCGTGTCGTACAGCCCTACAAGAAATTGGGAGAAAATTCGGAAGCTACCAAGAGAAATCGAAAGCTTAGTGTGCTATAGCCTTGGGTTTTGGGCCAAAATAGGATATTTCGGGAAAACTATGGTATTTCTGTGAGCGTAACTTGGTTTGTTTACATTAGAGCCCTATTTGGATTAGTGACGAGCCGTCACGAAGTAGTGGAGCCACGAGTTCCGGAAGGTTCTACTATTTTTGGTGATTTTTAGAAAAAATACCAACAAAATTGATTTTTCCTTATTTTTCGAAAAAAATCAAGTAAAAATCAAGCGAAGGTTGAAACAGGACCGATGCTTCTACACGTGGCATCGTGTACCCGATGCGGACGGCGTGTCACTGCGGCCTTGCGTGAAATTGGGTGAAAATTCGGAAGCCACCAAAGAGAAGTCCAAACCCGTGCGCTATAGCCTTGGGTTTTGGGCCAAAAATGGGATATTTTTGGAAAAACTATGGTATTCTACTGAGCGTAACTTGGTTTGTCTCGTTAGAGCCCATTATATTACGTGACGAGCCGTGCGAGTAGTGGGGCACGAGTTCAGGAAGGTTCTACTATTTTTTGGTGATTTTTAGAAAAATACCAAGAAAATTGATTTTTCCCTTATTTTTTGGAAAAAATCAAGGAAAAATCAAACGAAGGTTCGAAATAGACCCGTGCTTCTTGTTGTGGCATTGTGTACTCAGTACGGACGCGTGTCGTACAGCCCTACAAGAAATTGGGTCAAAATTCGGAAGCCACCAAAGAGAAGTTCAAAACCCGTGTGCTATAGCCTTGGG
Source organism: Murraya koenigii (assembly GCA_025617385.1). NCBI lineage: Eukaryota > Viridiplantae > Streptophyta > Magnoliopsida > Sapindales > Rutaceae > Murraya > Murraya koenigii. The sequence continues at coordinate 873,170 of CM046816.1, forward strand.
TTTTGGGCAAAAAATGGGATATTTTTGGGAAAGATAAGGTATTTCTGCGAGCGTAACTCGGTTTGTCTTTGTTAGAGCCCTATTTGGATTAGTGACGAGCCGTACGAAGTAGTGGGAGCGCAGTTCCACGAAGGTTCTACTATTTTTTGGTGATTTTTTTGAAAAAAATACCAACAAAATTGATTTTTCCCTTATTTTTCGAAAAAAATCAAGTAAAAATCAAACGAAGGTTCGAAACAGACCCTTGCTTCTTCCTGTGGCATCGTGTACCCTGTACAGAGGCGTGTCGCACGGCCTTGCATGAAATTTGGTGAAAATTCGGAAGCCACCAAAGAGAAGTCCAAAACCCGTGCGCTATAGCCTTTGGTTTCGGGCAAAAAATGGGATATTTTCGGGAAAACTATGGTATTTCTGCGAACGTAAACCAGTTTGTCTCTGTTAGAGCCTAATTTGATTCATGATGGAGACGACTGAAGTAGTGAGAGCACTGAGTTCCGGAAGGTTGTACTATTTTTGGTGATTTATTAGAAAAATACCAAGAAAATTGATTTTTCCTTATTTTTGAAAACAATCAAGTAAAAATCAAATGAATGTTCGAAAGCAGACCCGTGCTTCTTCACGTGGCATCGTGTACCCGATGCGAGACAGCGTTTGGCATGGCCTTACAAGAAATTGGGTGAAAATTCGGGAGCCACCAAAGAAAGTCAAAACCAGTGTGCTATAGGTTGGGTTTTGGGCCAAAAATAGGATATTTTGGGAAAACTAGAGTATTCTGCGAGCGTAACCGGTTTGTCTAAATTAGAGCCCAATTTGATTCGTGACGAGACATACTGAAGTAGTGGGGCCACAGTTCCGGAAGGTTCTACTATTTTTGGTGATTTATTAGAAAAAAACCAACAAAATTGATTTTTCCTTATTTTTTGAAAAAATCAAGTAAAAATCAAGCGAAGGTTCGAAAGCAGACCGTGCTTCTTCTCGTGGCATCGTTTACCCGATACGGACACGTGTCGTACAGCCCTACAAGAAATTGGGTGAAAATTCGGAAGCCACCAAAGAGAAGTCAAAACCCGTGTGCTATAGCCTTGGGTTTTGGGCCAAAAATGGGATATTTTTGGGAAAATTAGGGTATTTCTGCGAACGTAAACCGGTTTGTCTCTGTTAGAGCCCTATTTGGATTAGTGACGAGCCGTCTGAAGTAGTGGGGCACAGTTCCCGGAAGGTTCTACTATTTTTGGTGATTTTTTAGAAAAAATACCAACAAAATTGATTTTTCCCTTATTTTTTGAAAAAAATCAAGTAAAAATCAAACGAAGGTTCGAAACAGACCCGTGCTTCTTCCTGTGGCATCGTGTACCCAGTACGTACGCGTGTCGCATGGCCTTGCATGAAATTGGGTGAAAATTCGGAAGCCACCAAAGAGAAGTCCAAAACCCGTGTGCTATAGCCTTTGGTTTTGGGCAAAAAATGGGATATTTTGGGAAAACTATGGTATTTCTGCGAATGTAACCCGGTTTGTCTCTGTTAGAGCCCTATTTGGATTAAGTGACAGGCCGATACGAAGTAGTGGGGCACGAGTTCCGGAAGGTTCTACTATTTTTGGTGATTTTTAGAAAAATACCAACAAAATTAATTTTTCCTTATTTTTTGAAAAAATCAAGTAAAAACTCAAACGAAGGTTCGAAACAGACCCGTGCTTCTTCCTGTGGCATCGTTTACCCAGTACGGACGCGTGTCGTACAGCCCTACAAGAAATTGGGAGAAAATTCAGAAGCCACCAAAGAGAAGTCGAAAACCCGTGTGCTATAGCCTTGGGTTTTGGGCAAAAAATGGGATATTTTTGGGAAAAATAGGGTATTTACTGAGCGTAACTCGGTTTGTCTCTGTTAGAGCCCTATTTGGATTAGTGACGAGCCGTCTGAAGTAGTGGGGCACTGCAGTTCTCGGAAGGTTCTACTATTTTTGGTGATTTTTAGAAAAAATACCAAGAAAATTGATTTTTACCTTATTTTTCGAAAAAAATCAAGTAAAAATCAAGCGAAGATTCAAAACAGAGACCCGTGCTTCTTCACGTGGCATCATTTACCCGATGCGGACGCGTGTCGTACAGCCCTACAAGAAATTGGGAGAAAATTCGGAAGCCACCAAAGAGAGTCGAAAACCGTGTGCTATAGCCTTGGGTTTTGGGCCAAAAATAGGATATTTTGGAAAAAGCGTAGTATTCTACGAGCGTAACCGGTTTGTCTCTGTTAGAGCCCAATTTGATTAGTGACGAGCCGTCTGAAGTAGTGGGGCACGAGTTCCGGAAGGTTCTACTATTTTTGGTGATATTTTAGAAAAATACCAAGAAAATTGATTTTTCCCTTATTTTTGAAAAAATCAAGTAAAAATCAAGCGAAGGTTCGAAAGCAGACCCGTGCTTCTTCACAGTGGCATCGTTTACCCAATGCGGACGGCGTGTCGTACAGCCCTACAAGAAATTGGGAGAAAATTCGGAAGCCACCAAGAGAAGTCGAAAACCAGTGTGCTATAGCCTTGGGTTTTGGGCCAAAAATGGGATATTTTGGAAAAACAATGGTATTCTGTGAGCGAAACTCGGTTTGTCTCTGTTAGAGCCCATTATATTACGTGACGAGCCGTCGATGTAGTGGGGCACAATTCCGGAAGGTTCTACTATTTTTGGTGATTTTTAGAAAAATACCAACAAAATTAATTTTCCCTTATTTTTGAAAAAATCAAGTAAAAATCAAGCGAAGGTTCGAAAGCAGACCCGTGCTTCTTCACATGGCATCGTTTACCCGATGCGGACGCGTGTCGTACAGCCCTACAAGAAATTGGGAGAAAATTCGGAAGCCACCAAAGAAGTCGAAAACCGGTGTGCTATAGCCTTGCGTTTTGGGCAAAAATGGTATATTTTGGGAAAAATAGGGTATTCTGCGAGCGTAACTCGGTTTGTCTCTGTTAGAGCCCTATTTGGATTATTGACGAGCAGTACGAAGTAGTGGGGCACTGACTCTCGGAAGGTTCTACTATTTTTGGTGATTTTTAGAAAAAATACCAACAAAATTGATTTTTCCTTATTTTTGAAAAAATCAAGTAAAAATCAAGCGAAGATTCGAATCAGACCAGTGCTTCTTCACGTGGCATCGTGTACCCAGTCGCGGAGGCGTGTCGCATGGCCTTGTATGAAATTGGGTGAAAATTCGGAAGCCACCAAAGAGATGTCAAAACCGTGTGCTATAGCCTTGGGTTTTGGGCAAAAATAGGATATTTTTGGGAAAACTATGCTATTTACTGAGCGTAACTTGGGTTGTCTCTGTTAGAGCCCATTATATTCAGTGACGAGCCGTACGAAGTATTGGGGCACGAGTTCGAGAAGGTTCTACTATTTTTGGTGATTTTTAGAAAAAATACCAACAAAATTAATTTTTCCTTATTTTTCGAAAAAATCAAGTAAAAATCAAGCGAAGGTTGAAAGCAGACCCTTGCTTCTTCACATGGCATCGTTTACCCGATGCGGACGGCGTGTTGTACAGCCCTACAAGAATTGGGAGAAAATTCGGAAGCTACCAAAGAAATCGAAAACCCATGTGGAAAAGCCTTGGGTTTTGGGCCAAAAATGGGATATTTTGGGAAAACTATAGTATTCTGCGAGCGTAACCGGTTTGTCTCTGTTAGAGCCCTATTTGGATTAGTGACGAGCCGTCTGAAGTAGTGGGGCCGCAGTTCCACGGAAGGTTCTACTATTTTTTGGTGATTTTTTGAAAAAAACCAACAAAATTGATTTTTCCTTATTTTTCGAAAAAATCAAGTAAAAAATCAAGCGAAGGTTGAAAGCAGACCCGTGCTTCTTCACGTGGCATCGTGTACCCGATCACGGTGGCGTGTCGTCATGACCTTGCAATGGGAAATTTGGAAGCCACCAAGAGAAGTCAAAACCAGTGCGCTATAGCCTTGGGTTTTGGGCCAAAAATGGGATATTTTTGGGAAAACTATGCTATTTCTGCGAACGTAACCCGGTTTGTCTCTGTTAGAGCCCATTATATTCGTGACGAGCCGTACGAAGTAGTGGGGCCACGAGTTCCGGAAGGTTCTACTATTTTTGGTGATTTTTGAAAAAATACCAAGAAAATTGATTTTTCCTTATTTTTCGAAAAAATCAAGTAAAAATCAAGCGAAGGTTGAAAACGAGACCCGTGCTTCTTCACGTGGCATCGTTTACCCAGTGCGGACGGCGTGTCGTACAGCCCTACAAGAAATTGGGAGAAAATTCGGAAGCCACCAAAGAAGTCGAAAACCAGTGTGCTATAGTCTTGGGTTTTTGGCCAAAAATAGGATATTTTTGGGAAGACTATGGTATTTCTGCGAAAGTAACCCGGTTTCTCTCTGTTAGAGCCCATTATATTCGTGACGAGCCGTCTGAAGTAGTGGGGCCACAGTTCAGGAAGGTTCTACTATTTTTGGTATTTTTAGAAAAATACCAAGAAAATTAATTTTCCCTTATTTTTAGAAAAAAATCAAGTAAAAATCAAGCGAAGGTTCGAAATAGACCAGTGCTTCTTCCTGCGGTATCGTGTACCAGATACGGACGCATTTGTCACGGCCTTGCAAGAAATTGGGTGAAAATTCGGAAGCCACCGAAGAAGTCAAAACCCGTGTGCTATAGCTTGGGTTTTGGGCCAAAAATAGGATATTTTGGGAAGACTATGGTATTTCTATGAGCGTAACCGGTTTGTCTCTGTTAGAGCCCTATTTGGATTAGTGACGAGCACGTCCGAAGTAATGGAGCCGCAGTTCCACGAAGGTTCTTCTATTTTTAGTGATTTTTTGAAAAAATACCAACAAAATTGATTTTTCCTTATTTTTCGAAAAAAAATCAAGCGAAGGTTCGAAGCAGACCATTGCTTCTTCACGTGGCATCGTGTACCACGATGCAGAGGTGTGTCGTACGGCGTTGCATGAAATTGGGTGAAAATTCAGAAGCCACCAAAGAGAAGTCCAAAACCCGTGCGCTATAGCCTTGGGTTTTGTGCCAAAAATGGGATATTTTGGGAAAAATAGGGTATTTTTGCAAACGTAACCCGGTTTGTCTCTGTTAGAGCCCTATTTGGATTAGGGACGAGCAGTGCGAAGTAATGGGTCACCAGTTCCACTGAAGGTTCTACTATTTTTTAGTGATTTTTTTGGAAAAAATACCAACAAAATTGATTTTTCCCTTATTTTTCGAAAAAAATCAAGTAAAAATCAAACGAAGGTTTAAAGCGAGACCCTTGCTTCTTCACTGTGGCATCGTATACCCGATGCGGAGGCGTGTCGCACGACCTTGCATGAAATTGGGTGAAAATTCGGAAGCCACCAAAGAAGTCAAAACCAGTGCTGCTATAGCCTTGGGTTTTGGGCCAAAATGGGGATATTTTGGGAAAATAGGGAATTTCTGCGAACGTAACCCGGTTTGTCTCTGTTAGAGCCCTATTTGGAATAGTGACGAGCCATCTGAAGTAGTGGGGCACGAGTTCCACGAAGGTTCTACTATTTTTGGTTATTTTTTGAAAAAATACCAACAAAATTGATTTTCCCTTATTTTTCGAAAAAAATCAAGTAAAAAATCAAGCGAAGGTTGAAAGCAGGACCAGTGCTTCTTCACGTGGCATCGTGTACCCGATGCGGATGGCGTGTCGCTACGACCTTGCATGAAATTTGGAAGCCACCAAGAGAAGTCAAAACCCGTGCGCTATAGCCTTGGGTTTGGGCCAAAAATGGGATATTTTGGGAAAACTATGCTATTCTGCTGAGCGTAACCGGTTTGTCTCTGTTAGAGCCCATTATATTACGTGACGAGCCGTACGAAGTAGTGGAGCCACGAGTTCCGGAAGGTTCTACTATTTTTGGTGATTTTTAGAAAAAATACAAGAAAATTGATTTTCCCTTATTTTTGAAAAAAATCAAGTAAAAATCAAGCGAAGGTTGAAAGCAGACCCGTGCTTCTTCACGTGGCATCGTTTACCCAGTCGCGGACGGCGTGTCGTACAGCCCTACAGAAATTGGGAGAAAATTGGAAACCACCAAGAGAAGTCGAAAACCAGTGTGCTATAGTCTTGGGTTTTGGCCAAAAATAGGATATTTTGGGAAGACTATGGTATTCTGCGAACGTAACCCGGTTTCTCTGTTAGAGCCCATTATATTACGTGACGAGCCGATGCGAAGTAGTGGAGCACTGAGTTCCGGAAGGTTCTACTATTTTTTGGTGATTTTTAGAAAAATACCAAGAAAATTAATTTTTCCTTATTTTTGAAAAAAATCAAGTAAAAATCAAGCGAAGGTTCGAAATAGACCGGTGCTTCTTCCTACGGTATCGTGTACCCAGTCGCGGACGCATTTGTACGGCCTTGCAAGAAATTGGGTGAAAATTCGGAAGCCACAGAAGAAGTCAAAACCGGTGTGCTATAGCTTGGGTTTTGGGCCAAAAATAGGATATTTTGGGAAGACTATGGTATTTCTGCGAGCGTAAACCGGTTTGTCTCTGTTAGAGCCCTATTTGGATTAGTGACGAGCACGTCTGAAGTAATGGGGCACTGAGTTCACGGAAGGTTCTTCTATTTTTAGTGATTTTTTGAAAAAATACCAACAAAATTGATTTTTCCCTTATTTTTGAAAAATCAGTAAAATCAAGCGAAGGTTGAAAGCAGACCATTGCTTCTTCACGTGGCATCGTGTACCACTGCTGAGAGGTGTGTCATGCAGCGTTGCATGAAATTGGGTGAAAATTCAGAAGCCACCAAAGAGAAGTCCAAAACCCGTGCGCTATAGCCTTGGGTTTTGTGCCAAAAATGGGATATTTTGGGAAAAATAGGGTATTTTTGCAAACGTAACCCGGTTTGTCTCTGTTAGAGCCCTATTTGGATTAGGGACGAGCCAGTGCGAAGTAATGGGGCCTGCAGTTCCACGAAGGTTCTACTATTTTTAGTGATTTTTTGAAAAAATACCAACAAAATTGATTTTTCCCTTATTTTTCGAAAAAATCAAGTAAAAATCAAGCGAAGGTTCGAAAGCAGACCCTTGCTTCTTCACGTGGCATCGTGTACCCGATGCGGAGGCGTGTCGCCTGACCTTGCATGAAATTGGGTGAAAATTCAGAAGCCACCAAAGAAGTCAAAACCCGTGCGCTATAGCCTTGGGTTTTGGGCCAAAAGGATATTTTGGGAAGACTATGGTATTTACGTAAGCGTAACCTGGTTTGTCTCTGTTAGAGCCCATTATATTAGTGACGAGCAGTCTGAAGTTGTGGGGCCAGTTCCGAAGGTTCTACTATTTTTGGTGATTTTTGAAAAATACCAACAAATTGATTTTCCTTATTTTTGGAAAAAATCAAGCAAAAATCAAGCGAAGGTTGAAAGCAGACCAGTGCTTCTTCACGTGGCATCATTTACCCGGTATGGACGGCGTGTCGTACAGCCCTACAAGAAATTGGGAGAAAATTCGGAGCCACCAAAGAAGTCGAAAACCGGTGTGCTATAGCCTTGGGTTTTGGGCAAAAAATGGGATATTTTGGGAAAACTATGGTATTTACTGCGAGCGTAACTCGGTTTGTCTCTGTTAGAGCCCTATTTGGATTAGTGACGAGCCGTACGAAGTAGTGGGGCACTGAGTTCCACGAAGGTTCTACTATTTTTGGTGATTTTTGAAAAAATACCAACAAAATTGATTTTTCCCTATTTTTGAAAAAAATCAAGTAAAAATCAAGCGAAGGTTGAAAGCGAGACCATTGCTTCTTCACAGTGGCATCGTGTACCACGATACGGAGGTGTGTCGTGCAGCGTTGCATGAAAGTGGGTGAAAATTCGGAAGCCACCAAAGAGAAGTCAAAACCCGTGCTTGCTATAGCCTTGGGTTTTGGGCCAAAAATGGGATATTTTGGGAAAATAGGGTATTCTATGAGCGTAACCGGTTTGTCTCTGTTAGAGCCCTATTTGGATTAGTGACGAGCAAATGCGAAGTAGTGGGGCACAGTTCCACGGAAGGTTCTACTTGTTTTTGGTTATTTTTTGAAAAAATACCAACAAAATTGATTTTTCCTTATTTTTGAAAAAATCAAGTAAAAATCAAGCGAAGGTTGAAAGCAGACCCGTGCTTCTTCACGTGGCATCGTTTACCCGATGCAGACGGCGTGTCGTTCAGCCCTACAAGAAATTGGGAGAAAATTCGGAAGCCACCAAGAGAAGTCGAAAACTCAGTGTGCTATAGCCTTGGGTTTTGGGCAAAAAATGGGATATTTTGGGAAAAATAGGGTATTTCTGCGAGCGTAACTCGGTTTGCCTCTATTACGAGCTCATTATATTACGTGACGAGCCGTACGAGTAGTGGGGCACGAGTTCCGGAAGGTTCTACTTTTTTGGTGATTTTTAGAAAAATACCAACAAAATTGATTTTTCCTTATTTTTTGAAAAAATCAAGTAAAAATCAAGCGAAGGTTGAAAGCAGACCCGTGCTTCTTCACGTGGCATCGTTTACCCAGTCTGAGACGGCGTGTCGTACAGCCCTACAAGAAATTGGGAGAAAATTCGGAAGCCACCAAAGACAAGTCGAAAACCCGTGTGCTATAGCCTTGGGTTTTGGGCAAAAAATGTGATATTTTTGGGAAAAATAGGGTATTTCGGCGAACGTAACCCAGTTTGTCTCTGTTAGAGTCCTATTTGGATTAGGGACAAGCCATTTGAAGTAGTGGGGCACAGTTCCCAGAAGGTTCTACTATTTTTTGGTTATTTTTTTGAAAAAAATACCAACAAAATTAATTTTTCCCTTATTTTTCGAAAAAAATCAAGTAAAAATCAAACGAAGGTTCGAAACAGACCATTGCTTCTTCCTGTGGCATCGTGTACCCAGTACGGAGGCGTGTCGCACTGACCTTGCATGAAATTGGGTGAAAATTCGGAAGCCACCAAAGAAGTCAAAACCAGTGCGCTATAGCCTTGGGTTTTGGGCCAAAATAGGATATTTTGGGAAAAATAGGGTATTTACGTGAGCGTAACTCGGTTTGTCTCTGTTAGAGCCCTATTTGGATTAGTGACGAGCCATACGAAGTAGTGGGGCCGCAGTTCCACGAAGGTTCTACTATTTTTGGTGATTTTTTGAAAAAATACCAACAAAATTGATTTTTCCTTATTTTTCAAAAAAATCAAGTAAAAATCAAACGAAGGTTCGAAACAGACCCGTGCTTCTTCACGTGGCATCGTTTACCAGATGCGGACGGCGTGTCGTACAGCCTACAAGAAATTGGGAGAAAATTCAGAAGCCACCAAGAGAAGTCGAAAACCTGGTGTGCTATAGCCTTGGGTTTTGGGCAAAAATGGGATATTTTGGGAAAAATAGGGTATTTACTGAGCGTAACTCGGTTTGTCTCTGTTAGAGCCCATTATATTACGTGACGAGCCGTCCGAAGTAGTGGGGCCACAGTTCCGGAAGGTTCTACTATTTTTGGTGATTTTTAGAAAAATACCAACAAAATTGATTTTTCCTTATTTTTGAAAAAATCAAGTAAAAATCAAGCGAAGGTTCGAAAGCAGGACCCGTGCTTCTTCACAGTGGGATCGTTTACCCGATGCGGACGGCGTGTCGTACAGCCCTACAAGAAATTGGGAGAAAATTCGGAAGCCACCAAAGAGAAGTCGAAAACCCGTGTGCTATATAGCCTTGGGTTTTGGGCAAAAAAATGGGATATTTTTGGGAAAATAGGGTATTTCTGCGAACGGAACCCAGTTTGTCTCTGTTAGAGCCCTATTTGGATTAGTGACGAGCCGTCTGAAGTAGTGGGGCATAGTTCCCTGAAGGTTCTACTATTTTTTGGTGATTTTTTAAAAAAAAACCAACAAAATTGATTTTTCCCTTATTTTTCGAAAAAATCAAGTAAAAATCAAACGAAGGTTCGAAACAGACCCTTGCTTCTTCCTGTGGCATCGTGTACCCTGTATAGAGGTGTGTCACACGGCCTTGCATGAAATTGGGTGAAAATTCGGAAGCCACCAAAGAGAAGTCCAAAACCCGTGCGCTATAGCCTTGGGTTTTGGGCCAAAAATGGGATATTTTTGGGAAAACTATGCTATTTCTGCGAACGTAACCCGGTTTGTCTCTGTTAGAGCCCATTATATTCGTGACGAGCCGTGCGAGTAGTGGGGCCACAGTTCCGGAAGGTTCTACTATTTTTTGGTGATCTTTTAGAAAAGATACCAAGAAAATTGATTTTTCCCTTATTTTTCGAAAAAAATCAAGTAAAAATCAAACGAAGGTTCGCAATAGACCCGTGCTTCTTCCTGCGGTATCGTGTACCAGATGCGGACGCATTTGCACGACCTTGCAAGAAATTTGGTGAAAATTCGGAAGCCACCAAAGAGATGTCAAAACCAGTGTGCTATAGCTTGGGTTTTAGGCCAAAAATGGGATATTTTGGGAAGACTATGGTATTTACTGTGAGCGTAACCGGTTTCTCTGTTACTGAGCCCATTATATTACGTGACGAGCCGTCACGAATTAGTGGAGCCTGCAGTTCCGGAAGGTTCTACTATTTTTTGGTGATTTTTTAGAAAAAATACCAAGAAAATTGATTTTTCCCTTATTTTTCGAAAAAAATCAAGTAAAAATCAAACGAAGGTTCACAATAGACCCGTGCTTCTTCCTCTGGTATCGTGTACCCGATCGCGGACGCATTTGTACGGCCTTGCAAGAAATTAGGTGAAAATTCAGAAGCCACCAAAGAGAAGTCCAAAACCCGTGTGCTATAGCTTGGGTATTGGGCCAAAAATGGGATATTTTTGGGAAGACTAGGGTATTTCTGGGAACGTCAACCGGTTTGTCTCTGTTAGAGATCTATTTAGATTAGTGACGAGCCGTCTGAAGTAGTGGGGCACAGTTCCGGAAGGTTCTACTATTTTTGGTGATTTTTAGAAAAAAACCAAGAAAATTGATTTTTCCTTATTTTTCGAAAAAAATTAAGTGAAAATCAAGCGATGGTTGAAAGCAGACCGGTGCTTCTTCACAGTGGCATTGTGTACCCGATGCGGAGGCGTGTCGTACGGCCTTGCATGAAATTGGGTGAAAATTCGGAAGCCACCAAAGAGAGTCAAAACCAGTGTGCTATAGCCTTGGGTTTTGGGCCAAAATAGGATATTTTGGGAAAAATAGGGTATTTCTTGAGCGTAACTCGGTTTCTCTCTGTTAGAGCCCATTATATTACGTGACGAGCAAGTGCGAAGTAGTGGGGCACTGAGTTCCGGAAGGTTCTACTATTTTTGGTGATTTTTAGAAAAATACCAAGAAAATTGATTTTCCCTTATTTTTCGAAAAAATCAAGTAAAAATCAAGCGAATATTCAAAAGCAGGACCGTGCTTCTTCACGTGGCATCGTTTACCCGATGCAGACGGCGTGTCGTACAGACCTACAAGAAATTGGGAGAAAATTCGGAGGCCACCAAGAGAAGTCGAAAACTTAGTGTGCTATATAGCATTGGGTTTTGGGCAAAAAATCGGATATTTTTGGGAAAATAGGGTATTCTATGAGCGTAACCCGGTTTGTCTCTGTTAGTGCCCTATTTGGATTAGTGACGAGCACGTCCGAAGTAGTGGGGCCACGAGTTCCACGGAAGGTTCTACTATTTTTGGTTATTTTTTGAAAAAATACCAACAAAATTGATTTTTCCTTATTTTTCGAAAAAAATCAAGTAAAAATCAAGCGAAGGTTCGAAAGCAGACCAGTGCTTCTTCACGTGGCATCGTTTACCCAGTGCGGACGGCGTGTCGTACAGCCCTACAAGAAATTGGGAGAAAATTCGGAAGCCACCAAGAGAAGTCGAAAACCAGTGTGCTATAGCATTGGGTTTTGGGCCAAAAATAGGATATTTTGGGAAGACTATGGTATTTACTGTGAGCGTAACTTGGTTTCTCTCTGTTAGAGCCCATTATATTACGTGACGAGCCGATGCTGAATTAGTGGGGCATAGTTCCGGAAGGTTCTACTATTTTACGGTGATTTTTAGAAAAATACCAAGAAAATTGATTTTTCCATTATTTTTCGAAAAAATCAAGTAAAAATCAAGCGAAGGTTCACAATAGACCAGTGCTTCTTCCTGCGGTATCGTGTACCCGATCGCGGACGCATTTAGTACGGCCTTGCAAGAAATTGGGTGAAAATTCGGAAGCCACCAAAGAGAGTCAAAACCAGTGTGCTATAGCTTGGGTTTTGGTCCAAAATAGGATATTTTGGGAAGACTAGGGTATTTACAGGAGCGTAACACGGTTTGTCTCTGTTAGAGCTCTATTTGGATTAGTGACGAGCACGTGCGAAGTAGTGGGGCACGAGTTCCGGAAGGTTCTACTATTTTTGGTGATTTTTTAGAAAAAAAACCAACAAAATTGATTTTTCCCGTATTTTTTGAAAAAATCAATTGAAAATCAAGCGAATGGTTCGAAAGCAGACCCGTGCTTCTTCACGTGGCATTGTGTACCCGATCGCGGAGGCGTGTCGCTACGACCTTACATGAAATTGGGTGAAAATTCAGAAGCCACCAAAGAAGTCAAAACCTGTGTGCTATAGCCTTGGGTTTAGGGCCAAAAATAGGATATTTTGGGAAAAATAGGGTATTTCTGTGAGCGTAACCGGTTTCTCTCTATTAGAGCCCATTATATTACGTGACGAGCAGATGCGAAGTAGTGGGGCACTGAGTTCCGGAAGGTTCTACTATTTTTTGGTGATTTTTTAGAAAAAATACCAAGAAAATTGATTTTTCCCTTATTATTCGAAAAAATTCAAGTAAAAATCAAACGAAGGTTCGCAATAGACCAGTGCTTCTTCCTACGGTATCGTGTACCCGATCACGGACGCATGTTGCACGGCCTTGCAAGAAATTAGGTGAAAATTCAGAAGCCACCAAAGAGAAGTCCAAAACCCGTGTGCTATAGCATGGGTTTTGGGTCAAAAATGGGATATTTTTGGGAAGAGTAGGGTATTTCTGGGAACGTAAACCGGTTTGTCTCTGTTAGAGCTCTATTTGGATTAGTGACGAGCCGTCTGAAGTAGTGGGGCACAGTTCCCGGAAGGTTCTACTATTTTTGGCGAATTTTTAGAAAAAAAACCAAGAAAATTGATTTTTCCCTTATTTTTTGAAAAAAATCAATTGAAAATCAAACAATGGTTCGAAACAGACCCGTGCTTCTTCCTGTGGCATTGTGTACCCGATGCGGAGGCGTGTCATGCGGCCTTGCATGAAATTGGGTGAAAATTCGAAGCCACCAAGAGAAGTCAAAACCCGTGCTGCTATAGCCTTGGGTTTGGGCCAAAAATAGGATATTTTGGGAAAAATAGGGTATTTACTGCGAGCGTAACTCGGTTTCTCTCTGTTAGAGCCCATTATATTAAGTGACGAGCCGTCTGAAGTAGTGGGGCACAGTTCTCGGAAGGTTCTACTTTTTTTTGGTGATTTTTTAGAAAAAATACCAACAAAATTGATTTTTCCCTTATTTTTCGAAAAAAATCAAGTAAAAATCAAACGAAGGTTCGAAACAGACCCGTGCTTCTTCCCGTGGCATCGTTTACCCGATGCGGACGGCGTGTCGTACAGCCTACAAGAAATTGGGAGAAAATTCGGAAGCCACCAAAGAGAAGTCGAAAACCCGTGTGCTATAGCCTTGGGTTTTGTGCAAAAAATGGGATATTTTTGGGAAAAATAGGGTATTTCTGCGAACGTAACCCGGTTTGTCTCTTTTAGAGCTCATTATATTCAGTGACGAGCCGATGCGAAGTAGTGGGGCACGAGTTCGCGGAAGGTTCTACTTTTTTGGTGATTTTTAGAAAAATACCAAGAAAATTGATTTTCCTTATTTTTGAAAAAAATCAAGTAAAAATCAAGCGAAGGTTGAAAGCAGGACCCGTGCTTCTTCACTGTGGCATCGTTTACCAGTGCAGACGGCGTGTCGTACAGCCTACAAGAAATTGGGAGAAAATTCGGAAGCCACCAAAGAAAGTGAAAACCCGTGTGCTATAGCCTTGGGTTTTGTGCAAAAAATGGGATATTTTGGGAAAAATAGGGTATTCTGCGAGCGTAACTCGGTTTGTCTCTTTTAGAGCTCATTATATTACGTGACGAGCAAGTACGAAGTAGTGGGGCACTGAGTTCCGGAAGGTTCTACTTTTTTGGTGATTTTTAGAAAAATACCAACAAAATTGATTTTTCCTTATTTTTTGAAAAAAATCAAGTAAAAATCAAGCGAAGGTTGAAACAGACCAGTGCTTCTTCACGTGGCATCGTTTACCCGATGCGGACGGCGTGTCGTACAGCCCTACAAGAAATTGGGAGAAAATTCGGATGCCACCAAAGAGAAGTCGAAAACCCGTGTGCTATAGCTTTGGGTTTTGGGCAAAAAATGGGATATTTTTGGGAAAAATAGGGTATTTATGCGAACGTAACCCGGTTTGTCTCTTTTAGAGCTCATTATATTCGTGACGAGCCGTCTGAAGTAGTGGGGCACAGTTTGCGGAAGGTTCTACTTTTTTTTGGTGATTTTTTAGAAAAAATACCAACAAAATTGAATTTTCCTTTATTTTTTGAAAAAAATCAAGTAAAAATCAAACGAAGGTTCGAAAAAGACCCGTGCTTCTTCCTGTGGCATCGTTTACCCAGTACGGACGCGTGTCGTACAGCCCTACAAGAAATTGGGAGAAAATTCGGAAGCCACCAAAGAGAAGTCGAAAACCCGTGTGCTATAGCCTTGGGTTTTGTGCAAAAATAGGATATTTTGGGAAAAATTGGGTATTCTATGAGCGTAACCTGTTTGTCTCTGTTAGAGCCCTATTTGGATTAGTGACGAGCCGTACGAAGTAGTGAGGCACGAGTTCCACGAAGGTTCTACTATTTTTGGTTATTGTTTTGAAAAAATACCAACAAAATTGATTTTCCCTTATTTTTGAAAAAATCAAGTAAAAATCAAGCGAAGGTTGAAGCAGAGCCTTGCTTCTTCACGTGGCATCGTGTCCCTTGTCTGAGATGCGTGTCGCACGGCCTTGCATGAAATTGGGTTAAAATTCGGAAGCCACCAAAGAGAGTCAAAACACGTGCTGCTATAGCCTTGGGTTTTGGGCCAAAATAGGATATTTTGGGAAAAATAGGAATTTCTGTGAGCGTAACTCGGTTTGTCTCTGTTAGAGCCCATTATATTCGTGACGAGCCGTCTGAAGTAGTGGGGCACAGTTCGCGGAAGGTTCTACTTTTTTTTGGTTATTTTTTAGAAAAAGTACTAAGAAAATTGATTTTTCCCTTATTTTTTGAAAAAAAACAAGTAAAAATCAAACGAAGATTTGAAACAGACCCGTGCCTCTTCTTATGGCATCGTGTACTGCGATGCTGAGACAGCGTTTCGCATGGCGCTACAAGAAATTTGGCGAAAATTCGGAAGCCACCAAAGAGAAGTCCAAAACCCGTGTGCTACAGCCTTTGGTTTTGGGCTAAAAATAGGATATTTTGGGAAAACTATGGTATTTACTGTGAACGTAACTTGGTTTGTCTCTGTTAGATCCCAATTTAATTAAGTGACGAGCAGTACGAAGTAGTGGGGCCACGAGTTCCGGAAGGTTCAACTATTTTTGGTGATTTTTAGAAAAATACCAAGAAAATTGATTTTTCCTTATTTTTTGAAAAAATAAAGTAAAAATCAAGCGAAGGTTAAAACAGACCCGTGCTTCTTCACGTGGCATCGTGTACCCGAGTGCGAGACGGCGTGTCGCACTGACCTACAAGAAATTGGGTGAAAATTCGGAAGCCACCAAAGAAGTCAAAACACATGCGCCTTGGGTTTTGGGCCAAAAATGAGATATTTTTAGGATAACGATGGTATTTACTGCGAGCGTAACTAGGTTTGTCTCTGTTAGAGCCCATTATGATTAAGTGACGAGCACGTGCGAAGTAGTGGAGCACGAGTTCCGGAAGGTTCTACTATTTTTGGTTATTTTTATAAAAATACCAAAAAATTGATTTTCCTTATTTTTTGAAAAAATAAAGTAAAAATAAAGCGAAGGTTCGAAATGGACCGTACTTCTTCCTCACGGCATCGTGTACCCGGTACTGAGCAGCGTGTCGTACAGCCCTACAAGAAATTGGGAGAAAATTCGGAAACCACCAAAGAGAAGTCGAAACCGGTGTGCTTATAGCCTTGGGTTTTGGGCCAAAAGTGGATATTTTTGGGAAAAATAGGGTATTCTGTGAGCGTAACCCGGTTTGTCTCTATTGGAGCCCTATTTGGATTAGTGACGAGCCGATGCGAAGTAGTGGAGCCTGCAGTTCCTTGAAGGTTCTACTATTTTTGGTTATTTTTTGAAAAAATACCAACAAAATTAATTTTCCCTTATTTTTCGAAAAAAATCAAGTAAAAATCAAGCGAAGGTTGAAAGCAGACCATTTCTTCTTCACGTGGCATCGTGTACCACTGTCTGAGATCGTGTCATATGACCTTGCATGAAATTGGGTGAAAATTCGAAGCCACCAAAGAAGTCAAAACCAGTGTGCTATAGCCTTGGGTTTTGGGCCAAAATGGGATATTTTGGGAAAAATAGGAATTTCGTGAGCGTAACTTGGGTTTGTCTCTGTTAGAGCCCATTATATTACGTGACGAGCCAGTGCGAGTAGTGGGGCCACGAGTTCCGGAAGGTTCTACTATTTTTGGTGATTTTTAGAAAAATACCAAGAAAATTGATTTTTCCTTATTTTTCGAAAAAATTCAAGTAAAAATCAAGCGAAGGTTACAATAGACCCGTGCTTCTTCCTTCGGTATCGTGTACCCAGTCGCGGACGCATTTAGCACGGCCTTGCAAGAAATTAGGTGAAAATTCGGAAGCCACCAAGAGAAGTCAAAACACGTGTGCTATAGCTTGGGTTTTGGGCCAAAATAGGAAATTTTGGGTAGACTAGGGTATTTACGGGAGCGTAAACCGGTTTGTCTACTGTTAGAGCTCTATTTGGATTAGTGATGAGCCAGTACGAAGTAGTGGGGCCGCAGTTCCGGAAGGTTCTACTATTTTTGGTGATTTTTAGAAAAAAAACCAAGAAAATTGATTTTCCCTTATTTTTGAAAAAATCAATTGAAAATCAAACAATGGTTGAAAGCAGACCGTGCTTCTTCACGTGGCATTGTGTACCCGATGCGGAGGCGTGTCGCACGGCCTTGCATGAAATTGGGTGAAAATTCGAAGCCACCAAAGAAGTCAAAACCCGTGCGCTATAGCCTTGGGTTTTGGGCCAAAATGGGATATTTTGGGAAAACTATGCTATTCTGTGAGCGTAACTCGGTTTGTCTCTGTTAGAGCCCATTATATTACGTGACGAGCACGTCGAAGTAGTGGGGCCACGAGTTCCGGAAGGTTCTAATATTTTTGGTGATTTTTTAGAAAAATACCAAGACAATTGATTTTTCCTTATTTTTCGAAAAAATCAAGTAAAAATCAAGCGAAGGTTGAAAGCGAGACCCGTGCTTCGTTCTTTGGCATCGTTTACCCGATGCGGACGGCGTGTCGTACAGCCCTACAAGAAATTGGGAGAAAATTCGGAAGCCACCAAGAGAAGTCGAAAACTTGGTGTGCTATAGCCTTGGGTTTTGTGCAAAAAATGGGATATTTTGGGAAAAATAAGGTATTCTATGAGCGTAACCCGGTTTGTCTCTATTGGAGCCCTATTTGGATTAGTGACGAGCAGTACGAAGTAGTGAGGCACTGAGTTCCTTGAAGGTTCTACTATTTTTAGTTATTTTTTGAAAAAATACCAACAAAATTAATTTTTCCCTTATTTTTCGAAAACAATGAAGTAAAAATCAAGCGAAGGTTCGAAAGCAGACCATTTCTTCTTCACTGTGGCATCGTGTACCACTGTCGGATGCGTGTCGTACTGACCTTGCATGAAATTGGGTGAAAATTCGAAGCCACCAAGAGAAGTCCAAAACCAGTGCTGCTATAGCCTTGGGTTTTGGGCCAAAAATGGGATATTTTGGGAAAAATTGGGTATTTACTGAGCGTAACTTGGGTTTGTCTCTGTTAGAGCCCTATTTGGATTAGTGACGAGCCGTCCGAAGTAGTGGAGCCGCAGTTCCTTGAAGGTTCTACTATTTTTTGGTTATTTTTTGAAAAAATACCAACAAAATTAATTTTCCCTTATTTTTGAAAAAAATCAAGTAAAAATCAAGCGAAGGTTGAAAGCAGACTCGTGCTTCTTCCTCACGGCATCGTGTACCACATGCGGAGGTGTGTCGTACTGACCTTGCATGATATTGGGTGAAAATCGGAAGCCACCAAGAGAAGTCAAAACACATGTGCTATAGCTTGGGTTTTGGGCCAAAAATGTGATATTTTAGGAAAACTATGGTATTCTGCGAATGTAAGCGGTTTGTCTCTATTAGAGCCTTATTTGGATTAGTGACGAGCAGTACGAAGTAGTGGGGCACGAGTTCGGGACGGTTCTACTATTTTTGTTGATTTTTAGAAAAATACTAAGAAAATTGATTTTTCAGTTATTTTTGAAAAAATCAAGTAAAAATCAAGCGAAAGTTAGAAATAGACTCGTGCTTCTTCCTACGGCATCGTGTACCGAGTCTGAGCGCATTTGGCATGGCCTTGCAAGAAATTGGGTGAAAATTCGAGATACCACCAAAGAAAAGTCAAAACACATGTGCTATAAGCTTGGGTTTTGGGCCAAAGATAGGATGTTTTGGGAAAACTATGGTATTTACTGCGAGCGTAACTTGGTTTGTCTCTGTTAGAACCTATTATGATTACGTGACGAGCAAATGCGAAGTAGTGGGGCCGCAGTTCCGGAAGGTTCTACTATTTTTGGTGATTTTTAGAAAAATACCAACAAAATTGATTTTTCCTTATTTTTGAAAAAATCAAGTAAAAATCAAGCGAAGGTTGAAAGCAGACCGGTGCTTCTTCACGTGGCATCGTTTACCAGTCACGGACTCGTGTCGTACAGCCCTACAAGAAATTGGGAGAAAATTCGGAAGCCACCAAGAGAAGTTGAAAACCTGTGTGCTTATAGCCTTGGGTTTTGGGCCAAAAGTGGATATTTTGGGAAAAATAGGGTATTCTGTGAGCGTAACTCGGTTTGTCTCTGTTAGAGCCCTATTTGGATTAGTGACGAGCCATACGAAGTAGTGGGGCACGAGTTCCGGAAGGATCTACTATTTTTGGTGATTTTTTAGAAAAATACCAAGAAAATTGATTTTTTATTTTTAGAAAAAATCAAGTAAAAATCAAGCGAAGTTGAAAGCAGGACCAGTGCTTCTTCACGTGGCATCGTTTACCCGAGTGCGGACGGCGTATCGTACGAGGCTACAAGAAATTGGGAGAAAATTCGGAAGCCACCAAGAGAAGTCGAAAACTTAGTGTGCTATAGCCTTGGGTTTTGGGCAAAAATGGGATATTTTTGGGAAAAATAGGGTATTCCTATGACGTAAACCGGTTTGTCTCTGTTAGAGCCCATTATGATTAAGTGATGAGCCGTATGAAGTAGTGGGGCATAGTTCACGGAAGGTTCTACTATTTTTGGTGATTTTTTAAAAAAACCAAGAAAATTGATTTTCCATTATTTTTGAAAAAATCATGTAAAAATCAAGCGAAGGTTCAAAGCAGGACCCGTGCTTCTTCCTCTGGCATCGTGTACCCAGCACGGATGCATTTGGCACGGCCTTGCAAGAAATTGGGTGAAAATTCCGAAGCCACCAAAGAGAAGTCCAAAGCCCGTGTGCTATAGCCTTGGGTTTTGGGCAAAAAATGGGATATTTTTGGGAAAACTATGGTATTTACGCAAGCGTAACCTGGTTTGTCTTTGTTAGAGCCCATTATGATTAAGTGACGAGCAAGTGCGAAGTAGTGGGACATAGTTCCCGAAAGGTTCTACTATTTTTTGGTGACTTTTTAACAAAAATACCAAGAAAATTGATTTTTCCATTATTTTTCGAAAAAAATCAAGTAAAAATCAAACGAAGGTTCGAAATAGACTCGTGCTTCTTCCTCTGGCATCGTGTACCCAGTACGAACGCATTTGGCACGGCCTTGGATGATATTGGGTGAAAATTCGGAAGTCACCAAAGAGAAGTCCAAAACTCGTGTGCTATAGCTTGGGTTTTGGGCCAAAAATGTGATATTTTTAGGAAAACTATGGTATTTCTGCGAATGTAAACCGGTTTGTCTCTATTAGAGCCTTATTTGGATTAGTGACGAGCAAGTACGAAGTAGTGGGAGCCACGAGTTCGGGACGGTTCTACTATTTTTTGTTGATTTTTTAGAAAAAATACCAAGAAAATTGATTTTTCCGTTATTTTTTGGAAAAAATCAAGTAAAAATCAAACGAAAGTTCGAAATAGACTCGTGCTTCTTCCTCTGGCATCGTGTACCAGTCTGAGCGCATTTGGCATGGCCTTGCAAGAAATTGGGTGAAAATTCGGATACCACCAAAGAAAAGTCCAAAACACATGTGCTATAAGCTTGGGTTTTGGGCCGAAGATAGGATGTTTTGGGAAAACTATGGTATTTACTGTGAGCGTAACTCGGTTTGTCTCTGTTAGAACCCATTATGATTACGTGACTAGCAGAATGCGAAGTAGTGGGGCACGAGTTCCGGAAGGTTCTACTATTTTTGGTGATTTTTAGAAAAATACCAACAAAATTGATTTTCCCTTATTTTTGAAAAAAATCAAGTAAAAATCAAGCGAAGGTTCGAAAGCAGACCCGTGCTTCTTCACGTGGCATCGTTTACCCGATGCGGACTGCGTGTCGTACAGCCTACAAGAAATTGGGAGAAAATTCGGAAGCCACCAAGAGAAGTCGAAAACCCATGTGCTATAGCCTTGGGTTTTGGGCCAAAAGTGGATATTTTTGGGAAAAATAGGGTATTCTGTGAGCGTAACTTGGGTTTGTCTCTGTTAGAGCCCTATTTGGATTAGTGACGAGCCATACGAGTAGTGGGGCACGAGTTCCGGGAAGGATCTACTATTTTTGGTGATTTTTAGAAAAATACCAGAGCAGATGAGCCACCTCCTCCTCGACTTCTCCAACCCTATCTACGATGTTGCAGAAAACATCTTTGTTCAGAGCTTTCGAGCCGCGACTTGAGGCGCACCGACCTGGCTGAAAAGCCGCATCCACTGCAGGGGCAGGGGCAAAACCAAGGCCGGCGAGCGAGTCCATGAAATCGAGTGATTAAGCCACGAGTGTAAGAACACAGAAACAAGCAGGACCCATGATCGAAACCCAATCAAGAGCAATGAGGAGGCGAATGATCGGGCGGTCTGCGGTTGAGGTGGGTGATTTTTAAAGTAGAGAAGAGCCTAGACCACGAGGTGCAAACCACCACATCCGGGCGTGCGAGTACGACCATTAGTCCGGTATCACGGACTCCCAGAAAACCGGCATCCTCGAACCACAATCCAATAAAGCAAAATTAAAGGCATCGATAGCGGTTTGAGTGCGAATATGGCGCTTTGAGATCTTCGATAAGGATTGGACAACATTAAAGTCACCCCGACCATCCATGGATTGTCAAGATTATCGGCAAAAGCGCGAAGGGCATCCTATAACTCCTCCGAACAAGGATAGAACAAGCGGCATAAACGAAGGAAATAAAAGCAGGGAGTAGAAAGAGAGTGACTAACTTGGCAATGAAGGACATGGCCGCATCCTCGACAATATCAAAGTAAGCGGAGTAGCCATGAAACCAAATCTTCCGAGGCGGGAAGATACGGCATAGTCCATCCCGGTAGAATCTGAGTAGCCTCAGGTGCAGTCGAGAATCAAGAAAAGGCTCGAGAATACAAATAAGAGTAACACGGTGTAAGCGGATAAGCTTCCTCGAAGCGACGAGCAGTGGGGCCTTGCAGTCCCGAGATGTTCCATATAATGGAACTAATCATCAAGTAGGGAGGGCGGAAATGTCCATGCGTTTCTTGTTGCTGCGTTTCTTGAGAATAGCGGTGGTGAAATCATGCGGAGAGTGGAAACCCTCTCTGCAGCTAAACTATCAATCACGGCGTCGGAAGGAAGAGGGTGTCTAGCCACAGTCGGGATCGATGAAGAAGTGGTGCATCATCTCCTCGGGAGTCCTCACTACTAGGATCAATGTCCAGGTCGGTGAAGTCATCCCTCGATATACCATGAGCACCACCCACGGTGCAGGTCTCCTCGTCGAGGCGAGGATGGGATGTCCACAGGTGGGTGTTGAATCCCACATGTAAAGTGCACAAATCGGCGACCACAGGGGCTCCACAGGTGGTCCTCAATATCCCGATTGGGCTCAAGTAAAGCAGCGGTATCATGAAGAATTTCGTCGGATCTATCATACGTATCAAAATGAATAAGCTGGGTCGGGAGGCGTGCACGGACAAAGCACACAGCCGAGACACCGGCGCTGAACCTCCACGTTCGTGGGGATGAGGGTTCTAGCGATAGGACATATGGGTCTAAGATCGAGAGACCATTGTGTCTTGGCGGTGGGAGGAGGAGTAGTGTGCCCGTCGGTGAGAGGCGTGGTGGGATTACCTTCGTTAGGCGCGCGACAACTTGAGGTGAGTCGGGGCTGTGGTTGTACCTTGCGTAGCCTAGGATTAGTGATGAAACAAGCCTCCACGGAATGCAGAGATGCAAACAAAGCGGTGCAATAATCGGGAACCTTCTCGAAGATAGCAGCTACGCCAAAATCACGGGTCCCCTCTCCAATCCGGATCGTGGAATAGCGAGGCCTCGAGATGTCATATTCAATCAAAACTTGAGCCACTGGATGGTCTATTGGCGGAGGCGGTGGCGTGAGTCGACCCATGAAGAGTCTAGATGGCGGCGGCAATGGAGTAGAGAGCAAATTCACGGTGAATAAAGTGCACGGTAGATAAGGCAAGAATACCAGAGCGAGGAACAATTGGAGACTCCATCGAACATCGAAAATCCTTACTCCACTTGAAAATCGCATGCCACGCCCATTAACATACCATGATTATCGCAACCGGATGCGAGGTAATCCTCCTCCAGTAGATAGCTTAATGAGAATATGTCGTTTGTCGAGGAGGAAATCTGGGAGTTTCCTTGAGGCCAGGGAAATAAAGAATTTTTAATGATGTCCATGGGAGGCGGCCAAAGGAAAACTTCCAGAGCAAGAGAAAGTCCGAGATGGTTGAGCCATGGCAGTGATCTCCTGAGGTGAAAAAATAATGGCTGGTTCCCCACGCTGGAGAGATGCCGGTTTAAAAGGAATTTCTGAGTCAAGATGCCTTAAAACAGCGTCCGAGAAGGATTTTTGAGGCTGGGGAGGGGCATCGGGGTCGAGGAGAGATGCCGGGGTAACAATGGAAGAATAGGTAAATTTTGGGTTTAGGCCTTGGGTGGTGGAGATTGGGTTAAGGGTTATGGATTTATGGACATGGGCTTGGGAGGTATGGGTTAAAGATTGGAGGGATTGGGGAATATGGGCTGATTTTTGGAATTGGGCTTGACTAAAGATAGTGGGTTTAATGCCAATGGAGTTTTGGGCTTGTTTTAAGGGGTTGTGATTATTTTCAATGGAGTTTGGGTGTTATGAAATTTAAGTTGTTGGGCTGGAATTTCTTTTTGGGCTTGATTTAAGTGAATGGGTTTAGATGATTGAGGTAAGTGTGTTGGAATTTGGGATTGGGCTTGGCCATTTCGGGTTTGGGCTTGTTTAGTTGGGTTAGGGTAAAGACTAGGGTTAGGGTTTTTTGGAGTGGGGTGGGATATATTTATTATGTTGCTAGAGGAGAGTGGCGGTGGCCTACAGAACCATGGTTGTGGAAGAGCAATTTTGAGTACGTGGACGTTCTTTGCCAAAGCGGTGGCTCACGGTCGGTTGGTCGGCGGTGTTTGGGAGTTGGAGAAGGCTGCTTTCATGGCAGTAGGAGGGCATGGGTAGGTGGCGGGTTGGTGTTTTGAGGGTGGGGATTCATGGTTTCGGATGTGGGGTGACTTGCAGTAGCCATGGGAGGTTGAGAGGGTGGAGGGGCTGGCCGATGGGTGGGGTTGATTGGCAGTGAATGCTGAGTGTGGTAGTCATGAGATGTGGATCTTGGACTTTCGGGTTTGGTGTGTGGGGGAATTTGCAGTGAGTTTGAGGTAGCATGGGGTTGGACGGACATCGGGAAAGTTGCGAGGAGGTGGTGGGCTGTGATGGGGTGAGCCAGGAAATGGCCGTTGATCTGCATGGTGAGAGTTGATTCGTTGAGAGTTGGGCCAGTGGATTGGGTTGGGTGAGTTGATGGGTTTGGCTCGGTTGTGGGGGTGCATCGGGTTTGGTGGTTTTGGGTCGATTCGCGGAAGGTGGTGGTAGGGGTGGGATGGTCTTGGGATGTGCTCGAAGATCTGCATGGCGAGTGGGGTTAGTTGAGTGAGGAAGCGAGTGAGTTGGGGTGGGGATTTGGTGGGTATTGCTTGAGTGAGGATGTTCAGGTTGGTCAAGTTGATGGAGGCCATGAGCCAAGCCGCCATGAATCGGTTGAGTTGAGTGGGAGGGTTGGGTGATGGGGTGAGGGGGAGCCACGGGAATCATGGTGGTGGTGACGGCGGAGGATAGTTGGCCGGTTTTTTCGTTGCCGGCATGATGAGGAGGAGCCAGCGGTGGAGCCGGCGGTGGTGACAGCGGTGGTAGCAGTGGTGGGTGGCGGTGGTGGCTCACTGAGCCTCACGGTGAGGCCATGGCCGATGGTCGAACTAAAGTCAACAAGAGAGAGTTGAGAGAATTTGTAAGGAGAGAGAAAGTAAGAGAGAGGTTTGAAAGTTACTTAGGGTTTAGGGTTTAGGGTTTAGGGTTTAGGGTTTAGGGTTTTAGGGTTTTAGGGTTTTGGGTTTTGGGTTTTGGGTTTTGGGTTTTGGGTTTAGGGTTTAGAGTTTAGGGATTAGGGTTTAGGGTTTAGGGTTTAGGGTTTTGGGTTTTGGGTTTTGGGTTTTGGGTTTTGGGTTTTAGGTTTAGGGTTTAGTGTTTTGGGTTTAGTGTTTAGGGTTTTTTTCAAACATAACAAAATATTGTCCATAGAAACAATTAATAATATGGTAGAGTCATTTTATAGAGATGATGACCCCCTCATCTTGAAACCGGACACATCGATGGCTACACTTATCCATCTTCCACGACTTTCGTGATCGGCATTCTCGATGAAGCAAAGTCATTTACTTGGGGCCAATGTCCTTGAGGCACGAGATCGCTCCTCTCCCATAGCGGTGAGGCCGAGACAACCGGATCTTTCCCACTCTCAAATCCATCTTTGATACATGAAAGCGAGTTTTCATCGGTTGGAAGTCTCGGGTCATCGCTCGTATTTCCATTCTCGATCAACAGGCTAACAAATCCATCCTCAGAGATATCAATCAGCTGGTAGTCAGTGCGAGTGACATGAGGAACATCACAATTGTGCGAAGAAGGAACAATATCCTCAAGCTTCTTGCCATTGAAGATGTCAATTCCTACAAAATGACACTTAGCATGGCCAGTGCTTTCCGGTCTTGGAAGTTGAAACCTCAACAACCTTGCAAGGGCGACCTTTGATAGCGATATAACAGTTTTTGCGGATGGTGACGGCTGCTTGAGGAGCGTCTTGGAGCGCCGGCGTCGGCCGTCGACTCAAAGTGGTGCTCTTACGTCAGAGCATATCGATCCGGTTCACTGCAATTTACAATTAGAGCTTCGACGACAAAATTTTGTTAAAATAGAAAACACCTTCAATCAACAGGGTTTAGGGTTTAGGGTTTACGGTTTTAGGGTTTTAGGTTTTAGGGTTTAGGGTTTAGGGTTGAGGGTTTAGAGTTTTCGGGTTTAGGGTTTTAGGGTTTAGGATTTAGGGTTTTAGGGTTTAGGGTTTAGGGTTTAGGGTTTTTTTTTTTATTAAAAACCACCATGGAGGTGGGGGTTAGGCGGGACCCCTACCTGTCATATATATAAAAAGTAAGATGAGTACAACGGAGGGGGACAAGAACCAAACCTCTGACATAAATAAGCAAGTACAAGGCAATAAATGGAAAAGAGAAATAAAATGACCACAATGATAACACATGGAAATGATCATCAAGTAGGGAGGGGGTGGAAGGCGTTCCGCCGTCTGCTGCGTCTCCTGCGAGTTATTGCTGTGAAACCTTGTAGAGAGGTAGACTCCCCATCGTCTCCCAGGGAGTTTTCGGTACTGATGTAGATGTCCGATCGGTGGTCTCGAGCATCATCGGCAATGTCGATATCCTCATTAGATAATGAAGGGATATCAGGTGGAGTGAGTGTTGAATCCCGTGAGCAGGTGCATATGTCGGATAAAGCACGTGGTGGAGGAGAATTGCGAAGGTCCCAGGGGCACTCAATATCTGAGCGGTGGTCCCAGGCGGCGGAATCACGAAGAGCGCATCTAGACCATCATACATGGCGGCTGAGCTGCGTGATGCAGGTGAGTGGATATCCGAGCAGGTGCTCTGTATCTCCTCGTCAGCAGGGTGAGGATCACGGTGATAGGCTCGGAAGCCGCGAGTGTCTTGGCGGCGACTGAGCGCATCCGAACCATCATGCATGGCGGCTGAGCTGCGTGATGCAGGCGGGAGCAGGTGCCACTGATCTGTATCTCCTCGTCAGCCGGGTGAGGATCCACAGTGATAGGCTCGGAAACCGCGATGTCTTGAGTGGCGACTGAGCGCATCCGAACCATCATTTGTAGCGACTGAGCTGCATGATTTAGGCGATGGATATCCGAGCAGGTGCCCAGTTGGGCATCGGATCTGTATCTCCTCATCTGTCACGGGGGTGAGGATCGCGGTGATAGGATCGGAAGTCGCCACTTATTGAGTAGTAAGTGGTGAAGTAGTATGCTCAGCGACGGGAGGCATGGGGTGATCGCCCTCGTTGGGCTCTAGGCCAGTGAGGTTGAGTGCGAGGTGGGGTTGAGCCTTGCGACTACTGGATTAGTGACTGAAGCAAGCCTCCATAGAATGCCCAGTGCATACATGAGCTACTGATAGGCGGGAACCTTCTAAAAATAACACTCTGCCAAAATCCAGGGTCCCCTCTCCAATCCGGATCCGAGGAACTAGCGGCTTAGAAATATCATACTCAATCAAAACCACGGACCCACAGACGGTCTATTAACAAAGGCAGTGGCATGGTCGACTCCATGAAGGAGTACCGATGGCTGCGACAATAGAATAAAGAAGCGATTCTGATGAATAAAATGTCTTAGGTAAATAGGGTAAGGATACCCAGACAGGGGACAATCGGGGACTCGGTAGAAGCGGTGATCCTTGCTCCACTAAAAATCGCATCCCTCGGTCGTTGACATACCATGATTGGCGTGGCGAGATCACGAGAATAATCTTCCTCATGAGATAATTTAATTAAAATGTGGCGATTATTTAAGAGAAATCGAGAGTTTCCACTTAAGACCGAGGAAATAAAGAATTTTCTAATAATTTCCATAGAAGGACGACCAAAGAAAATTCTGCAGACAAGTGAAAGTCACGAAAGGTTGAGCCATGGCTTCGATCTCACGTGTCGAAAAAATAATGGCAGGTTCCCAGATTGGAGTGTTCTTAGGTTTGAGCGGAATGTTTGAATCATTAGCCACGAGACCGCATCAGAAAAAGATTTTTGGGGTAGGGGTGGGGCATCGGGATCGAGAGAGAGGCATATGTGGTTTTGGGTTTTGGGCTTGGATATTTGGGTTTGAGTCGAATTATTGAAATGGGTATTTTGAGGTTTGGAATAGAAGAATTGGGCTTATTGTGTGGAGGTACATGGGCTGGAATTTGAAATGGGCTTATTTAAAATATGGGCTGAAATTTAGTTGAGGGATATGGGCTGGAAATTGGTTTTGGGCTTGGTTAAAATAAAAGGTATTAGTTGTTTGAGGGGTATGGGCTGGAATTTAGTATTGGACTTGGGGATTAGGGTTAGAGTTTGTGTTAGTTTGAAAAGTTAAGAGGTTGGTTGTTACTGAGGAGTGGTGGGAGCTAGATCTGCATGGTGAGGAGCTCGGTTTGAGGGCACAGGAGGTTGAATCGGAGGAGGTGGGTGGCGGAAGAGTGCATGGCGGTGTTGGAAGTTGAAAAGTTGAGTGGAATTTGGTTGTTGCAAGGGGTGATAGTTGGTTATTCTAGCGCATGTTGTAATGGCCGGTTAAAGCCAGTGGAGGATAGCGATTCTCCGGCGGATGCATGGCGTGGTGGGAGTTAGGGAGCACGCTCGTGGCGGTGAATAGGCTCGAGGATCGGACGTTTGAGAGTGGGAGATCGGGATTTGAAATGTGGGGTGATGCTCGGTGGCTTGGGGTGGTTGAGAGGGCTGTGAGGGGCTGGTAATGGCAAGGAATCCAGCCGATGGAGGGCTGGCTTGCCATCTCCGTCGATGTAGGTGACACGGGATCATGCGGGTTTGAGGTGTGGGGAGAGATTTCGGTGGCGGTGGGGAGAATGAGGTGAGGAGGCCTCGGGAAGGTTCTGGGTGGTGATGGCGGAGGCGAGGTGGTGCGGCGAGATGGCCGTTGAAGCCGCGGCGATGGTTGATCTTTAGGGACGAAGTAGTGAGTTGGGTTAGGTGTGTTGGAGGGTTTGTCGTGACAGAGGAGATGCATGGGGCTTGGGGGATCTCGGGTAAGTTCGCGAGATGGTGGTGGGTGGCGGGGGTTCATGGCGGTGGTGGAAGTTGTCTAGCACCACTCATGGCGGTTGGAGGAAAATGGGTGAGTGGCGGTTGGTTGTTACAAGCCATGGTATGTAGGAGCTTGGATTAGTGACCAGGAGTTTGAAGCGGAGGTTGGTGACCGGCGATGGGGTTCTGTGGCGATGGCTGGAAGTTGGCTTGCATCGCTCGCGGTGGTTGGAGAAAAATGGGTAAGGGACGGGTTGGGAGATGTGGGAGGATGTGCCGTGAGTTGGGGTGGTGGAGAGGGTTGTGGAGGGCTGTTTATGGTGAGTGAATCGGCGGACGGGAGGGGCTGATTTGCCATGGCGGCCGATGTAGTAATCACAGGATGTGGGTGTGGGGCTTGCGGGTTTGTGGAGTGAGGAGAGATTTCGGTGGCCAGTGAGGAGCTTGAGAGTTGAGGAGGCATCGGGTAAGATTCGCGGGTGGTGGTGGTTGTGTTGGATGGTCTGGGAGATGGCCATCTTTCCTGTAGTGCTGATTGACCTTTGTGGGTCAAGCAGTGAGTTGGGTTAGTCGTGTTGGGGGTTTATCGTGGTTGTGGGGATGCATGGGACGGGGAGGGATGTCGGGTAAGATCTTTGAAGGTGGAACACACTTACGGATGGTCTTGGGAAGGGGCAGTTGATCTGTGACTGCAGTGGCTTGTTTGGGAGAGGAAAGCCGTGTCTTTGTCTTGGGAGTTTAGGGGCTTGTCGCGGTGATGGTGTCTCCGGGTAAGTGGGTTGAGGGCTTGTCTTGAATTTGCGATTATGACTACAAGCAGTGTGGGGATGTAGGAGGATTGAATGGCGAGGTAAGATGGAGGTTGTTCGCGGTTGTTGCATGGAAATTTGGCAGGAATTTTGGTAGGAATTTTATTCTTAGGCATGTAAAGAAATTGCCGTGATGATGAAAGTCACCCGAGCCTCCGGTGAGGCCATGGCTGGCAGGTCAACCTTCGGTCAAACAAAGAGAGTTGAGAGGATTTTGCTAGAGAGAGAAAGTTAGAGAGAGGTTTGAAAGTTGGGTTTAGGGTTTGGGGTTAGGGTTGAGGTTTGGGGTTAGGTTTGAGGTTGAGGTTGGGTTGGGTTGGGTTCGGGGTTTGGGGTTCGGGTTTCGGGTTTCGGGTTTGGGGTTTTTTTTTTTTGTTTTGGAACCACCAAGATGGTGGGGGGTTAGGCGGGACCCCTACCTGTATGATAAATCATGTAATAGATACCAAATACATAAGGAGGGGGACATGAACCAAAACCTCATGAATAAGTGAAAGATACAAGCGGTAATCTAAGAATCTATAAATGCGATATGCGGAGCGCATGAGCATCCATATGAATAATGCCGGATAAGCAGAGTGGGCAAGTCACGGATTGACAAGAGCAAACGGCTGCAAAATTATTGCTCTCGACGCATACAGCAAGCGAGCCCTGTCAAAACACAAAATACCCTTTCTCAGCCCACTAGATTGCCAGGGGAAGGAGTGGCCTATAGCCAGCGTCTATGTTTCTGAGCTTGCCGACCTCAACAAGCCGTGCCACGAAGTGTATATCAGCCCTCTCGCGAGCTTGTAACAAACTGCTCATTCTTAACACATGCCCGTACTTATCGGGACCAGAACCTCAGCTGACCCACTGGCAGCTCGCCATCCTCGCCTGCGCCACTGCCATTATCACCTTCTCCATAAGCCGGCCCGACCACATGGGAGGCGACCCGATCCTGACTTCCGCATGGAGGACATTACGAGGCGGCTCGAAGGTGGTCAATACTACGAGCTGGCGCGGACAGCCATTGGTTAGAGGCAACCACGCCCTACACGCTCCCCATCATCATCTTTACGGCACACTGCTACACTATTTATGGCACAATCATTCTCGTACTATTGCTACAGCTGGCAAGTGTGCCCACTGTTTGCACGGTTCGACTTGATGGGGCCGGCCTCTCCATCTATGATTGCTGCAAACCTTTATCAAGATCGCTGAGGCGTTGGCCATTGTGCGTCTCCCAGATTCAGGGTTTAAGTTTAAACACTTCGGCGATCAACATACTGAACCCCCTCTCAAAATCGAAGATGTCTACACAATCCACCAGTGGCTGAGGCGAGTATGGCGGCGCTTTGGGCGGCTATCAACATGGCCGATCCAGGTGAGTGCGAAGAAAGCTGCGAGGCATGGAAAGATGCACGTACCCTACTACGGACAGAGCTACGCCAGCGGCTCCGGGCGGTGATCCCAACGTGCAAGATAATGCCACGTCCATTCAACAAGAGATCACGGCCCATGCCCTTCCCCCCAGACCGTTCGGGACGACTACCAGGTCGACAACCGGCGGGACCCGCGGCAAAGCTCAATCTGCTGCCTCAGCTGGCGGTTTTGATGCAGAAGACATGACCGTAGCCCGCCACTGATGTCCTAGGCGATCTGGACTACAAGCCGATCGCCGATAATGTCGCCACCGGAGGCGATTAGGGCCATCGGTAATGATTGGGTTAGTACTTTACAAGTGCCTAGAAAGATTGGCTATGGTGGCATATGATCTCGCCTTGCAATGCGCTCGCGATGGTTCATCCCTCAGGACTAAGGTCGCGGGCCGGTGCCCTACGAGCCAGAGCTAATCAAGAAATAAGCTCGCCACGGTTGTCGAGGACACATGCACACTCGCCTGATTTTGCATGTTTTATGCCAAGGTCGTGTGGAACATCATAATGACCCTTCAAACCAATGCCACGGCAAAATGGCAAGCACAGGGGCTATAGCGGTAGTGAGTTCGTTGCATTCGACTTCTTGAGGAGTCACACTGCACGCTACCACATGACTGTGGGCGGTCTAGTCGGCCCCAGCTGAAGGTGAGCTTATGAGCTTCTGCAGTCAACAAGCGATGTGGCCATCTACCATCTGGTATAGCAGGGCCTCCGACATGGCCACCACACACCGGAGGTGACCGGGGACGACTTCAGAGTAAATACCCTATGAGGACTCATGGAGGGCCCGGAGTAAATACCCCTAGGCGTGCTTGAGTGGCGGGCCTTGAGCTCAAGCAGGCAGCCCGAGCTTAGCTGGCTAAAGCCCAAGGCTTGGAAATGAGCCTCCCCTGCGAGATGGGGTTCCACATCCACGGTACTAATAACTTAATATTTAGTTTTGGTTTTTGCACAGTTTCTTTCAAAAAAAAAAAAAAATCCTAAACCCTAAACCCCAGACCAGAAACCCAAACCAGAGACAGAGCAGAAACCCTAAACCCTAAACCCTAAACCAAACTCTAAACCAAACCAAACCAAACCAAACCTCTCTCTAACTTTCTCTCTCTACCCAAACTCTCTCAACTCTCCCCTGTTGACCAAAGTTTGACCGTGAAGCCATAGCCTCACGGGGCCGGTGGTGACTCTTCTGCCATGCGGATCAGCAGGGTTCCCCCCTCCATCTTAGGCATCCAAAAATCCGGCCAACTTTCCACACATCCACGGATCAAGACACAATGTTTGACAGCAGCAAACACGCATGGCCGAGGCACCAGCGGTTGCCCATGGTTGAAGTCGACTTCGGTGACTCGAGCCATGCAGCCCCATGCATAGCCATGCATGTCAACTCGATCGACACTGCGCGCTCCGGCTGAATGCCATCCTTCCGTGGCCATAACCTTCCCCATGATCATGCAAATCACGATCCCAGGCGACTAACAAACCTTGAGCTCGGTTCGACAAACGCGTGGCCTCTCATCTTATGCAGGGGCCGACCAACTCGAGCCAAACAACCCGTGTATTATGTACATGGTGAATCCGGCCTCCATCCTTAACCCTACGACCCCGAGGCCACAAAATCCTTCCTAGATCTTTATGGTGGCAACTCAGGTCCTCTACTCCGGTTAAGCGGGTCACCTACCAGTGGTGAGCAGCGATTCTATTTTCTAAGGAAGAAGTTCAGATTATGGCGGAGCCATTTAAGCTTGCTTTGGTGGGGAAGTTTTCCTTTGGCAGGCCAACGATGGATGCTATTCGGAAGTTCTTTGTTTCTCTCGGTCTCGAGGGAGTTCTCAGTTTCCTTGCTTGATAGCAGGCATGTGTTGATCAAGTTAACCATGGAGGAGGATTATTCCGAGATTTGGGTTCGCTAGACATGGTATGTTAATGGTACGTGGTATGCGTGTTTTCAAATGGAGCACAGATTTTCGATGTTCTGCGGAATCCCTTATTGTGACTGTTTGGGTAAGTCTCCCCTTACTTACCTGTTCATTTTATTCACTCGAAATCTACTTTATTCTCTATTGCTGGGGCTATTGGTACTCCTCTGCGTGTTGATCACATAGCGGCTTCGATGAATAGACCATACATTGCTAGGGTGTTAGTTGAGTATGATGTTTGCGGCCTTTGTTGCAGCGTATTTGGATGGTGAGGAGATTACGGTTTACGGTAGGATGTTGTTTTGAGAAGGTTCACCTTATTGTATTACTTGTAAGCACTTGGGTCCATGTCTTGCGAGGGTTGTTATGTCTCAAACCCAAGTCTTCGTAAGCCTCCTCAAGTCGAAGGATAGTGGGTTGCGTACTGTCCCGGATAAGTGTAAAAAACCCGTGGTTCCAGCTGATGTGCAGCCACGGGCTGCGTCTAGTACCCAGTATGTTGTCATTTACGATGCTCCCCCTACAGAGCATGTTCTTTGTTAGTGTTCTTGCTCCGGTGGGGATAGTCCAGTCATTAGGTCGGCTATTACGGAGGATGTCCCTTCGGATGATCGGGGCCATGAGGATGGCATTCGAGACGAGGCGAGTCTTGTGTTGGGCCCAGGCGGCTTATAGGGATGATCTTGGTACCATGCACGTGAGCTTCGATACTCACGATTCGAGATTCGGAGAATGGCTCGAGATGGTAGGGAGGGTTGCCACGGTATTTCTCGCTCGGACATTGAGTGTAGTTCGGAGGATTCGGGGATATGGATGATGGGAGATTCTTGGCGATCAGGAGGATGTTCACACTCCATTACCTACTGACGCGTGATGATTAGTGGATTGGCCGGTCGGAGGGTTGCCGGTTCTTCTCGGGGTTTATGGTGAGTTCTGGTTCGTAAGACTCGTAGAGTCTCAGCGGAGGGTAGGTGTCGATCCCCACTGATGATTAATACCCTTATCACGGAATATTCGGGGGATAAGTAAGGCCCCGTGGTCCAAAACCCTAACCCTAATGTTTACCCTAACCTGACTAAACAAGTCCAAACCAGAAATGGCCAAGTCAATCCCAAATTCCAGCACACTTACCTCGATCAACCAAACCCATCCACTTAAATCAAGCCCAAAAGAATTTCCAGCCAACAACTTAAACCAATTCACTTAACTCAAGCCCAAAGAAATTCCAGCCAACAACTTAAACCCATTCACTTAACTCGAGCCCAAAAGAAATTTCAATGACAACTTAAACCCACTAACTTTAGTGAAGCCCAATTCAAAAACCAGCCCATACCTCCCAAGCCCAAATCCATAAATCCATAACACTTAACCCAATTTCCACCACCCAAGGCCTAAACCCGAAACCTACCTATTCTTCCATTGTCAACCCGGCCTCTCTCCTCGACCCCGATGCCCCCCCTCGGCCTCAAAAATCATTTTCGGACATTTGTTTGAGGCATCTCGACTCTGAAATTCCTTTTAAGCAGGCATCTCTCCGGTGTGGGAACCGGCCATCATCTTTTCACCTCGGGAGATCAGCGCCATGGCTCGACCATTCGAGACTTTCTCTCGTTGGTAAGTTTTCCTTTGGCAGCCCTTCTATGGACATCATCGAGAAAATTTTTGTTTCCCTCGGTCTTAAAGGAAACTCCCAGTTTCTCTCCTCGACAACCGACACATCCTCATTAAGTTATCTACGAAGGAGGATTACTCTACGCATTTGGTTGCGACAATCGTGAATGCGTTAATGGTCGCGGCATGCGTATATTCAAGTGGAGTAAGGATTTCCATTGTTCCATGGAGTCTCGAGTTGTTCCGATGCGGGTATCCTTGCCTTACCTCTAGGTGCACTTTATTCACTTTGCAAATCGCCCTTTACTCCATTCTTGCTGCCATCGGTGCTCCACTCACGGATCGACCACGCACACGGCCTCTGTCAATAGACCATACGTGGCTCGTGT
Source organism: Murraya koenigii (assembly GCA_025617385.1). NCBI lineage: Eukaryota > Viridiplantae > Streptophyta > Magnoliopsida > Sapindales > Rutaceae > Murraya > Murraya koenigii. Next base: position 907,944 of record CM046816.1, read on the forward strand.
TTTAATCGAGTATGATATTTCGAGGCCTCTTGTTCCACGGATCCGGATTGGAGAGGGACACGGGATTACAGCGAGTGTTGTCTTTGAGAAGGTGCACGATTGTTATGCGGCATGTTTGCATCTCGGGCATTCTGCGGAGGCTTGTTTACGTCACTAATCAAGTCTCGCAAGGTACAACCCGATCGCACTACCGTCTCCGTGGCGGACGCGCCACTCCTCCTCCTGCTGCTCGATGCGCGATGATTTCCGATCCACGGACCCATAAGCCCTATCGGGGTGTATCCTCGACCCGGTGGTGAGGAGAGTGCAGGCATCGAGCGCAGCGAGGCGTTTGTCGAGTGCGCATTCTCCGGACCATGTTTTTCGGTTTGATCGTATGATAGATCGGCGACATTCTTCATGATAACACTATTTTCTGAAGCCCGATTGAGGATATTGAGGGCCACCGAGGAGCCTCTACGAGGTCTCGTCCCAGGGATGTGCCTTGGGTTTGTCCACCTTACAGTGGGATTCAACACCCACTCGAGGGACGTTCCATCCTCGTCGATGAGGAGATTGACCACTGCGGGTGGTGCTCATGGTATATTGAGGGACCGAGACTTCACCGATCGGACATTGATCCTAGTAGTGAGGACTCCAGGGAGATGGCGACCACTTCTTCACGATCCGAGCGGATCTAGACACCCTCTTCCTGCTGGCCGTGATTGATAGTTTAGCGGAGAGGGTTTCCACTTCTGCATGATTTCACCACCGTTACTCGCGAAAGCGGTCGGTATAAGCGGTGGGACGTTTCCGCCCCTCCTACTTGATGATTAGTTCCATTATATGGAACATTCGGAGATTAGTAAGGCCCAGCTGTTCGTCGTTGAGGAAGCTTATCCGCTCACACCGTATTACTCTTATTTGTATTTTGGAGCCTTTTCTTTGTTACGGCGATTGGAGGCTACCGTATTCGCATGGGGATGGAGCATCTTTGTATCCTCCAGCTCTGGGAAGATTTGGGTATTACAGGCTACTCAGTTTACCTTGGATATTGTCGAGGATGCGGGCGGGTCCTTCATTCTTAGGGTTAGTCACTCTCTTTTCTCTACTCCTGTTTTTATTTCTTTTGTTTATGCCAGTTGTTCTATCCTTGTTCGGGAGGGTTGTGGGGCGCCCTTGGCGCTTTCTGGATAATCTTGACAATCCTTGGATGGTCGGGGTGACTTTAATGTTGTCAATCTTTATACGAGATCTCTGGCGGCCATATTCGGACTCGAACCGCTTATCGATGCCTTTAATTTCGCTTTATTGGATTGTGGTTTGGAGGATCTTTGGTTTTCTTAGGAGTCCTTATACGGACTAATGGTGCGTACTCGCATGAGGCGCTTTGGACGGGGTGGTTTGCAATTCTCGATGGTCTAGGCTCTTCTCTACTTTAAAGTCACCCACCTCAGCCTGCTTGCTTAGATCATTCGCCTCTCCTCATTGCTCTTGATTGGGTTTCGATCAAGGGTCAGGATTCGTTCGAGTTCTTACACTCGTGGCTTAATTACTCAGATTTCATGGACCTTTGTTCGGCGGTCTTGAGTCGACCACTGTCTCGGGTAGCGGGATCGCGGGCCTTTCAGTGAGGTGAGTGCGTCTAGGCGTGCTGAAGCACTGGAACAAAGATGTTTTCGGCAACATCGGAGATAGGGTTAGAGAGGTGAGGAGGAGGTGGCTCATCGGGAGCACCAGGCTCGATATTCTACGGTTCTGCGAGGATAGATGCAGCTTGTTACGAGGCTGGGGCTCGGTGCATTACGTGCCTTATCCAGCGAGGAGACTTTTCTTAGGCAGCTCTACGGTGTCGAGATGGGTCGGGAGGGACTCCAACACCGCTTCTTTCATGCGATGGCCGGGAAGAAGCGCCGGTGATGTTTTGTTCATAGGATCGGTGAAGACTCCTCTTGGCTTTACGAGTCTTGAGATTGCGAGTTCGGTTATTCGGTTCTTCGGAGCTTACTCGTGCGGTGATTCGATCCGTCTCGACCTCGTGATTTTACGGTATTAGAGATTAGTCTCCACGAGGATGAGGGCGACCTTTGTAGGATTCACGATATGGATGAGATTCGCGGTTGTTTTCTCTGTCGACCAGCTTAGCGCTCAGGGGCTGATGGTTTACGTAGTAAATTTTACCGGGCATGTTGGGATTTTATTTGCGGTGATTTGTTGGCGGTGTAGTGGATTTCTTCGCGAGTTCGCCCATGCCTCGAGGGTTTCGATCCACTCTCTTGGTTCTCCTGCCTAAGAAGGCTTCCCGTCTACTTGGTCAGATTCGGACCTATTAGTTTGTGTAATGTCGGTAGCAAGATCCTCATGAAGCTCCTCGTTGCTCGCCTCTCGTCGATCCTTCCTAGGATTATCTCGCCTTCTCGAGTGGTTTTGTTCAGGGTAGGGTCATCCATGATAATGTTCTTCTTGTCCGGAGGTGGTTCACGATTTGAATAGAAGGACAGTGGGAGTAATGTCGTCTTGATGCTTGATATGGCTAAAGCTTACGATAAGATGTCTTGGTCCTTTGTTCTTGGATGCTTGGACCTTGACTTTCTGGCGGTGGGTTTCTCTTATCTATAGGGCCATTTACGGTCAGTGGTATTCGATACGGTTAATGGGACCGAGCCACGGCTTCTTCGATCCTTAGGTGGCTTCTGGCGGTGATCCCTATACCCAGTACTTATTTATTATTGCTGTTGAATTTCTTTCTCATGGCACGGACACTTTATTTGCCGGTTCCCTACATGCGATACACCACCTCTGCTTGAAGATGGTTTCGCATCGAGCTTTGCGGATGATATTGTTATTTTGCGAATGGGAGCAAGTCCGGTATCTTGTGGTTTGATGAGCTTCCTTCGTCACTTATCGATCTATCTCGGTCGGTATTAATCGGACCAAGAGCAGCTTCTATGTGGGGAAGTTTGCCCCCCCTTCTTGTCAGGCGACTATCCGTTCTCTTACTGGTTTTCAGCAGCGTGAGCTGCCATTCACATACCTTGGGTGCCCGGTCTATGTTGGGGCGCTCAGGATTCGTTACTTTGATGATATGATCGCCAGGGTCCGAAATAGGATCTCCGGGTGGACTAATCGTCTGCTTTCTTTTGGCGGCAAACTTGTTCTTATCAGACACGTGCTTTCCTCCATGCCACTCCATTTACTTCATGCCACTTAGACGCTTTGATACTGGTTGTTCATCGCCTTGGCGTTTATTCACTCGCTTTCTGCGGGCGACGCGACACTCGTCGGCGCATTCACTGGTGTCGGTGGCCCTCTCTTTGCTACCCGATAACTGAGGGCGGTTTGGGCATTAGATCCTTTTTCGATCTGGCTGAGGCTCTTGAGCTTAAGCTCTGGTGGCGTTTTCGCGACCAACGCTCCCTCTGGGCTTCCTTCATGAGGTCTAAGTATTGTCGATCTGAGCATCCGGGGATGATTCAGTTTCGGTATCCTGCTTCCCCTCTTTGGCGTCGCCTTTGTAAGATTCGGGATACTGCTGAACCCCACGTTCGCTGGCTGATTAGATCCGGGGACTGTAGCTTTTGGTATGATTGTTGGCTCAACTCCTCTCCGCTGTTCACGTACAACCACGATCGGGCTTCTTGGTTCTGTCTACGTCTTTTTGGAGGGAGCCTTTGTATGGGACGGAGGTAGGTTGGAGGCCTTACTTCCACCCTCAGTTGTTGAGCGAGATCCTTTTGGTTCGGTTCCAGCTCCGGTGATGGTCTGATCGGATCGCGGTGGGACCTTTCTAATGATGGAGATTTTTCTCTGAGGACTGCTTGGGATCTTGTTCGGGACTCTAGATCTACAGATGAGGTTTGTTCTTTTATTTGGCAGAGATTGACCCCTTCCAGGGTGTCTTTCTTCCTCTGGCGCTTATTGCCTGAGTTACACGGCCACGGATGATGCTCTGCACGGGGCTCTACATCAGTTTCGAGATGTCTTTGCAATGGAGCCGGGGAGGCGGTGAGACACCTTTTTCTTGATTGCCCTCATGTCGAGACGGGTTTGGCTTTACTTTCATCAGCTTACTCGGCTTAGAGTATCCTCGCTTTATCTCCCTTATGCTTTACTTCTTCATTGGAGCCATTGTGCTCCCTCTCGGTGACATATTCGGATCCTCCTTCCTTGCTTCATCCTATGGCAAGTTTGGAAGGCCGAAATCTTTATTCCATTGATGCTACATTTTTCGATGCGGGAGTGTTATTTTCGGGTGACTTGACTTGAAGTTGGCGGTACTTTCGGTTTCAAGGCGTCCCAGCTCGGAGGGTCATGCGAGGCCGGCTCGCGAGATGGATTACGGATCATCCAGCTCACCTCATAGGCTGTTAAATGCGATTTCTTGGTTGAGACCTCAGGGGCGTGGTCAAGCGAGTGTGGACCGGATGCTCCGCGGCAACCCGGGATGTCTGCTGCTTTGGAGGGATTTTCGAGGATCATCGAGGGGCGGTCCTCGCCGCTTTCGGGATGTTTCTAGGACACCACCCCATCTTATTCACGGAGGTGGCGGTTCTGAGGGCACTTAAAATGGCGGTGACCTTGGTTATTCTTCTGCGGAGCTAGAATCGGATTCAGCTACGGCGGTTGCTTGGATCACCTCTCGGCATCCGAGGCGGATGGGAGTTCACTTACATTCTAGCTAGGATTAGAGCCCTTTGCGACACGCATTCGATCATCATTCGCCATGTTTTCGGTGAGGCCACTACGGTGACCGACTTCATGCTAGCTGGGCTTGCTCACACCGGACTCGGCCGGTTCCATCACTATAGTGCCCTTCCCAGTGGTCTAGCGGGTATTCTTGACTTGGCGAGGAGACTCACTTACATTAGGAGATGATCTTTGTTTCATTCACTTTCCTCGAGCTGCCTTTGTTTATTTTCTTATATTGTTACGTATCGTTCATTTATTTGGAGGTTTTGGTCTTTGTCCCCCACGGTGTACTTCTTTTACTTTTTATATATGTGACGGTGAGGAGTCGGCCTAACCCCACACTGCTGGTGGCTTTAATTAAAAAAAAAAAAAAAAAACCTAAATCCTAAACCTAACCCACAACCCCTAAACCACTAAACCTTAAACCACAAAACCCTAAAACCCTAAGCCACTAACCACTAAACCCTAAACCCTAAACCCACAACCTAAACCCTAAACCACTAAAACCCTAACCCCTAAACCCTAAACCCTAAACCCTAACCTGACCACTTGTGGTACACGCTCACCAGGCGGGAGGATCTGACATGGTCCATCCCGAGGCGAATCTGAGTAGCCTCGATCTGTCGAGAACAAAGAAAAGGCTCCAAAATACAAATAAAATGTCTGGTTGTGGCGGATAAGCTTCCTCAAGCAGACGAACAGCGGGGGCTTACTAATCCCAGAATGTTCCATATAATGGAACTAATCATCAAGTAGGGAGGGCGGGAAGCGTCCATGCGTTTGCTGTTGACAGCGTTTCTTGCGAGTAGCGGTGGTGAAATCATGCGAGAAGTGGAAACCCTCTCTGCGGCTAAGCGTCAATCACGGCATCGGAAGGAAGATGGTGTCTAGCCACAGTCGAGTGCAGTGAAAAAATGGTTATCGTCTCCTCGGGAGTCCTCACTTACTAGGATCGATGTCCGATCGGTGGAGTACGTGCCTCGATATACCATGAGCACCACCGCGGTGTCAATCTCCTCGTCGAGGCGAGGATGGAGCGTCCACAGGTGGGTGTTGAATCCCACATGTAAGGTGCACTAATCGGAAGGCCACGACCTCGAGGGACAAACGCCCACTGTCGGGACTCCGGCGCTGTACCTCCTCACTCACAGGAGTGAGGATACACGCAGATGGGGCTTATAGGTCTATGATCGGAAATCACTTGTGTCTTGGCGGTGGGAGGAGAGTGGCGTGCCGTCGGTCGGGAGGCGTGGTGTGAGGCGGGGTTGTACCTTGCGGAGACTTGGATTAGTGACGAAACAAGCCTTCATGAGAATGCAGAGATGCAAACATGCTTGGTACAATAATCGGGCACCTTCTCGAAGACAACACTCTGCCGGAATCACAGGTCCCCTCTCCGATCCGGATCAGGTGGAACAAGAGGCCTCGAAATATCATACTCGATTAAAACCACGAGCCACGGATGGTCTATTGGCGAGGCAGTGGCGTGGTCGACCAGTAAGAGAGTGCAGATGGCGGCGACAATGGAGTAAAGGGCGGTTGCGGTGAATAAAGTGCCGGTAGGTAAGGCAAGGATACCGAGGCAGGGAACAATTGGAGACTCCATGGAGCAGTGAAATCCTTACTCCACTTGAATATCGCATGCCACGACCATTAGCGTTACCACGATTATCGCAACCAAATGCGAGATTAATCCTCCTCGTAGATAACTTAATGAGGATGTGTCGGTTGTCGAGGAGAGAAATGCGGGAGTTTCCTTTAAGGCCAGGGAAACAAAAATTTTCGATGATGTCCATAGAAGGGCGGCCAAGGAAAACTTACCAACAGAGAAAGTTTGAATGGTTGAGCCATGGCCTTGATCTCTGAGGTGAAAAGATGATGGTTGGTTCCCACATTGGAGAGATGCTTGGTTTAAAGGAATTTACGAGTCGAGATGCCACGAAGCAGTGTCAGGAAGGATTTTTGAGTAGGGAGGGCATCGGGGTCGAGGAGAGGCGGGTTAACAATGGAAGCATAGGTAGATTTTGGGTTTAGGCCTTGGGTGGTGGAAATTGGGTTAAGTGTTATGGATTTATGGATTTGGGCTTGGGAGGTATGGGCTGGTTTTGGAATTGGGCTTCACTAAAGGTATTGGGTTTAAGTTGTTGGGCTGGAATTTCTTTTGGGCTTGATTTAAGTGAATGGGTTTAGATGATTGAGGTAAGTGTGCTTGGAATTTGGGATTGGGCTTGGCCATTTCGGGTTTGGGCTTGTTTAGTTGGGTTAGGGTAAACACTAGGGTTAGGGTTTTTGGAGTGGGGAGAGATATGTTTGTTATGTTGCTAGAGGAGGGTGGCGGCTGGCTACAGAACCCATGGCTGTGGAAGAGCAACTTTGAGGCGGCGGACGTTGCTTGCAGGCAGCGGTAACTCACGGTCGGTTGGCCGGTGGTGCTGGGAGTTGGAGAAAGCTGCTCATGGCGGCTAGGAGGCGGCTAGGAGGGCATAGGTAGGTGGCGGGTTGGTGTTTTGAGGGTGGGGATTCATGGTTTCGGATGTGGGGTGACTTATCAGTGGCCATGGGAGGTTGAGAGGGTGGAGGAGCAGGCCGATGGGTGGGGTTGATTGGCCGTGAATGCCGATGTGGTAGTCATGAGATGTGGATCTTGGACATTCGGGTTTGGTGTGTGGGGGAGTTTGCAGTGAGTTTGAGGTAGCATGGGGTTGGGCGGACATCGGGAAAGTTGCGAGGAGGTGGTGGATGTGATGGGGTGAACCCTAAACCCTAAACCTAAACCCTAACCCTAAAACCCTAAACCACAATCCTAAACCCTAACCCTAAAACCCTAAACCCTAAACCCTAAACCCTAAACCTAACCCACAAACCCTAAACCTAAACCCTAAACCTAAACCCTAACCCACTAAACCCTAAACCCTAAACCTAACCCAACCACTTGTGGTACACTAACTCCCCTCACCCGACCACTTGTGGTACACGCTCCACCGGTGGCAGCAAAACCACTCTTACTGCAAAACTTACTCACTATATTACCTCAGTGATTGTTGTAACATACTCGTCAATTCCCCAATCTCTACGCTTGGCGGCATGAGACTCATCGGTGCGTCGTCGATCAAACTCAGTGACTTTCCTCCGAGGTGCATAATCGCTGAGTCGGTGAGTACAATCTTGCCCCGTTGGCCCGCCGTTGCCCGGCCACATCTACCTATGAGACTCATAGGGGCCCGGAGTAAATACCCTACGGCGACTACAGGTGGCTGGGCCTTGAGCTCAAGCAGGCAGCCCCGGCTTAGCTAGCTAAAGCCCAAGGCTTGGAAATGAGCCTCCCCTGCGAGATGGGGTTCCACATCCACGGTACTAATAACTTAATATTTAGTTTTGGTTTTTGCGCAGTTTCTTTCCAAAAAAAAAAAAACCCTAAACCCTAAACCCCAAACCCCAAACCCTAAACCATAAACCAAACCCTAAACCAAACCAAACCAAACCTCTCTCTAACTTTCTCTCTCTACCCAAACTCTGTCAACTCTCTCCTGTTGACCAAAGTTTGACCGTCAAGCCATGGCCTCACGGAGGCCGGTGGTGACTCTTTACCACTGCCTGGGATCAGCATGCGGTTCCCCCCTCCATGCTGGCATCCAAAAATCCGGCCAACTTTCCACACATCCACGGATCGAGACACTGATGTTTCGGCAAAATCATCTCTTACCTCTACCACCACCATGTTTCCGAGACCTCCACTTACCCCACATCCACTATGGCCAATCCCTCCACGTCTCTTTGGCCATGGATGGGGCATCTTGCTTCAGCTGCCATCAAGCCACCACAAAGATTCACGGTTCCAATAGAACCAAAACCCACAAGCAACATAAACTCACTCACCCAAAATAAACAAGCAGTGAGCTTCTGGGACCCAGATCGGTGGTGGAATCTCCTCCACCTTGGCCTCGGCTTCCATCCAAGCCCAGCTTCTAGAGGTGTCTTCCCACTCCACCACTGGGCGTCCTCTCTCTCAACCACTCCAAAACACCCAAACCGGTGAGTCGACCACCCTGACCCCGCTTGCTGCGACAGCAGAGCACCACTTACACTTCAGTCCACCTTACAAGCTCAAGTCAAACCATCACTTGGAACCCCAAGCCCGTGACTCGATACCGACCTCAAGCCAATACATCGAGCAGTGCCTGCCGCCCTTTTCCAACAAAACAAACTCAAACATAACAAACCTAACCATAGCCTGAGCCCATTTAAGCCTTAACCATAACACTCGACCCCTAGCATTCAAACTAACCAACTTAAACAAGCCCAAAACAAAAATACAGCCCATACAAACCGGTGACAGTAGTTCAAGCTGGCTCCAGTAGCTCCGGCGAGGCTCCCACGCTACTCGGCTCCAACAACGGTCTCCGTGTCCCACGGTTGCATGGCAGGCATTTTCGATGTGAATGCTCCCCACGCATACATGGAAGGATAGAAGCATGCATGGCCACCTTACGTCCAAGATCGGGCGTCAGGTGTGCGGCGTTCTCCTGATTGCCAATGGTGGCTCCGGTTACTGCCACCGACCCCGTCCGGACGAGTGCACTGCCATCCCGAGAGGCCCACAGACAGCAGCAAACACGCATGGACAAGGCACCCAATGGCTGCCCATGGTTGAGTCGACTCGGCGTGACTCGAGCCATGCGGCCCCATGCATAGCCATGCATGTCAACCCGTCGGTTTACGCAGCGCTCCCGGCTGAATGCCATCCTTCCGTGGCCATAACCTTCCCGTGATCATGCAAATCACGATCCCAAGGCGGCTGACAAACCTTGAGCTCGGTTCGACAAGCGCGTGGCCACTCATCTTATGCAGGGGCCGACCAACTCGAGCCAAGCAACACGTGTATTATGCTACGTGGTGAATCCGGCCTCCATCCTTAACCTACTGACCCCAAGGCCACAAAATCCTTCCTGAGATCTTTATGGCGGCAGCTCAGGTCCTCTACTCCGGTTAAGCGGGTCACCCTACCAGTGGTGAGCAGTGATTCTATTTTCTAAGGAAGAAGTTCAGATTATGGCGGAGCCATTCAAGCTTGCTTTGGTGGGGAAGTTTTCCTTTGGCAGGCCAACGATGGATGCTATTCGGAAGTTCTTTGTTTCTCTCGATCTCGAGGGAGTTCTCGAGTTTCATTGCTTGATAGCAGGCATGTGTTGATCAAGTTAACCATGGAGGAGGATTATTCCGAGGTTTGGGTTCGCTGAGACATGGTATGTTAATGGTCGTGGTATGCGTGTTTTCAAATGGAGCACAGATTTTCGATGTTCTGCGGAATCCCCTATTGTGCCTGTTTGGGTAAGTCTCCCTTACTTACCTGTTCATTTTATTCACTCGAAATCTACTTTATTCTCTATTGCTGGGGCTATTGGTACTCCTCTGCGTGTTGATCACGCAACGGCTTCGATGAATAGACCATACATTGCTAGGGTGTTAGTTGAGTATGATGTTTCGCGGCCTTTGTTTCCGCGTATTTGGATTGGTGAGGGAGATTACGGTTTACGGCGGGATGTTGTTTTGAGAAGGTTCACGCTTATTGTATTACTTGTAAGCACTTGGGTCCATGACTTTGAGGGTTGTTATGTCTCGAACCCAAGTCTTCGTAAGCCTCCTCCGTCGAAGGATAGTGGGTTGCGTATTGTCCCGGATAAGGGTAAAAAACCCGTGGTTCCAGCTGATGTGCAGCCACGGGCTGCGTCTAGTACCCAGTATGTTGTCATTTCTGATGCTCCCCTACAGAGCATGTTCTTTGTTAGTGTTCTTTGCTCCAGGTGGGGATAGTCAAGTCATTAGGTCGGCTTATTACGGAGGATGTCCGCTCGGATGATCGAGGGCCATGAGGATGGCATTGAGACGAGGCGAGTCTTGTGTTGGGCCCAGAGCTGGCTTATAGGGATGATACTGGTACCATGCACGTGAGCTTCAATACTCACAGTTCCGAGATTCCAGAGAATGGCTCAGATGGTAGGGAGGGTTGCCCTGGTATTTCTCGCTCGGGCATTGAGTGTAGTTCGGAGGATTCGGGGGATATGGATGATGGGAGATTCTTGACTGATCCGGAGGATGTTCACACTCCATTACCTACGGACGCTGATGATTAGTGGATTGGCCGATCGAGAGGGTTGCCGAGTTCTTCTCGGGGTTTCACGGTGAGTTCTGGTCGTAAGACTCGTAAGTCTCGGCGGAGGGTAGGTGTCGATCCCACCCGATGATTAATACCCTTATCACGGAATATTCGAGGGATAAGTAAGGCCCCATGATCCATGCGTTTGCGGAAGTTGATTGAGTTGCATAGATTGGCCTTGGTGTGTGTTTTGGAGCCTTTTCTTACTTGTTGATAGGTGGAGAGCACTTTCGTATCCACATTGCGATGGAGCATGGTTTCTCTTCCACTCGACAGGAAAATTTGGGTGTTACAGTCGGCGCCTTTTTCGGTGGAGGTTACTGCGGGATATGGGCAGGTGGTTCATTGCCGGGTTAGTCATTCTTTCTTTCCTGATCCTGTATATGTTTCATATGTATACGCCAGCTGTGCTAAGATTGTGAGAGAGGATTTGTGGGATAGTCTTGTTTCTTTTGCTGATAGCTATGATGGCTCTTGGATGGTGGGTGGGGATTTTAACGTTGTGCAGTCTCTCTCTGAGATTTCGGGGGGGCATGCCCAACCTCAGGAGGCTATTGATGATTTTAATGTTGCTTTATTGGATTGTGGCTTGGATGATGTGGGTTTTACAGGGAGTCCTTTCACATGGACCAATGGGCGCACATGGAGACGGTTGGATAGGGTTGTGTGCAATGCCCGATGGTCGGGTTTCTTTTCTACATTTGAGTTTCTCATCACGAATCGCCTTGGTTCGGATCACTCTCCCTGCTTTTATCGTGTGCTAGATTGGGTGGTGGACGTCCAGTCCGAGGTTCAGAATTTTACATGCTTGGCTAAAGCATCACGAGTTTCTTGATGTCGTGAGGCGGTCTTGGGGTGCTCCGGTTCTTGATTACAGGATGAGGGCTTTTCGGTGAAGCTTGTCGGTTGAAGCTACTGCTTAAAAAGTTTGGAATAAGGAGGTTTTGGTAATGTAGTTGATAGGGTTAAAGAGGTGAGGAGGAGGTTGCTCGGGAGAGGCCCGGTATGATCTATCCGGTTCGGTGATGATCGTATGGCTTTTACGAGGCTCGAGCAGGCTGCGGCATGCGTTCTTGTGTGAGGAGATATTTTCGACGGCGATCGAGTGTACGTTGGGTTAGGGAAGGGGATGCCAATACCGGTTCTTCCATACTATGATTCGAAAGAAGCGGCGGCTCTTTCATGTCCGTCGGATCCGGGGCGCATCGATGCGCATGGATCACTGAGCCCTCTTGCTATGTGTGAGTCTGCGGTGGATTACTTCGGGGTCTCTTGGCGGGAGGTCTAGCCGGTTTCAAGCCTCGGTTTTGATTTTATCCGCTCTGCGGTCCTTATTGAGGGCGATGTGGATTTATGTAGGGAGCCGATTTGGAGGAGTTACGGCGGTGGTCTTTTCATTGACCACGGCGGTTGCTCAGGGTCTGATAGGCTCTGCGATGGGTTCTACCAGGCTATTGATGATTTTAATATTGCTTTATTGGATTGTGGCTTAGATGATGTGGGTTTCTACGGAGTCCTTTCACATGGACCAATGGGCGCACATGGAGGCAGTTGGATAGGGTTGTGTGCAATGCCCGATGGTCGGGTTTCTTTCTACATTTGAGTTTCTCATCTGAGATCGCCTTGGTTCAGATCACTCTCCCTTGCTTTTATCATGTGCTATAGTGAATACCCGCTAGACCACGGGGAAGGGCACTATAGTGATGGAACCGCTGCTGAGTCTGGTGTGAGCAAGCCCAGTTGGCCATGAAGTCGGCAGCTGTGGTGGCCTCCACGGAAAACATGGCGAATGATGATCGAATGCGTGTCGTAAGGGCTCTAATCCTAGCTAGAATGTAAGTGAACTCCCATGCCTGGGATCTTTGAGAGGTGATCAAGCAAGCTGCAGTAGCGGAATCAGATTCTAGCTCAGGAGAAGAATAACCAAGGTCGGTGACCATTTTAAGGCCCTACGTAAGCTACAGTCGACTACTGTGAATAAGATGGGGTGGTGTCCTAGAAACATCCGGCGGCGAGGCCAGTCCACGATGATCCTTGAAAATCCCTCCGGCCGAGACATCCGGGGTTGCTGCGGGAGCATCAAATCCACACTCGGTTTGACCACGCCCCTCGGAGGTCTCAGCCGAAATCGAGACGAGCAGGCCTATGGGGTGAGCGGATGATCAGTAATCCATCTGCGAGCAGCGTCGCATGACCCCTCACGGTGGGGCGCCTTGAAGCCGAGCGGCCCTGCCAGACTTCAAGTCGAAGTCACACGAAAAATAACACTCCTGCACGAAAGCGAAGCATCAAATGGAGCGACATTTCGGGCCTTCAAACTTGCCATAGGATGAAGCAAGGAAGGAGGACACGAATATCTTGCTGAGAGGAGCACAGCGTCTCAATGAAGAAGTAAAGCATAAGGGAGATAAGCGAGGATACTCTAAGCCAGAGTAGCGATGAAAGTAAAGCCAAACACATGCGACATGAGGGCAATCAAGAAAAAGGTGTCTCACCGTCTCCACAGCTCCATTGCGAAGACATCTCGAAACCATGTAGAAGCCAGGGTGCGAGAGAGCATCATCCAGTGGCCGAGTAGCAGTGCAATAAGCGCCCGGAGGAAGAAAGACACCACGGAAGGGTCAATCTCTGCCAAATAAAAGAACAAACCTCATACGTAGATCTAGAGTCCCGAACAAGATCCCAGCGGTCCTCGGAGAAAAATCTCCATCATTAGAGAGGTCCCACGCATCGGTCGGGACCATCGTCGGGAGGCGGGGCAGGAACCAAAGGATACGCTTCAACAGCGGAGGGTGGAAGTAAGGCCTCCAACCTACCTACATCCCATCTGAGTGCCCCTCGAAAAGGCAGAGGCGAGGGCAGAAGAAGCCGGTCGGGGTTGTACGTGAAGCAGCGGAGAGGAGTTGAGCCAACAATCATACCAAAGCTACGGTCCGGATCTGATCGGCCGGTGAGCGTGGGGTTCGGCGATATCCGAATCTTACAAAGCGGCGCCAAGAGGAAGCGGGATCCGAAGCCGAATCATCCCGGATGCTCGGATCGACAATACTTAGACCTCGTGAAGGAAGCCCGGAGGGGCGTTGGTGGCAGCGCCACGGAGCTTAAGCTCGAGAGCCTCGGCCGGATCGAAAAAGGATCTAATGCCTAAGCCGCCCTCGGTTATCGGGTAGCAAAGAGAGGCCACAGACACCGATGAATCGTGCCGGCGAGTGTCGGTGTCGCCCGAGAAAGCGAGTGAATAAGCGCTCGAGGCGATGAACAACGGTGTCGAGGCGGTCTAAGGGCATGAAGTAAATGGAGTGGCATGGAGGAAAGCACGTGTACGATAAGAACAAGTTTGCCGCCAAAAGCGAGCGATTAGTCCACCGGAGATCCTATTTCGGACCATGGCGATCATATCATCAAAGTAGCGAATCACGGCGCCTGACATAGGCCGGGCACCCAAGGTATGTGAATGGCGAGCTCACTGCTGCTGAAAACCGATGAAGAGCGGATAGTCGCTGACGAGAAGGAGGCAAACTTCCCGCATAGAAGCTGCTCTTGAGTGCGATTAATCTGTGCTGGGAGATAGGTGATAGTGATGAAGGAAGCTCATCAAGCGGCGCATCTTGGACTTGCTCCCATTCGCAAAAATAACAATATCATCCATAAGCTCGGATCGCGAAACCATCTTGAGCGGAGGTGGTGTCTTGCATAGAGGGCAAGAGCAAATAAAGTGTCAGGGCAGCGAGAAGAAATTCGGTGACAATAATAAATAAGCATGGGTATGAGGGATCACCTACTGGTAAGCCACCTAGGGACTGAAAGAAGCCGTGGCTGGTCCCGTTAACGAGCAGAATACCACGGACCAGAAATGGCCCTATAGATAAGAGAAACCCACCGCTCAGGAAAGCCGAAGGCCGAAGCATCTGAAGAACAAAGGACCAAGACATCTTATTGTAAGCTTTAGCCATATCAAGCATCGACACGACATTACTCCACGGGTCCTTATTCAAATCGTGAACCGACTCTCGGACAAGAAGAACATTATCATGGATGACCTACCGGAACAAAACCACTCACGAGAAGGCGAGATAATCCTAGGAAGGATCGGCGAGAGGCGAGCAACGAGGAGCTTCGTGAGGATCTTGCTCTCGACATTACACAAACTAATAGGTGCGAAATCGGACCAAGTAGGCAGGGAAGCTCTTAGGCGGGAGAACCGAGAGAGTGGTGAAACCCCGAGGCATGGGCGAACACAGTGAAGAAATCCGTCACGGTAGCCAACAAATCACTGCAAATAAAATCCCAACATGCACGGTAAAATTTACTACGAAACCATCGAGGCCCGGGCGCTAAGCGGGTCGATAGAAAAGCGACTCTGCGAATCTCATCCATGTCGGGGAATCCTACAAAGGTCGTCCTCATCCTCGTGGGAGACTAATCTCGGAATACCGGAAAAATCATGAGGTGAGGCAGGTTGGAATCACCGGCGAGTAAGCTCGGAAGAAGCTGAGCAGTAGAACTCGCAATCTCTGAAGACTCGAGAAAGCCGAGAGGAGTCTTGACTGGATCTATGAACAAAACACTGCTGGCGCTTCTTCACGGCCATCGCATGAAAGAAGCGGGTGTTGGAGTCCCCTCCGGGACCCATCGACACGGAGGCTGTCTAAGAAAAGTCTCCTCGTTGGATAAGGCACGTAGCGGTAGAGCCCTAGCCTCGGAACAAGCGGATCTATCCTCGGTGAGAACCGGAAATATCAGTCGGTGCTCCCAGATGAGCCACCTCCTCCTCGGCCTCTCTAACCCTATCTACGATGTTGCAGAAAACATCTTTGTTCCGAGCTTTCGAGACCGCGACCGGGCGCACCGACCTGGCTGAAGGCCGCATCCACTGCAGGGGCGAGGTCGGACCAAGGCTAGCAGAGCGGTGTCCATGAAATCGGAGTGATTAAGCCACGAGTGTAAGAACACGAAGCGAGCCAGGACCGCTGATCGAAACCCAATCAAGAGCAATGAGGAGGCGAATGATCGGAGGCGGTCGCGGTTGAGGTGGGTGACTTTTAAAGTAGAGAAGAGCCTAGACCAGCTGAGGTGCAAACCACCACATCCGGGCGTCTGCGAGTACGACCATTAGTCCGGTATAAGGACTCCCGAGAAAACCGGCATCCTCAGAACCACAATCCAATAAAGCGAAATTAAAGGCATCGATAGCGGTTTGAGTGCGAATATGGCCGCGGAGATCTCGAGATAAAGATTGGACAACATTAAAGTCACCCAGAGCCATCCAAGGATTGTCAAGATTATCGGCAAAAGCGCGAAGGGCGTCCACGACTCCTCCAGAACAAGGATAGAGCAGTGGCATAAACAAAGAAATAAAAGCAGGGAGTAGAAAGAGAGTGACTAACTCGGCAATGAAGGACTGGCCGCATCCTCGACAATATCCAAGGTAAGCGGAGTAGCCGGAATACCCAAATCTTCCGAGGCGGGAGGATACGGCATGCTCCATCCCAGGCGAATCTGGGTAGCCTCAGGTCTGTCGAGAACAAAGAAAAGGCTCAAAATACAAATAAGAGTAATATGGTGTGGCGGATAAGCTTCCTCAAGCAGACGAGCAGTGAGGGCCTTACTAATCCCGAGATGTTCCATATAATGGAACTAATCATCAAGTAGGGAGGGGCGGGAAGCGTCCATGCGTTTACTGTTGACCAGCGTTTCTTGCGAGTAGCGGTGGTGAAATCATGCGAGAAGTGGAAACCCTCTCTGCGGCTAAACTATCAATCACGGCGTCGGCGAGGAAGAGGTGTCTAGATGCAGTCGGGATCGGTGAAGAAGTGGGCATCATCTCCTCGGGAGTCCTCACTACTAGGATCGATGTCCGATCGGTGAAGTCATCCCTCGATATACCATGAGCACCACCCGCGGTGTCAATCTCCTCATCGAGGCGAGGATGGGCGTCCACAGGTGGGTGTTGAATCCCACTTGTAAGGTGGACAAATCGGAAGGCACATCCTCGGGGGCGAGACCTGTAGAGGCTCACTGGTGGCCCTCGATATCCTCGATTGGGCTTCAGTAAAATAGTGTTATCATGAAGAATGTCGTCGGATCTATCATACGTATCAAAGCGAAAAGCGGTCAGGAGAATGCGTGCACGGACAAACGCCACTGTCGGGCTCGATGCTGTGCCTCCTCACTCACGAGGTGAGGATACACCCAGATGGGGCTTATGGATGCTGTGATCGGAAATCATTGCGTCTTGAGCGGTGGGAGGAGGAGTGGCGTGCCGTCGGTGGGAGGCGTGGTGTCGTGCTGGGGTTGTACCTTGCGGAGACTTGGATTAGTGATGAAACAAGCCTCCATGAGAATGCCGAGATGCAAACATCTTGAGTACAATAATCGGGCACCTTCTCAAAGACAACACTCTGCCGGAATCACTGTGTCCCCTCTCGATCCGGATCAGGTGGAACAAGAGGCCTCGAAATATCATACTCGATTAAAACCACGAGCCACGGATGGTCTATTAGCGGAGGCAGTGGCGTGGTCGACCAGTAAGGAGTCTGCAGATGGCGGCGACAATGGAGTAAAGGGCGATTTGCGGTGAATAAAGTGCCGGTAGGTAAGGCAAGGATACCCGGGCGGGAACAAGCTGGAGACTCCATGGAGCAGTGAAATCCTTACTCCACTTGAATATCGCATGCGCGACCATTAACGTACCACGATTATCGCATGACCAAATCGAGAGTAATCCTCCTTCGTAGATAACTTAATGAGGATGTGTCGGTTGTCGAGGAGAAATCGGGAGTTTCCTTTAAGGCGAGGAAACAAAAATTTTCGATGATGTCCATAGAAGGCGGCCAAGGAAAACTTACCAGCGAGAGAAAGTCTGAATGGTTGAGCCATGGCGTTGATCTCTGAGGTGAAAAGATGATGGCTGGTTCCCACGCTGGAGAGATCTTGGGTTTAAAAGGAATTTCGAGTCGAGATGCCACGAAGCAGTCAGAAAATGATTTTTGAGTAGGGGGCATCGGGGTCGAGGAGAGAGGCCGGGTTGACAATGGAAGAATAGGTAGGTTTCGGGTTTAGGCCTTGGGTGGTGGAAATTGGGTTAAGTGTTATGGATTTATGGATTTGGGCTTGGGAGGTATGGGCTGGTTTTTGGAATTGGGCTTCACTAAAGTTAGTGGGTTTAAGTTGTTGGGCTGAAATTTCTTTTTGGGCTTGAGTTAAGTGAATGGGTTTAAGTTGTTGGGCTGGAATTTCTTTTTGGGCTTGAGTTAAGTGAATTGGTTTAAGTTGTTGGGCTGGAAATTCTTTTTGGGCTTGATTTAAGTGGATGGGTTTGGTTGATTGAGGTAAGTGTGCTGGAATTTGGGATTGGACTTGGCCATTTCGGGTTTGGACTTGTTTAGTTGGGTTAGGGTAAACATTAGGGTTAGGGTTTTTTGGACCGCGGGGGCCTTACTTATCCCCCGAATATTCCAGATAAGGGTATTAATCATTGGGGTGGGGATCGACACCTACCCCTCCGCCGAGACTTACGAGTCTTCGACCCGTAACTACCGTAAAACCCAGGAAGAACTGGCAACCCTCTGATCGGCCAATCCACTAATCACTGCGTTCGTAGGTAATGGAGTGTGAACATCCTCCGGATCAGTCAAGAATCTCCCATCATCCATATCCCCCGAATCCTCCGAACTACACTCGATGTCAGGCGAGAAATACCGGGGCAACCCTCCCTACCATCGAGGCCATTCTGCGGAATCTCGGGCCGTGAGTGTTGAAGCTCACGTGCATGGTACCGAGTATCATCCCTATAAGCCGACTCTGGGCCCAACCACGGCACTGCCTGCATGCAGATGCCATCCTCATGGCCACGATCATCAGAAGGGACATCCTCAGTAGTGAGCCGACCCAGTGACGGACTATCCCAGCTGGGGCGGCAACACTAACGACAACGTGCTCTAGAGGGAGCATCGAAATGACAACATCTTGGGTACTAGGCGCGGCCGGTGGCTGCACATCAGTGGAACCACGGGTTTTTACACTTATCCAGGGACGATCGCAGCCACTATCCTTGACGGAGGAGGCTTACGAAGACTTGGGTTTGAGACATAACAACCCTCGGCGTGACCCAGTGCTTACAAGTAATACAATAGCGAGGAACCTTCTCAAAAACAACATCCTACGAAGCAGAATCTCCCTCACCAGTCAAATACAGCGGCAGCAAAGGCGCGAGACATCATACTCGACTAACACCCTAGCAGCGGATGGTCTATTCACTTGAAGCCGGTTGCGTGATCAACCAGCGGAGGGTACCAATAGCCCGACAATAGAGAATAAAGTAGATTTCGGTGAATAAAATGAGCAGTGTAAGTAAGGGAGACTTACCCAAGCGAGGCACTGATAAAGGATTCAGCGAACATCAATCATGCTCCATTTGAAAACACGCATACCACGACCATTAACATACCATGTCTAGCGAACCCAAATCACGGAATAATCCTCCTCCATGGTTAACTTGATCAACACATGCTGGGTTATCAAGCGGTGAAATCGAGAACTCCCGCGGGGCCAGGAGAAACAAAGAACTTAGAATAGCATCCATCGTTGGCACATGAAGGAAAACTTCCCACCAAAGCAAGCTTAAATGGCTCAGCCATGATCCGAACTTCTTCCTTAGAAAATAGAGCTGGCTGGCTCACCACGGTGTAGGGTGGCCAAGCTTAGCAAGGAGTAGAGGATTTGGGTTGCGATTCTGACATCTAGGAAGGATTTTTGTGGCCTTAGAAATTTGTAGGGTTAAGGATGGAGGTTGGATTCCTCTGAAGCATAATACACGGGTTGTTTGGCCTGAGTTGGTTGGCCCCGTGCATAAGATGAGTGGCCACGTGCTTGTTGAACCGAGCTTGAAGGTTTGTTGGCTGCCTTGGGATCGTGATTTGCATGATCATGGGGAAGGTTATGGCCACGGGAAGGATGGCATTCAGGCTGGGAGCGTTGCAGGAGCTGATCGGGTTGACATGCATGGCCATGCATAGAGGTTGCATGGCTCGAGTCACTGTTGAGTTGACTCGACCATGGGCGGTAGTTGGGTGCCTTGGCCATGCGTGTTCTTGATTCTTAGAAACATTGTGTCTTGATCCGGTGGATGTGTGGAAAGTTGGCAGGATTTTTGGATCTTGAGGCATGGAGGGCAGGCGTTGGATCCGTGGTGGTAAGAGTCTGCCAGGCCTCACGGTGAGGCCATGGCCGTGATCAAACTTTGGTCAACGGGGAGAGTTGAGAGAGTTTGGGTAGAGAGAAAGTTAGAGAGAGGTTTGGTTTGGTTTGGTTTGGTTTAGAGTTTGGTTTAGGGTTTAGGGTTTAGGGTTTGGGTTTGGGTTTGGGTTTTGGGTTTGGGGTTTGGGGTTTAGGGTTTAGGATTTTTTTTTTTTGGAAGAAGCGTGCAAAACCAAAACTAAATATTAAGTTATTAATCTGAGTGGATGTGGAACCCCATCTCATGAGGGAGGCTCATTTCAAGCCTTGGGCTTTTGAAGCTAATAGTGAGAGCTGCCGGTTTGAGCTCGCGCTCAGGCCCGCAGCGGTCAGCCGGTAGGGGTATTACTCTGGGCCCTCCATGAGTCTCATAGGGGTATTTACTCGGTGAAGTGGTCCACTGGTCACCTCTGTGTGTGTGGTGGCCATGTTGGAGGCTGTTGCTGCCGGTATGGTAGATGGCCACGCGCTTGTTGACGGCGTAAGCCATAAGCTCGGCTTGGTGGGGGCGGACTAGGCCGCCTACGAGGTTGCGGGGTAGCGCGTGTGTGACTCCCTCGAAGAAGTCGAATCGCGGCGAACCTGCGCCTCGTTATAGCCCAGGCTTGCCATTTCTGCGGTGGCATTGGTTTGGAAGGGTTGTTAAGGATGTTCCACACGACCTTGGCATAAAACATGCAAAATTGGCGTAGTGTGCATGTGTCCTTGGCGGTGTGGCGAGCTTATTTCTTGATTAGTCGGGCTTGTAGGGGCGGCTGCGACCTTAGTGCGGAGGGATGAACCATCGTGGCGCATTGCAGGCGAGATCATATGCCACCATAGCCAATCTTTCTCTAGAGCACTTGTAAAGTACTAACCTGATCATTCTGGAGTGGCCTAATACTGCTCGGTGTGGCGACATTATTGGCGGCGGCTTGTAGTCAGGCTGTCTAGGACATCGGGTGGTGGGGCGGCGGTCATGTCTTACGCATCAAAGCGCCTGGTGAGGCGGCAATTGAGCTTTGCCTGCGGGTCCATGCGGTTGTCGACACAGTAGTCGTCCCGAGCAGTGCAGGGGAAGGGCATGGGCGTGATCTCTTGTTGAATGGGCGTGGCATTATCTTGCGTTGGGATCACCGCTTCTGGAGCCGTTAGGCGAGTCGGATGCATGTAGTAGAATGCGTGCATCTTTCCATGCTGCGAGGCTTTCTTCGTACTCATCGGGATCGGCCATGTTGATGGCGGCCAGGCGTCGTCATACTTACCTTGGCGCTTTGGGTGGATTGTGTAGACATCTTGATTTTGAGAGGGGTTCGATATGTTGATCGTCGAAGTGTTTAAACTTAAACCACAGAATACGGGAGGCGCATGATGGCCAGCGCCTCGGCGATCTTGGCGATGTCGGTGCGACCATAGATGGAAGGCGGCCCCGTCAAGTCGAGCAGGTGCAAGCGAGTGGGCACACTTGCCAGCTGTAGCAATAGTACGAGAATGATTGTGCCATAAATAGTGTAGCGAGCGAGGCGGAAAAGGCGATGATGGGGAGCGGTAGAGGCGAGGTTGCCTCGGAACCAATAGTCTGTCGCGCCGGGCACGTAGTATTGGACCACCTTGAGTAGTCTACGTAATGTCCTCCATGCGGGAAGTTGTGGTAGAGTCGCCTCCGCGAGTGGTAGGCTTATGGAGAAGGTGATAATGGCGATAGCGTGAGCGAGGATGGCGGCTGCCGAGTGAGGTTGTTGAGGCTCGGGTCCCGATAAATGCGGGCATGTGTTAAGAATGAGCGGTTTGTTACAAGCTCGCGAGAGGCGATATACACTTGAGGCACGGTTTGTTGAAGTTGGCAAGCTCGTAAACATAAGCCGGCTATAGGCCACTCCTTCCCACAGCAATCTAGTGAAGTGAGAAAGGGTATTTTGTGTTTTAGCGGGGCTCGCTTCTTTGTATCGTCGAGAGCAATAATTTTGCGGCAGTCGGTTCTTGTCGATCCAGTGACTTGCCCATCGGTTTATCGGCATTATTCATATGGATGCTCATGCGATTCAGCATATCGAGACGATAGATTCTTAGATTCTAGCTTGTATCTTTCACTTATTCAGGAGGTTTTGGTTCATGTCCCCCTCGCTTATGTATTTGGTATCTATTACATGATTTATCATACAGGTAGGGGTCACTTTAACCCCACCATCTTGGTGGTTCCAAAACAAAAAAAAACCGAAACCGAGCAGAGCCAGAACCCGAAACCCAGAACCAGGACAGAACCGAGACCCGAACCCGAGACGGAACCCGAAACCCCGAACCCTAACCCCAAACCCTAAACCCAACTTTCAAACCTCTCTCTAACTTTCTCTCTCTAGCAAAATCCTCTCAACTCTCTTTGTTTGACCGAAGGTTGACACACTTGACCATGGCCTCACGGAGGCCGGGGTGACTCTCTGCTAGCCGGCGACCCTTATCTGCGGCAACAAAAATTCAGGCCAAAATTCGGCCAAATTTCCATGCAACAACCATAACGACCTCCATCTTACCTCGTCATTCAATCCTCCTACATCCCCGGTAGTTTGTAGTCATAGCTGCAAATTCAAGACAAACCCTCAACCCACTTGCAGGAGACACCATCACTTGCACAAGCCCCAAACTCCCAAGGCGACCTGCGGCTTTCCTCTCCCAAACAAGCCACAGCGGCCGCTGCATCAGCGGCCCCTTAGGCACCATCGAGCGGGTTCCACCTTGACATCTTGCAGACATCCCTCACGTCCCATGCATCCCCACGGTCACGACAAACCCCGGTCACGACAACCCGACTCACGGCTTTTGACCCCAAAGGTCAAGCTGCGGCCGCGGCAAAGATGGCCATCTCGGCACCATCCGATCCGACCACCACCACCCATGACTTACCGATGCCTCCCAGCCTGAGCTCCCTCACGGTCACGGAAATCTCTCCTCACTCCACGAACCCATAAGCCCCACTCCGCGTCCGTGACTACCACGTCGGCTGCCATGGCAAATCAGCCCCTCCGTCCGTGGATTCACTCACCATAAGCAGACCCTCCACGACCCTCTCCACCACCTGACTCACGGCACATCCTCCCGCATCTCCCAGCCCGTCCACTTACCCATTTTCTCCAACCACGCGGCGGTGCAAGCCAACTTCCAGCCATTGCACGCGCAACCCACGTCGGTCACCAACCTCCGTTTCAAACTCGGTCTCGGTCAATCCAAGCTCCACGGCAGCGACTTGTAACAACCGGCACGTCACTCACCCATTTTCCTCCAACGCCTGCAGTGGTGCTAGACAACTTCCGGTACTGCCATGAACCCCAGTCGACCACCACCATACGCAACTTACAGAGATCCCCGACCCATGCATCTCCTCTGTCACGACAAACCCTCCAACACCCAACCCGACTCACGGCCTTCGTCCACAAAAGATCAACTCTGCTGGCGGCCAGCGGCCATCTGCTGCACCACCTCGCCTCTGCCATCACCACATGACCTTCAGAGGCCTCCCAGCCCATTCTCCCCAGTCACTGGAAATCTCTCCCACACCTCAGAGCCGCATGATCCAGTGTCGGCTACGTCGGCGGAGATGGCAAGCCAGCCCCCATCGGTGGATTCCTTGCCATTACCGACCCCTCACGACCCTCTCGACCACCCCGAGCCACAGAGCATCACCCGCATTTCAAATCCAGATCTCCCACTCTCAAGCGTCAGATCCAGAGCCTATTCGGTTGCCACGGCGGCGTTCCCCAACTCCGGCCATTGCTGGTGCATCCATGGGAGATCGTCATCCTCCGTGGCCTTCGATCCGTGCAGTCACGGTAGCGACTTATAACGACCGGTAGTCACCCCTTGCAACAACCAGCCCGCTCAACTTTTCAACTTCGGTCCAACGCCATGCACTCTTAGTCGACCACCTCCCTCAGATTCAACCTCAGGTGCCCCAAGCCGAGCCCCTCGGTCATGGCATCTAGCTCCCGGCCGCAGCCCCTTGTAACAACCAACCTCTCTTAACTTTTCAAACTAACACAAACTCTAACCCTAATCCCCAAGTCCAATACTAAATTCCAGCCCATACCCTCAAACAACTAATACCTTTTATTTTAACCAAGCCCAAAACCAATTTCCAGCCCGTATCCCTCAACTAAATTTCAGCCCATATTTTAAATAAGCCCATTTGAAATTCCAGTCCATGTACCTCCACACAATAAGCCCGATTCTTCTATTCCACTTAAAATACCCATTTCGATAATTAGACTCAAACCCAAATATCCAAGCCCAAAACCCAAAACCACATATGCCTCTCTCTTGATCCGATGCCCTCTGACCCCAAAATCTTTTTGGATGCGGTCTCGGGGCTAATGATTCAAACATTCCGTTCAAGCAGGCAACACTCCAGCAGGGGCAAGCCATTATTTTCGACCACGGAGATTGAAGCCATGGCTCGACCTTTCGAGACTTTCACTTGTCGGTAAATTTTCTTTTGGCAGTCCTTCATGGAAATTATTAGAAAATTCTTTATTTCCCTTGGTCTTAAGGAAACTCTCGAGTTCTCTCTTAAATAATCGTCACATTTTAATTAAATTATCTGCGGAGGAAGATTATTCTCGCATCAGCTCGCCTGATCATGGTATGTCAGCGGTAGGGGATGCGCATTTTAAGTGGAGCAAGGACTTCAGTTGCTCGGTGAGTCCCAGATTGTCCCGATCGGGTATCCTTACCCTATTCTACGGTACATTTTATTCCTTTGTAAATCTGCTCTTTATTCTATTCTTTGCGACCATTGGTACTCCTTTGCGGGTTGACCATGCCACGGCCTTTGTTAATAGACCGTCAGTGGCCGTGTTTTGATTGAGTATGATATTTCTAAGCAGTTAGTTCCTCGTGTCACGGATTGGAGAGGGGACTCGGGATTTTAGCGAGTGTTATTTTTAGAAGGTTCCGCCTATTGTAGCTCATGTATGCACAGGGCATTCTATAGAGGCTTGCTACGTCACTAATCCGAGTGCATGAGGCTCGACCCACTCGAGACTCGGCCAGTCTGAGTGCCCAATGAGGCGATCACCCCATGCCTCACGTGCGTTGAGCATACTACTTCACCACTTACTACTCAATAAGTGGCGACTTAGATCTATCAGCTGCGGATCCTCACCCCGAGATAGATGAGGAGATCTGATTCCGATGCCCAGCGAGGCACTGTTCGAGATATCCCTTGCCCAATTGCGCGATTCGGTGCTTACAAATGATGGTTCGAGATGCGATTCGATTGCTACTCGATGCTACTGCGGTTTCAGAGCCTATCGTTGTGGATCCTCACCGGTTGATGAGGAGATACGGATCAAGGGCACTGTTCACCTCGATTGCTGCGATTCGGTTGCTACGAGATGATAGTTCGAGATCGCGATTCAGTTCTTTGCTTTCGATTACTGGCGGTTTCAGAGCCTATCGCTGCGGATCCTCACCGGTTGATGAGGAGATCTGAGCACTGTTCGAGATATCCACTACCCGTCTTCGCTGATTCGTTGCTGCTACGGATGATGGTCTAGATCACGGTTCTTCGTGATTCAGTGCCACAGGGACCACGGTTGGGGATATTGAGTGCCCGAGGGACCTCGTTAATTCTCCTCCACCGCGGGCTTTGTCAGAGCATATGCACGGTTCACGTGGGATTCGACACTCACTCCACGGATATCCGCTTCATTATCTAATGAGGATATCGACATTGCCGATGATGCTCGAGACCACCGGTCGGACATCTACATCGATCGCGAAAACTCCACAGGAGGCGATGGGAGTCTACCTCTCTACGAGGTTTCACGGCAATAACTTTCGCGGGAGGCCGTGACGGCGGAGCGCCTCCACCCCTCACTACTTGATGATCATTTCCATGTGTTATCATTGTGGTCATTTTATTTCTCTTTTCCATTTATTGCCTTGTACTTGCTTATTTATGTCGGAGGTTTGGTTCTTGTCCCCTCAGTTGTACTCATCTTACTTTTTATATATATGGCGGTAGGGGTCACTTCTAACCCCACCTCCATGGTGGTTTTAATAAAAAAAAACCACTAAACCACTAAACCCTAAACCTAAAACCCTAAATCCTAAACCTACAAACCCTAAACTGAAAACTCTAAACCCTCGACCCTAAACCCTAAACCCTAAAACCTAAAACCCTAAAGCAGTAAACCCTAAACCCTAAACCACAGTTGATTGAAGGTGTTTTCTATTTTAACAAAATTTTGTCGTCGAAGCTCTAATTGTAAATTGCGGGAACGAGACGATATGTCGGACGAAGAGCACCACTTTGAGTCGAAGGCCGGCCAGGCGCCTCAAGGCGTTCCCTCGGTGAGCCGTCACCATCCATAAAAGCGGTTATATACGTCATCAAAGGTCGTCCTTGCAAGGTTGTTGAGGTTTCAACTTCCAAGGCTGGAAAGCACGGTCATGCTAAGTGTCATTTTGTAGGAATTGACATCTTGATGGCAGAAGCTTGAGGATATTGTTCCTTCTTCGCACAATTGTGATGTTCCTCATGTCACTCATAGCGACTACCGGTGATTGATATCTACGAGGATGGATTTGTTAGCTTTGTTGGTGAGAATGGAAATCTGAAGGATGACACGAGACTTCAAGCGATGAAAACACGCTTTCACGGATCAAAGATGGATTTGAGAGTGGGAAAGATACGGTTGTCTCGATTCGATCTGCTATGGGAGAGGAAGCGGATCCGTGCCTTGAAGGACATTGGCCCCAGTAAATGACTTTGCTTCATCGAGAATCTTGTTGCTTGAAAAGCTGTGGGAAGATGGATAGAAGTGTAGCTTCTTGATGTATGCGGTTTCGAGATGAGGGGGTCATCATCTACATAAAATGACTTACCATATTATTAATTGTTTCTTATGGACAATATTTTTGTTATGTTTGAAAAAAAACCCTAAACACTAAACCCAAAACACTAAACCCTAAACCTAAAACCCAAAGCCCAAAACCCAAAACCCAAAACCCTAAACCCTAAACCACTAAGCCCTAATCACTAAACTCTAAACCCTAAACCCAAAACCCAAAACCCAAGACCCAAAACCCTAAAACCACAAAACCCTAAACCACTAAACCACTAAACCCTAAACCCTAAACCCTAAGTAACTTTCAAACCTCTCTCTTACTTTCTCTCTCCTTACAAATTCTCTCGACTCTCTCTTGTTGACTTTAGTTCGACCACCGGTCATGGCCTCATCGGAGCCGGTGAGCCACCTGCCTGACTCCACGCCAGTTACCACCGTCGTCACCACTGCCAGGCTCCACTGCTGGCTCCTCCTCATCATCTGCAGCAGCGAAAAAACCGGCCAACTATCCTCCGTCGTCACCACCACCATGATTCCGGTGGCTCCCCTCACCCCATCACTGACCCTCCCACTCAGCTCAAGCAGATTCATGGCGGTTTGGCGGTTCAGGCCCTCCATCAACTTGACCAGCAGGAAACATCCTCACGGCAGCGACCACCAAATCCCACCCGACTCACGGCTTTCCTCACTCGACCAACCCCACTGCGCGGCATCTTGAGCACATCCGGCACCATCCCACCCTACCACCACCTTCATGGCCTGGCCCAAAACCACCAAGCCCGATGCACCCCACAGCGAGGCCAAACCCATCAACTCACCTGACCCGATCCACGGCTCCAACTCTCAGCGAATCGACTTGGTAGCGGCATCAGCGGCCATTTAAACTCACCCCATCACGACCACCACCTCCTGCAACTTTCCAGATGTCAGTCAACCCCATGCTACCTCGAACTCACGGCAAATTCCCCCGCACAGACCCGAAAGTCAAGATCCACGTCTCATGACTACCACATCGGCATTCACGGCCAATCAACCCCACCATCGGCCGGTCCTCCACCCTCTCGACCTCCCATGGCCACGGCAAGTCACCCACATCCAAAACCATGAATCCCCACCCTCGAAACACCAACCGCCACCTACCCATGCCCTCCCTAGCCGCATGAGCAGCCTTCTCCAACTCCCAAACACCGTGAGCCAATAGGCCAGTGAGCCACTGGTCTTTGGCGACAGCGTCCGTAGGCCTCAAAGTTGCCTTCCACGGTAGCGGGTTCTAGAAGCCGGCCGCCACTCTCCTCTAGCAACATAATAAATATATCCACCCACTCGAAAAACCCTAACCCTAGTCTTTACCTAACTCGACTAAACAAGCCCAAACCAGAAATGGCCAAGCCCAATCCCAAATTCCAACACACTTACCTCGATCATCTAAACCCATTCACTTAAATCAAGCCCAAAAGAAATTCCAGCTAACAACTTAAATTTCATAACACCGACCCATTGAAAATAATCACTGACCCATTAAAACAAGCCCAAAACTCCATTGGCATTAAACCCACTATCTTTAGTCAAGCCCGATTCCAAAAATCAGCCCATATTCCCCAATCCCTCAATCTTTAACCCATACCTCCCAAGCCCATGTCCATAAATCCATAACCCTTAACCGATCTCCACCACCCGAGGCCTAAACCCAAAATTTACCTATTCTTCCATTGTTACCCGGCATCTCTCCTCGACCCGATGCCTCCCGACCTCAAAATCCTTCTCGGACTGACTGTTTTAAGGCATCTTGACTCGAAATTCCTTTTAAGCAGGCATCTCTCCGGTGATGGGGAACCGGCCATTATTTTTCACCTCGGGAGATCACGGCCATGGCTCGACCATTCGGACTTTCTCTTGTCGGTGAAGTTTTCCTTTGGCAGCCCTCCTATGGACATCATTAAAAATTCTTTATTTCCCTCGGTCTCGAGGAAACTCCCGATTTCCCTCCTCGACAAGCGACATATTCTCATTAAAGTTATCTACGGAGGAGGATTACTCTACTTGTCGGTTGCGATAATCATGGTATGTTAATGGGCGTGGCATGCGTATTTTCAAGTGGAGTAAGGATTTTCGATGTTCGATGGAGTCTCAATTGTTCATGTACGGGTATTCTTGCCTTATCTCTAGGTGCACTTTATTCACTTGTAAATTTGCTCTCTACTCCATTCTTTGCGCCATCGGTACTCCTCTGCGGGTCGACCACGCCACCGCCTCTGTCAATAGACCATCGGTGGCTCGAGTTTTGATTGAATATGACATCTCGAGGGCTGTTATTCCACGTGTCACGGATTGGAGAGGGACTCGGGATTTTAGCGGGCGTTATCTTTGAGAAGGTTCACGATTATTGTGCAGCTTGTTTGCATCTCGGGCGTTACAGCGGAGGCTTGTTTCGTCACTAATCCTAGGCTCGCAAGAGTACAACCACGGTCGACTCGGCCCGATGTCGATGCGCTTAATGAAGGTAATCCCACCACGTCTCTCGTAAGCGGGCACACTACTCCTCCTCCTCTTGCTTTCGATACACAATGGTCTCTGATCTTAGACCTATATGTCCTATCGTTGTGAACCCTCATCCCTCGGCGAATGTGGAGGTTCAGGCGCCGGTGCCCGACGAGGCGTTTGTCGAGTGCGCTCTCTCGGGACCCAGTTATTCATTTTGATACGTATGATAGATCGTGAAATTCTTCGTGATCTGCATTGTTTCACGAGACCCGATTGGGGATATTGAGGACCACCGGGGAGCCTCGGTGGGCTGCCGATTTGTGCACTTACATGTGGGATTCAACACCCACTCCGAGGACATCCATCCTCGTCGATGAGGAGGCGGCCGCTGTGGGTGGTGCTCATGAGTATATTGAGGGACGAGACTTCACCGATCGGACATTGATCCTAGTAGTGAGGACTCCAGGAGATGGCGACCACTTCTTCACTGATCCGAGCGAGACTAGACACCCTCTTCCTTCGGCCGTGATTGATAGTTTAGCGGAGAGAGGTTTCCACTTCTCGCATGATTTCCTGCCGTTACTCTCGAAAGCGTGATCGGTATAAGCGGCGGGACATTTCCGCCCCTCCTACTGATGATTAGTTCCATTATATGGAACATTCGGAGATCGATGAGGCCCAGTTGTTCGTCGTTGAGGAAGCTTATCCGCTTACACGTGTTACTCTTATTTGTGATTACGGAGCCTTTTCTTGATTACGGCAGTTGGAGGCTACTCGTATTCGGTGAGGATGGACCATCTTGTATCTTCCGCTTCTGGGAAGATTTGGGTTTAATGGGCTACTCAGTTTACTTTGGATATTATCGAGGATCGCGGGCGGGTCCTTCATTCTTGGGTTAGTCACTCTCTTTTCTCTACTCCTGTTTTTATTTCCTTCGTTTATGCCGGTTGTTCTATCCTTGTTCGGGAGGGTTATAGGATGCCCTTGGCGCTTTTGCAGATAATCTTGACAATCCATGGATGGTTGGGGTGACTTTAATGTTGTCCAATCCTTATCGAAGATCTCGGTGACCATATTCGGACTCGAACCGCTATCGATGCCTTTAATTTTGCTTTATTGGATTGTGGTTTGGAGGATCTTTGGTTTTCTTAGAGTCCAGTATACGGACTAATGGTGCGTACTTCATGAGCGCTCGGGCGAGGGTGGTTTGCAATTCTCAGTGGTCTAGGCTCTTCTCTACTTTAAAAATCACCCACCTCAACCGCACTGCTTCCGATCATTCGCCTCTCCTCATTGCTCTTGATTGGGTTTCGATCAAGGGTCCGGTTTGTTTCAGGTTCTTACACTCGTGGCTTAATCACTCACGATTTCATGGACTACTGTTACGTCGGTCTTGGTTTTGCCACTGTCTCGGGTAGTGGGATCGCGGGCTTTTCGGTGAGCTGGTGCGTGCAGGCGTGCTGAGCTTCGGAACAAAGATGTTTTCGGCAACATCAGAGATAGGGTTAGAGAAGCTGAGGAGGAGGTGGCTCATCGGTTCTTGGTATTTTTTCTAAAAAATCACCAAAAAATAGTAGATCCTTCCGGGAACTGTGCCCCACTACTTCAGATGGCTCGTCACTAATCCAAATAGGGCTCTAACAGAGACAAACCGGGTTACGTTCGCAGAAATACCCTATTTTTCCCAAAAATATCCAATTTTTGGCCCAAAACCCAAGGCTATAGCACATGGGTTTTCGACTTCTCTTTGGTGGCTTCCGAATTTTCTCCCAATTTCTTGTAGGGCTGTACGACACGAGTCCGTACTGGGTAAACGATGCCACAGGAAGAAGCACGGGTCTGTTTCGAACCTTCGTTTGATTTTTACTTGATTTTTTTTCAAAAAATAAGGGAAAAATCAATTTTGTTGGTATTTTTTCTAAAAAATCACCAAAAAATAGTAGAACCTTCCGGGAACTGTGCCCCACTACTTCAGACGGCTAGTCACGAATCATAATGGGTTCTAACAGAGACAAATCGGGTTACGTTCGCAGAAATACCATAGTTTTCCCAAAAACATCCCATCTTTGGCCCAAAACCCAAGCTATAGCACACAGGTTTTGGACTTTTCTTTGGTGGTATCTGAATTTTCACCCAATTTCTTGCAAGGCCATGCCAAATACGTTCGTACTGGGTACACGATGCCAGAGGAAGAAGCACGAGTCTATTTCGAACTTTCGTTTGATTTTTACTTGATTTTTTTCAAAAAATAACGGAAAAATCAATTTTCTTGGTATTTTTTCTAAAAAATCAACAAAAAATAGTAGAACCGTCCGGGAACTGTGCCCCACTACTTCAGACGGCTCGTCACTAATCCAAATAAGGCTCCAATAGAGACAAACTGGGTTACGTTCGCAGAAATACCCTATTTTTCCCAAAAATATCCCATTTTTTGCACAAAACCCAAGGCTATAGCACACGGGTTTTCGACTTCTCTTTGGTGGCTTCCGAATTTTCTCCCAATTTCTTGTAGGGCTGTACGACACGAGTCCGTACTGGGTAAACGATGCCACAGGAAGAAGCACGGGTCTGTTTCGAACCTTCGTTTGATTTTTACTTGATTTTTTTCGAAAAATAAGGGAAAAATTAATTTTGTTGGTATTTTTTTCAAAAAAATAACCAAAAAATAGTAGAACCTTCAAGGAACTGTGCCCCACTACTTCAGACGGCTCGTCACTAATCCAAATAGGGCTCCAATAGAGACAAACTGGGTTACGTTCGCAGAAATACCTTATTTTTCCCAAAAATATCCCATTTTTTGCACAAAACCCAAGGCTATAGCACACGGGTTTTCGACTTCTCTTTGGTGGCTTCCGAATTTTCTCCCAATTTCTTGTAGGGCTGTACGACACGCGTCCGTACTGGGTAAACGATGCCAAAGAACGAAGCACGGGTCTGTTTCGAACCTTCGTTTGATTTTTACTTGATTTTTTTCGAAAAATAAGGGAAAAATCAATTGTCTTGGTATTTTTTCTAAAAAATCACCAAAAAATATTAGAACCTTCCGGGAACTGTGCCCCACTACTTCAGACGGCTCGTCACGAATATAATGGGCTCTAACAGAGACAAACCGGGTTACGTTCGCAGAAATACCATATTTTTCCCAAAATATCCCATTTTGGCCCAAAACCCAAGGCTATAGCGCTGCGGGTTTTGGACTTCTCTTTAGTGGCTTCGAATTTTCACCCAATTTCATGCAAGGCAGTGCGACACGCCTCCGTCCTGGGTACACAATGCCACAGGAAGAAGCACGGGTCTGTTTCGAACCATTGTTTGATTTTCAATTGATTTTTTCAAAAATAAGGGAAAAATCAATTTTCTTAGTTTTTTCTAAAAATCACCAAAAATAGTAGAACCTTCAGGAGCTGTGCCCTACTACTTGAGACTGACTCGTCACTAATCCAAATAGAGCTCTAACGAGACAAACCAGGTTTACGTTCCCGAAATACCCTAGTCTACCCAAAAATTTCCCATTTTGGCCCAAAACTAAGCTATAGCACACGGGTTTTGGACTTCTCTTCAGTGGCTTCGAATTTTCACCTAATTTCTTGCAAGGCAGTGCCAAATGCGTCCGTCTTGGGTACACGATACCGATGGAAGAAGCACGGGTCTATTGCGAACCTTCGTTTGATTTTACTTGAATTTTTCGAAAAATAAGGGAAAAATCAATTTTCTTAGTATTTTTCTAAAAATCACCAAAAATAGTAGAACCTTCAGGGAGCTGTGCCTCACTACTCGAGACGGCTCGTCACGAATATAATGGGCTCTAACGAGACAAAGCCAGGTTACGTTCGCGAAATTCCCTATTTTCCCAAAATATCCCATTTTGGCCCAAAACCCAAGGCTATAAGCGCACGGGTTTTGGACTTCTCTTTAGTGGCTTCGAATTTTCACCCAATTTCATGCAAGGCCGTGCGACACGCATGTCTGTCACGGGTACACGATGCCACGGGGAAGAAGCAATGGTGCTATTTCGAACCTTCGTTTGATTTTTACTTGATTTTTTCGAAAAATAAGGGAAAAATTAATTTTGTTAGTATTTTTCAAAAAATAACCAAAAATAGTAGAACCTTCAAGAGCTGTGCCTCACTACTTGAGACGGCTCGTCACTAATCCAAATAGGGCTCAATAGAGACAAAGCGGGTTACGTTCGCGAAATACCTATTTTTCCCAAAAATATCCAATTTTGGCCCAAAACCAAGGCTATAGCACCACGGGTTTCGACTTCTCTTTAGTGGTTTCAAATTTTCTCCCAATTTCTTGTAGGGCTGTACGACACGCGTTACGTCTTGGGTACACGATGCCGGAGGAAGAAATGCGGGTCCATTTCGAGACCTTCGTTTTATTTTACTTTATTTTTTCAAAAATAAGGGAAAAATCAATTTTTAGTATTTTTATAAAAATAACCAAAAATAGTAGAACCTTCAGGAGCTGTGCCCTACTACTTGAGACGGCTCGTCACGAATCATAATGGGCTCTAGCAGAGACAAACCTGAATTACGTTCGCGAAATACCTTTATTATCCTAAAAATATCTCATTTTGGCCCAAAACCCAAAGCACACGGGTTTTGGACTTCTCTTCAGTGGCTTCGAATTTTCACCCAATTTCTTGCAGGTGCTATGCGACACGCGTCCGTCTTGGGTACACGATGCCACGAGGAAGAAGCACGAGTGCATTTCGAACCTTCGTTTGATTTTTACTTTATTTTTTCAAAAATAAGGGAAAAATCAATTTTCTTAATATTTTTCTAAAAATCACCAAAAATAGTTGAACCTTCAGGAGCTGTGCCCCACTACTTCAGACGGCTCGTCACGAATTAAATTGGGATCTAACAGAGACAAACCAGGTTACGTTCGCAGAAATACCATAGTTTTCCCAAAAATATCCCATTTTTAGCCCAAAACCAAAGGCTATAGCACACGGGTTTTGGACTTCTCTTTGGTGGCTTCCGAATTTTCGCCAAATTTCTTGTAGCGCCATGCGAAACGCGTCCGTACTGCGTACGCGATGCCATAAGAAGAGGCGCAGGTGCATTTCAAATCTTCGTTTGATTTTTACTTGTTTTTTCAAAAATAAGGGAAAAATCAATTTTCTTAATACTTTTTCTAAAAATAACCAAAAAAGTAGAACCTTCATGAGCTGTGCCCCACTACTTGAGACGGCTCGTCCACGAATATAATGGGCTCTAATGAGAGACAAAGCAGGGTTACGTTCGCAGAAATTCCTATTTTCCCAAAATATCCCATTTTGGCCCAAAACCCAAGGCTATAGCGCACGGGTTTTGGACTTCTCTTTAGTGGCTTCGAATTTTCACCCAATTTCATGCAAGGCAGTGCGACACGCCTGCATGCGATGGACACGATGCCACGGGAAGAAGCAAGGCTCGTTTCGAACCTTCGTTTGATTTTTACTTGATTTTTTCGAAAAATAAGGGAAAAATCAATTTTGATTAGTATTTTTTCAAAAAATAACCAAAAATAGTAGAACCTTCAGGAGCTGTGCCCACTACTTGAGACGGCTCGTCACTAATCCAAATAGGGCTCTACGAGAGACAAAGCGAGGTTACGTTCGCAGAAATACCCAATTTTTCCCAAAATATCCCATTTTTTGCACAAAACCCAAGGCTATAGCACACGGGTTTTCGACTTCTCTTTGGTGGCTTCCGAATTTTCTCCCAATTTCTTGTAGGGCTGTGCGACACGCGTCCGTCTTGGAGTAAGCGATGCCACGAGGAAGAAGCACGGGTCTTTTCGAACCTTCGTTTGATTTTTACTTGATTTTTCAAAAATAACGGAAAATTCAATTTTGTTGGTATTTTTTCTAAAAAATCACCAAAAAAAAGTAGAACCTTCCGCAAACTGTGCCCCACTACTTGAGACGGCTCGTCACGAATATAATGAGCTCTAAAAGAGACAAAGCAGGGTTACGTTCGCGAAATACCCTATTTTTCCCAAAAATATCCCATTTTTGCCCAAAACCCAAAGCTATAGCACACGGGTTTCGACTTCTCTTTAGTGGCTTCGAATTTTCTCCCAATTTCTTGTAGGGCTGTACGACACGCGTCCGTCTTGGGTAAGCGATGCCACGAGGAAGAAGCAGGTGCTGTTTCGAACCTTCGTTTGATTTTTACTTGATTTTTTCAAAAATAAGGGAAAAATCAATTTTGTTAGTATTTTTCTAAAAATCACCAAAAAAAGTAGAACCTTCAAGAGCTGTGCCCACTACTTGAGACTGACTCGTCCACGAATATAATGAGCTCTAAAAGAGACAAAGCGGGTTACGTTCGCGAAATACCCTATTTTTCCCAAAAATATCCCATTTTTGCCCAAAACCCAAGGCTATAGCACACGGGTTTTCGACTTCTCTTTAGTGGCTTCGAATTTTCTCCCAATTTCTTGTAGGGCTGTACGACCACGCGTCCGTCTTGGGTAAGCGATGCCACGAGGAAGAAGCACGGGTGCATTTCGAACCTTCGTTTGATTTTTACTTGATTTTTTCGAAAAATAAGGGAAAAATCAATTTTGTTAGTATTTTTCTAAAAATCACCAAAAATAGTAGAACCTTCATGAGCTGTGCCCACTACTTCAGACGGCTCGTCACGAATATAATGAGCTCTAAAAGAGACAAACCGGGTTACGTTCGCAGAAATACCCTATTTTTCCCAAAAATATCCCATTTTTTGCACAAAACCCAAGGCTATAGCACCGGGTTTTGGACTTCTCTTTAGTGGCTTCGAATTTTCTCCCAATTTCTTGTAGGGCTGTGCGACACAGCGTCCGTCTTGGGTACGCGATGCCACGAGGAAGAAGCACGAGTGCTATTTTGAACTTTCGTTTCATTTTTACTTAATTTTTTTTAAATAAATAAAGGAAAAATCAATTTTGTTCGTATGTTTTTCTGAAAAATTACCAAAAAATAGTAGAACTTCCCTGGACCTGTGCCCCACTACTTCAGATGGCTCGTCACGAATATAATGGGCTCTAACGAGAGAAAGCCGAGTTACGTTCGCGAAATACCTATTTTTCCCAAAATATCCCATTTTTGGCCCAAAACCAAGGCTATAGCACGCGGGTTTTGGACTTCTCTTCAGTGGCTTCGAATTTTCACCCAATTTCATGCAAGGCCGTGCGACACGCCTCCGTCTTGGGTACACGATGCCACGAGGAAGAAGCACGGATGCATTTCGAACCA
This sequence comes from Murraya koenigii, assembly GCA_025617385.1. Taxonomy (NCBI): domain Eukaryota; kingdom Viridiplantae; phylum Streptophyta; class Magnoliopsida; order Sapindales; family Rutaceae; genus Murraya; species Murraya koenigii. Next base: position 944,536 of record CM046816.1, read on the forward strand.
TTGTTTGATTTTCAATTGATTTTTTCAAAAATAAGGGAAAAATCAATTTTCTTAGTATTTTTCTAAAAATTCACCAAAAATAGTAGAACCTTCAGGAGCTGTGCCCTACTACTTGAGACGGCTCGTCACTAATCCAAATAGAGCTCTACGAGAGACAAACAGGTTTACGTTCCCGAAATACCCTACTCTTCCCAAAATATCCCATTTTGACCCAAAACCCATGCTATAGCACTACGGGTTTTGGACTTCTCTTCAGTGGCTTCGAATTTTCACCTAATTTCTTGCAAGGCTGTGCCGAATGCGTCCGTCTTGGGTACACGATGCCACGAGGAAGAAGCACGGGTCTATTGCGAACCTTCGTTTGATTTTTACTTGAATTTTTCGAATAATAAGGGAAAAATCAATTTTCTTAGTATTTTTCTAAAAATCACCAAAAATAGTAGAACCTTCAGGAGCTGTGCCCACTACTTGAGACGGCTCGTCACGAATATAATGGGCTCTAATGAGAGAAAGCAGGGTTACGTTCGCGAAATACCCTATTTTTCCCAAAATATCCCATTTTGGCCCTAAACCCAAGGCTATAGCGCACGGGTTTTGGACTTCTCTTTGGTGGCTTCTGAATTTTCACCCAATTTCATGCAAGGCCGTGCGACACGCCTCCGTACTGGGTACACAATGCCACAGGAAGAAGCACGGGTGCATTTCGAACCATCGTTTGATTTTCAATTGATTTTTTCAAAAATAAGGGAAAAATCAATTTTCTTAGTATTTTTCTAAAAATCACCAAAAATAGTAGAACCTTCAGGAGCTGTGCCCACTACTTCAGACTGGCTCGTCACTAATCATAATAGAGCTCTATGAGAGACAAGCAGGTTACGTTCGCGAAATACCCTAGTCTTCCCAAAAATATCCCATTTTGGCCCAAAACCAAGCTATAGCACACGGGTTTTGGACTTCTCTTCAGTGGCTTCGAATTTTCTCCCAATTTCTTGCAAGGCCGTGCGACATGCGTCCGTCTTGGGTACGCGATGCCACGGAGGAAGAAGCACGGGTCTATTTGAACCTTCGTTTGATTTTTACTTGATTTTTTGAAAAATAAGGGAAAAATCAATTTTCTTAGTATTTTTCTAAAAATCACCAAAAATAGTAGAACCTTCAGGAACTATGCCCCACTACTTGAGACGGCTCAGTCACGAATATAATGGGCTCTAACAGAGACAAAGCCAGGTTACGTTCGCGAAATACCCTATTTTCCCAAAAATATCCCATTTTTGCCCAAAACCCAATGCTATAGCACACGGGTTTTCGACTTCTCTTTAGTGGCTTCGAATTTTCTCCCAATTTCTTGTAGGGCTGTGCGACACGCGTCCGTCTTGGGTAAGCGATGCCACGAGGAAGAAGCACAGGTGCTGTTTGAACCTTCGTTTGATTTTTACTTGATTTTTTCAAAAATAAGGGAAAAATCAATTTTGTTAGTATTTTTCTAAAAATCACCAAAAATAGTAGAACCTTCAGGAGCTGTGCCCCACTACTTCAGACGGCTCGTCACGAATATAATGAGCTCTAAAAGAGACAAACCGGGTTACGTTCGCAGAAATACCCTATTTTTCCCAAAAATATCCCATTTTTTGCACAAAACCCAAGGCTATAGCACACGGGTTTTCGACTTCTCTTTGGTGGCTTCCGAATTTTCTCCCAATTTCTTGTAGGGCTGTACGACACGCGTCCGTCTTGGGTAAGCGATGCCACGGGGAAGAAGCACGGTGCTATTTGAACCTTCGTTTGATTTTTACTTGATTTTTTCGAAAAATAAGGGAAAAATCAATTTTATTAGTATTTTTCTAAAAATCACCAAAAATAGTAGAACCTTCAGGAGCTGTGCCTCACTACTTGAGACTGACTCGTCACGAATATAATGAGCTCTAAGAGAGACAAGCAGGGTTACGTTCGCAGAAATACCCTATTTTTCCCAAAAATATCCCATTTTTGCCCAAAACCAAGGCTATAGCACACGGGTTTTGGACTTCTCTTTAGTGGCTTCGAATTTTCTCCCAATTTCTTGTAGAGGCTATGCGACACGCGTCCGTCTTGGGTACGCGATGCCGCGAGGAAGAAGCACGGGTGCTATTTGAACCTTCGTTTGATTTTTACTTGATTTTTCGAAAAATAAGGGAAAAATCAATTTTCTTAGTATTTTTCTAAAAATCACCAAAAATAGTAGAACCTTCAGGAGCTGTGCCCCACTACTTGAGACGACTCGTCCACGAATATAATGGGCTCTAACGAGAGAAAGCGGGTTACGTTCGCAGAAATACCATAGTTTTCCCAAAAAATCCCGTTTTTGGCCCAAAACCCAAGGCTATAGCGCACGGGTTTTGGACTTCTCTTTGGTGGCTTCGAATTTTCACCCAATTTCATGCAAGGCCGTGCGACACGCGTCCGTACTGGGTACACGATGCCACAGGAAGAAGCACGGGTGCTATTTCGAACCATCGTTTGATTTTCACTTGATTTTTCAAAAATAAGGGAAAAATCAATTTTCTTAGTATTTTTCTAAAAATCACCAAAAATAGTAGAACCTTCAGGAGCTGTGCCCCACTACTTCGAGATGGCTCGTCACTGAATCCATAATAGAGCTCTAACGAGACAAAGCGGGTTACGTTCGCGAAATACCCTAGTTTTCCCAAAAATATCCCATTTTGGCCCAAAACCCAGGCTATAGCACACGGGTTTTGGACTTCTCTTTAGTGGCTTACGAATTTTCACCCAATTTCTTGCAAGGCAGTGCGACACGCGTCCGTCTTGGGTACACGATACCAGAGGAAGAAGCACGGGTCTATTGCGAACCTTCGTTTGATTTTTACTTGATTTTTTTCGAAAAATAAGGGAAAAATCAATTTTCTTGGTATTTTTTCTAAAAAATCACCAAAAAATAGTAGAACCTTCCGGGAACTGTGCCCCACTAATTCAGACGGCTCGTCACGAATATAATGGGCTCTAACAGAGAGAAACCGGGTTACGTTCGCAGAAATACCATAGTCTTCCCAAAAATATCCCATTTTTGGCCTAAAACCCGAGGCTATAGCACACGGGTTTTCGACTTCTCTTTGGTGGCTTCCGAATTTTCTCCCAATTTCTTGTAGGGTTATACGACACGCGTCCGTACTGGGTAAGCGATGCCACGAGGAAGAAGCACGGGTGCTATTTGAACCTTCGTTTGATTTTTACTTGATTTTTTGAAAAATAAGGGAAAAATCAATTTTGTTAGTATTTTTTCAAAAAATCACCAAAAATAGTAGAACCTTCAGAGGCTGTGCCCACTACTTGAGACGGCTCGTCACTAATCCAAATAGGGCTCTATAGAGACAAAGCTGGGTTACGTTCGCGAAATACCCTATTTTCCCAAAAATATCCCATTTTTGCCCAAAACCCAAGCTATAGCACACGGGTTTTCGACTTCTCTTTAGTTGGCTTCGAATTTTCTCCCAATTTCTTGTAGGGCTGTGCGACACGCGTCCGTCTTGGGTAAGCGATGCCACGGGGAAGAAGCACGAGTGCTATTTTGAACCTTCGTTTGATTTTTACTTGATTTTTTCGAAAAATAAGGGAAAAATCAATTTTCTTAGTATTTTTTCTAAAAATCACCAAAAATAGTAGAACCTTCAGGAGCTGTGCCCCACTACTTGAGACGGCTCGTCACGAATATAATGGGCTCTAATGAGACAAGCCAGGGTTACGTTCGCGAAATACCCTATTTTTCCCAAAATATCCCATTTTTGGCCCAAAACCCAAGGCTATAGCACTACGGGTTTTGGACTTCTCTTTAGTGGCTTCGAATTTTCACCCAATTTCATGCAAGGCTGTGCGACACGCCTCCGTCTTGGGTACACGATGCCACGGGGAAGAAGCACGGGTGCATTTCGAACCATCGTTTGATTTTCACTTGATTTTTTCAAAAATAAGGGAAAAATCAATTTTCTTAGTATTTTTCTAAAAATCACCAAAAATAGTAGAACCTTCAGGGAGCTGTGCCCACTACTTGAGACTGACTCGTCACTAATCTAAATAGAGCTCTAACAGAGACAAACCGGGTTACGTTCGCAGAAATACCCTAGTTTTCCCAAAAATATCCCATTTTTGGCCCAAAACCCAAGCTATAGCACACGGGTTTTGGACTTCTCTTTGGTGGCTTCTGAATTTTCACCCAATTTCTTGCAAGGCTAGTGCGACATGCGTCCGTCTTGGGTACACGATACCAGAGGAAGAAGCACGGGTCTATTGCGAACCTTCGTTTGATTTTTACTTGATTTTTTTCGAAAAATAAGGGAAAAATCAATTTTCTTGGTATTTTTTCTAAAAAATCACCAAAAAATAGTAGAACCTTCCAGGAACTGTGCCCCACTAATTCAGACGGCTCGTCACGAATATAATGGGCTGTAACAGAGAGAAACCGGGTTACGTTCGCAGAAATACCATAGTCTTCCCAAAATATCCCATTTTTGGCCTAAAACCCAAGCTATAGCACACGGGTTTTGGACTTCTCTTTAGTGGCTTCGAATTTTCACCCAATTTCTTGCAAGGCTAGTGCGACATGCGTCCGTCTTGGGTACACGATACCGCGAGGAAGAAGCACGGGTCTATTTGAACCTTCGTTTGATTTTTACTTGATTTTTTCGAAAAATAAGGGAAAAATCAATTTTCTTAGTATCTTTTCTAAAAGATCACCAAAAATAGTAGAACCTTCAGGAGCTGTGCCCCACTACTTGAGACTGACTCGTCACGAATATAATAGGGCTCTACGAGAGACAAAGCCGGGTTACGTTCGCAGAAATACCATAGTTTTCCCAAAAATATCCCATTTTGGCCCAAAACCAAGGCTATAAGCGCACGGGTTTTGGACTTCTCTTTAGTGGCTTCGAATTTTCACCCAATTTCATGCAAGGCTAGTGCGACACACGTCTGTCTTGGGTACCACGATGCCACGAGGAAGAAGCAAGGGTGCTATTTGAACCTTCGTTTGATTTTTACTTGATTTTTCGAAAAATAAGGGAAAAATCAATTTTGTTAGTATTTTTCTAAAAATCACCAAAAATAGTAGAACCTTCAGGGAACTATGCCCCACTACTTCAGACGGCTCGTCACTAATCCAAATAGGGCTCTATGAGAGACAAAGCGGGTTACGTTCGCGAAATACCCTATTTTCCCAAAAATATCCCATTTTTGCCCAAAACCCAAGGCTATATAGCACTACGGGTTTCGACTTCTCTTTAGTGGCTTCGAATTTTCTCCCAATTTCTTGTAGGGCTGTACGACACGCGTCCGTCTTGGGTAAGCGATGCCACGGGGAAGAAGCACGGGTGCTATTTGAACCTTCGTTTGATTTTTACTTGATTTTTCGAAAAATAAGGGAAAAATCAATTTTGTTAGTATTTTTCTAAAAATCACCAAAAATAGTAGAACCTTCAGGAGCTGTGCCCCACTACTTGAGACGGCTCGTCCACGAATATAATGGGCTCTAACGAGACAAAGCCGGGTTACGTTCGCAGAAATACCCTATTTTTCCCAAAAATATCCCATTTTTGCCCAAAACCCAAGGCTATAGCACACGGGTTTCGACTTCTCTTTAGTGGCTTCGAATTTTCTCCCAATTTCTTGTAGGGCTGTGCGACACGCGTCCGTCTTGGGTAAGCGATGCCACGAGGAAGAAGCACAGGTGCTATTTCGAACCTTCGTTTGATTTTTACTTGATTTTTTGAAAAATAAGGGAAAAATCAATTTTGTTAGTATTTTTCTAAAAAATCACCAAAAATAGTAGAACCTTCGGAGGCTGTGCCCACTACTTGAGACGGCTCGTCACTAATCCAAATAGGGCTCTAACAGAGACAAACCAGGTTACGTTCGCAGAAATACCCTATTTTTCCCAAAATATCCCATTTTTGGCCCAAAACCCAAGGCTATAGCGCACGGGTTTTGGACTTCTCTTTGGTGGCTTCGAATTTTCACCCAATTTCATGCAAGGCCGTGCGACACGCCTCTGTCTGGGTACGCGATGCCACGAGGAAGAAGCAATGGTGCTATTTCGAACCTTCGTTTGATTTTTACTTGATTTTTCGAAAAATAAGGGAAAAATCAATTTTATTAGTATTTTTCTAAAAAATCACCAAAAATAGTAGAACCTTCAGGAGCTGTGCCCCACTACTTGAGATGGCTCAGTCCACTAATCCAAATAGGGCTCTAACAGAGACAAAGCGGGTTACGTTCGCAGAAATACCTAGTTTTCCCAAAAATATCCCATTTTTGGCCCAAAACCAAGGCTATAGCACACGGGTTTTGGACTTCTCTTTAGTGGCTTCGAATTTTCTCCCAATTTCTTGTAGGGCTGTGCGACACGCGTCCATCTTGGGTACGCGATGCCACGGGGAAGAAGCACGGGTGCTATTTCGAACCTTCGTTTGATTTTTACTTGATTTTTTCGAAAAATAAGGGAAAAATCAATTTTGTTAGTATTTTTCTAAAAATCACCAAAAATAGTAGAACCTTCAGGAGCTGTGCCTCACTACTTGAGACGACTCGTCACGAATATAATGGGCTCTAGCAGAGACAAGCAGGGTTACGTTCGCGAAATACCATAGTTTTCCCAAAAATATCCCATTTTGTGCCAAAACCCAAGGCTATAGCACACGGGTTTCGGACTTCTCTTTAGTGGCTTCGAATTTTCTCCCAATTTCTTGTAGGGCTGTGCGACACGCGTCCGTCTTGGGTACGCGATGCCACGAGGAAGAAGCACGAGTGCTATTTCGAACCTTCGTTTGATTTTTACTTGATTTTTCGAAAAATAAGGGAAAAATCAATTTTGTTAGTATTTTTCTAAAAAATCACCAAAAATAGTAGAACCTTAGGAGCTGTGCCCACTACTTGAGACGGCTCGTCACTAATCCAAATAGGGCTCTAACGAGACAAACCGGGTTACGTTCGCGAAATACCCTAGTTTTCCCAAAATATCCCATTTTGGCCCAAAACCAAGGCTATAGCGCACGGGTTTTGGACTTCTCTTTAGTGGCTTCGAATTTTCACCCAATTTCATGCAAGGCTGTGCGACACGCGTCCGTCTTGGGTACCGCGATGCCACGAGGAAGAAGCAATGGTGCTATTTCGAACCTTCGTTTGATTTTTACTTGATTTTTTCGAAAAATAGGGAAAAATCAATTTTGTTAGTATTTTTCTAAAAAATCACCAAAAAATAGTAGAACCTTCGGGAGCTGTGCCCACTACTTGAGACGGCTCGTCACTAATCCAAATAGGGCTCTAACGAGACAAATCGGGTTACGTTCGCGAAATACCCTAGTTTTCCCAAAAATATCCCATTTTTGCCCAAAACCAAGGCTATAGCACCACGGGTTTCGACTTCTCTTTAGTGGCTTCGAATTTTCTCCCAATTTCTTGTAGGGCTGTACGACACGCGTCCGTCTTGGGTAAGCGATGCCACGGGGAAGAAGCACGGGTGCATTTGAACCTTCGTTTGATTTTTACTTGATTTTTTGAAAAATAAGGGAAAAATCAATTTTCTTGGTATTTTTTCTAAAAAATCACCAAAAATAGTAGAACCTTCCGGGAACTGTGCCCCACTACTTCAGACTGCTCGTCACGAATATAATGGGCTCTAACAGAGACAAACCGGGTTACGTTCGCAGAAATACCATAGTCTTCCCAAAAATATCCCATTTTTGGCCCAAAACCCAAGGCTATAGCGCACGGGTTTTGGACTTCTCTTTGGTGGCTTCTGAATTTTCACCCAATTTCATGCAAGGCCGTGCGACACGCCTCCGTACTGGGTACACGATGCCACAGGAAGAAGCAAGGGTCTGTTTCAAACCTTCGTTTGATTTTTACTTGATTTTTTTCGAAAAATAAGGGAAAAATCAATTTTGTTGGTATTTTTTTCAAAAAAATCACTAAAAAATAGTAGAACCTTCAGGGAGCTGTGCCCCATTACTTGAGACGGCTCGTCCACTAATCCAAATAGGGCTCTAACGAGAGACAAAGCAGGGTTACGTTTGCAAAATACCTATTTTTCCCAAAATATCCCATTTTGGCACAAAACCCAAGGCTATAGCGCACGGGTTTTGGACTTCTCTTTGGTGGCTTCTGAATTTTCACCCAATTTCATGCAACGCCGTGCGACACACCTCTGTCTGAGGTACACGATGCCACGAGGAAGAAGCAATGAGTGCATTTGAACCGTTCGATTTTATGATTTTTCGAAAAATAAGGGAAAAATCAATTTTGTTGGTATTTTTCTAAAAAATCACAAAAAATAGAAGAACCTTCAGGAGCTGTGCCCCATTACTTGAGACGGCTCAGTCACTAATCAAATAGGGCTCTATGAGAGACAAAGCCGGTTTACGTTCGCGAAATACCATAGTCTTCCCAAAAATATCCCATTTTGGCCCAAAATCAAGCTATAGCATCACGGGTTTTGGACTTCTCTTTAGTGGCTTCGAATTTTCACCCAATTTCTTGCAAGGCCGTGCCAAATGCGTCCGTCTTGGGTACACGATACCAGAGGAAGAAGCACGGGTCTATTTCGAACCTTCGTTTGATTTTTACTTGATTTTTTTTCTAAAAATAAGGGAAAAATTAATTTTCTTGGTATTTTTTCTAAAAAATACCAAAAAATAGTAGAACCTTCCGGGAACTGTGCCCCACTACTTCAGACGGCTCGTCACGAATATAATGGGCTCTAACAGAGAGAAACCGGGTTACTTTCGCAGAAATACCATAGTCTTCCCAAAAATATCCCATTTTTGGCCAAAAACCCAAGACTATAGCACACGGGTTTTCGACTTCTCTTTGGTGGTTTCCGAATTTTCTCCCAATTTCTTGTAGGGCTGTGCGACACGCGTCCGTCTTGGGTAAGCGATGCCACGGGGAAGAAGCACGAGTCTGTTTGAACCTTCGTTTGATTTTTACTTGATTTTTCGAAAAATAAGGGAAAAATCAATTTTCTTGGTATTTTTTCTAAAAAATCACCAAAAATAGTAGAACCTTCAGGAGCTGTGCCCACTACTTGAGACGGCTCGTCACGAATATAATGGGCTCTAATGAGAGACAAAGCAGGGTTACGTTCGCAGAAATAGCATAGTTTTCCCAAAAATATCCCATTTTTGGCCCAAAACCCAAGGCTATAGCGCACGGGTTTTGGACTTCTCTTTGGTGGCTTCCAAATTTCATGCAAGGCCGTGCGACAGGCCACCGTACTGGGTACACGATGCCACAGGAAGAAGCACGGGTCTGTTTCGAACCTTCGTTTGATTTTTACTTGATTTTTTTTCGAAAAATAAGGGAAAAATCAATTTTGTTGGTATTTTTTTCAAAAAAATAACCAAAAAATAGTAGAACCTTCAGGGAACTGTGCCCCACTACTTCAGATGGCTCGTCACTAATCCAAATAGGGCTCTAACGAGAGACAAAGCCGGGTTACGTTCGCGAAATACCATAGTTTTCCCAAAAATATCCCATTTTGGCCCAAAACCAAGGCTTTTGCACGGGGTTTCGACTTCTCTTTGGTGGCTTCGAATTTTCTCCCAATTTCTTGTAGGGCTGTACGACACGCGTCCGTCTTGGGTAAGCGATGCCACGAGGAAGAAGCAAGAGTGCATTTCGAACCTTCGTTTGATTTTTACTTGATTTTTCGAAAAATAAGGGAAAAATTAATTTTGTTATTATTTTTTCTAAAAATCACCAAAAATAGTAGAACCTTCTGGGAACTGTGCCCCAATACTTCAGACGGCTCGTCACGAATATAATGGGCTCTAACAGAGACAACCCAGGTTACGTTCGCAGAAATAGCATAGTTTTCCCAAAAATATCCCATTTTTTGCCCAAAACCCAAGGCTATAGCGCACGGGTTTTGGACATCTCTTTGGTGGCTTCCGAATTTTCACCCAATTTCATACAAGGCCATGCGACACGCCTCCGTACTGGGTACACGATGCCACAGAAAGAAGCACGGGTCTGATTCGAATCTTCGTTTGGTTTTTACTTGATTTTTTTCGAAAAATAAGGGAAAAATCAATTTTGTTAGTATTTTTTCTAAAAATCACCAAAAATAGTAGAACCTTCAGGAGCTGTGCCCACTACTTGAGACTGACTCGTCACTAATCCAAATAGGGCTCTACGAGAGACAAAGCGAGGTTACGTTCGCGAAATACCCTATTTTTCCCAAAAATATGCCATTTTTGCCCAAAACACAAGGCTATAGCACACGGGTTTCGACTTCTCTTTGGTGGCTTCGAATTTTCTCCCAATTTCTTGTAGGGCTGTGCGACACGCGTCCGTCTTGGGTAAGCGATGCCACGAGGAAGAAGCACGGGTGCTATTTCGAACCTTCGTTTGATTTTTACTTGATTTTTTCGAAAATAAGGGAAAAATCAATTTTCTTAGTATTTTTCTAAAAATCACCAAAAATAGTAGAACCTTCAGGGAGCTGTGCCTCACTTACTTGAGACTGACTCGTCACTTAATCCAAATAGGACTCTATCCCAAGCTATAGCACTACGGGTTTCGACTTCTCTTTGGTGGCTTCGAATTTTCTCCCAATTTCTTGTAGGGCTATGCGACCACGCGTCCGTCTTGGGTAAGCGATGCCACGGGGAAGAAGCACGAGTGCATTTTGAACCTTCGTTTGATTTTTACTTGATTTTTCGAAAAATAAGGGAAAAATCAATTTTCTTAGTATTTTTCTAAAAATCACCAAAAAATAGTAGAACCTTCAGGAGCTGTGCCCACTACTTGAGACGGCTCGTCACGAATATAATGGGCTCTAACGAGAGACAAAGCAGGGTTACGTTCGCGAAATAGCATAGTTTTCCAAAAATATCCCATTTTGGCCCAAAACCAAGGCTATAAGCGCACGGGTTTTGGACTTCTCTTTAGTGGCTTCGAATTTTCACCCAATTTCATGCAAGGCTGTGCGACACGCCTCCGTCTTGGGTCCACGATGCCACGAGGAAGAAGCAGGTGCATGTTTGAATCTTCGTTTGATTTTTACTTGATTTTTTCGAAAAATAAGGGAAAAATCAATTTTATTAGTATTTTTCTAAAAATCACCAAAAATAGTAGAACCTTCAGAGAGCTGTGCCCACTACTTGAGACGGCTCGTCACTAATCCAAATAGGGCTCTAACGAGACAAAGCCGGGTTACGTTCGCGAAATACCCTATTTTTCCCAAAAATATGCCATTTTTGCCCAAAACCAAGGCTATAGCACTACGGGTTTCGACTTCTCTTTGGTGGCTTCGAATTTTCTCCCAATTTCTTGTAGGGCTGTACGACCGCAGCGTCCGTCTTGGGTAAGCGATGCCACGGGGAAGAAGCACGGGTGCATTTCGAACCTTCGTTTGATTTTTACTTGATTTTTTCAAAAATAAGGGAAAAATTAATTTTGTTAGTATTTTTCTAAAAATCACCAAAAATAGTAGAACCTTCAGGAATTGTGCCCCACTACTTGAGACGGCTCAGTCACGAATATAATGGGCTCTACGAGAGACAAGCCGGGTTTCGTTCGCGAAATACCATTGTTTTTCCAAAAATATCCCATTTTTGGCCCAAAACCAAGGCTATAGCACACGGGTTTCGACTTCTCTTTAGTGGCTTCGAATTTTCTCCCAATTTCTTGTAGGGCTGTGCGACACGCGTCCGTATTGGGTAAGCGATGCCACGAGGAAGAAGCATGAGTGCATTTCGAACCTTCGTTTGATTTTTACTTGATTTTTTCAAAAATAAGGGAAAAATTAATTTTGTTAGTATTTTTCTAAAAAATCACCAAAAATAGTAGAACCTTCAGGAACTGTGCCCCACTACTTGAGACGGCTCGTCACGAATATAATGGGCTCTAACAGAGACAAACCGGGTTTCGTTCGCAGAAATACCATAGTTTTCCCAAAAATATCCCATTTTTTGCCCAAAACCAAGGCTATAGCACACGGGTTTTCGACTTCTCTTTAGTGGCTTCGAATTTTCTCCCAATTTCTTGTAGGGCTGTGCGACCGCGCGTCCGTCTTGGGTAAATGATGCCACAGGAAGAAGCACGGGTCTGTTTTGAATCTTCGTTTGATTTTTACTTGATTTTTTTCGAAAAATAAGGGAAAAATCAATTTTCTTGGTATTTTTCTAAAAAATCACCAAAAAATAGTAGAACCTTCAGGAGCTGTGCCCCACTACTTCAGACGGCTCGTCACTAATCCAAATAGGGCTCTAACAGAGACAAACCGGGTTACGTTCGCAGAAATACCATATTTTTCCCAAAAATATCCCATTTTTTGCCCAAAACCCAAGGCTATAGCACACGGGTTTTCGACTTCTCTTTGGTGGCTTCCGAATTTTCTCCCAATTTCTTGTAGGGCTGTACGACACGCGTCCGTCTTGGGTAAGCGATGCCACGAGGAAGAAGCACGGGTGCATTTCGAACCTTCGTTTGAGTTTTACTTGATTTTTTCAAAAATAAGGGAAAAATTAATTTTGTTAGTATTTTTCTAAAAATCACCAAAAATAGTAGAACCTTCAGGAGCTGTGCCCATTACTTCAGACGGCTCGTCCCTAATCCAAATAGGGCTCTAACAGAGACAAACCGGGTTACGTTCGCAGAAATACCATAGTTTTCCCGAAAATATCCCATTTTTTGCCCGAAACCAAAGGCTATAGCGCACGGGTTTTGGACTTCTCTTTGGTGGCTTCCGAATTTTCACCAAATTTCATGCAAGGCCGTGCGACACGCCGTCCATACTGGGTACACGATGCCACGAGGAAGAAGCAGAGTGCTGTTTGAACCTTCGTTTGATTTTTACTTGATTTTTTCGAAAAATAAGGGAAAAATCAATTTTGTTAGTATTTTTTCAAAAAATCACCAAAAATAGTAGAACCTTCAGGAGCTGTGCCCTACTACTTGAGATGACTCGTCACTAATCCAAATAGGGCTCTAACAGAGACAAACTGGGTTACGTTCGCAGAAATACCCTATTTTCCCAAAAATATCCCATTTTTTTGCCCAAAACCCAAGGCTATATAGCACACGGGTTTTCGACTTCTCTTTGGTGGCTTCGAATTTTCTCCCAATTTCTTGCTAGGGCTGTACGACACGCAGTCCGTCTTGGGTAAGCGATGCCACGGGGAAGAAGCGCAGGTGCATTTCGAACCTTCGTTTGATTTTTACTTGATTTTTTCAAAAATAAGGGAAAAATTAATTTTGTTAGTATTTTTCTAAAAATCACCAAAAATAGTAGAACCTTCAGGAGCTGTGCCCTACTACTTGAGCGACTCGTCACGAATTAAATTCGGCTCTATGAGAGACAAAGCCGGGTTACGTTCGCAGAAATACCATAGTTTTCCCGAAAATATCCCATTTTTTGCCCGAAACCAAAGGCTATAGCGCACGGGTTTTGGACTTCTCTTTGGTGGCTTCCGAATTTTCACCCAATTTCATGCAAGGCTGTGCGACACGCCTCTGTCATGAGGTACACGATGCCACGGGGAAGAAGCAAGAGTGCTATTTCGAACCTTCGTTTGATTTTACTTGATTTTTTCGAAAAATAAGGGAAAAATCAATTTTGTTAGTATTTTTTCAAAAAATCACCAAAAATAGTAGAACCTTCGAGGCTGTGCCCACTACTTGAGACTGACTCGTCACGAATCCAAATAGGGCTCTAACAGAGACAAACCGGGTTACGTTCGCAGAAATACCCTATTTTTCCCAAAAATATCCCATTTTTTGCCCAAAACCCAAGGCTATAGCACACGGGTTTTCGACTTCTCTTTGGTGGCTTCGAATTTTCTCCCAATTTCTTCTAGGGCTGTACGACCACGAGTCCAGTCTTGGGTACACGATGCCACGAGGAAGAAGCACGAGTCCATTTCGAACCTTCGTTTGATTTTACTTGATTTTTTCAAAAATAAGGGAAAAATCAATTTTGTTAGTATTTTTCTAAAAATCACCAAAAAATAGTAGAACCTTCAAGGAGCGTGCCCTACTACTTGAGACGACTCGTCACTAATCCAAATAGGGCTCTATCCCAAGCTATAGCACTACGGGTTTCGACTTCTCTTTGGTGGCTTCGAATTTTCTCCCAATTACTTGTAGGGCTCTACGACCGCAGCGTCCGTCTTGGGTAAGCGATGCCACAGGGAAGAAGCACGGAGTGCATTTCGAACCTTCGTTTGATTTTTACTTGATTTTTTTCGAAAAATAAGGGAAAAATCAATTTTCTTGGTATTTTTTCTAAAAAATCACCAAAAAATAGTAGAACCTTCTCGGAACTGTGCCCCACTACTTCAGACGGCTCGTCACGAATATAATGGGCTCTAACAGAGACAAATCGGGTTACGTTCGCAGAAATACCATAGTTTTCCCAAAAATATCCCATTTTTGGCCCAAAACCCAAGGCTATAGCGCACGGGTTTGGACTTCTCTTTGGTGGCTTCCGAATTTTCACCCAATTTCATGCAAGGCCGTGCGACACGCCTCTGTACAGGGTACACGATGCCACAGGAAGAAGCAAGGGTCTGTTTCGAACCTTTGTTTGATTTTTACTTGATTTTTTTCGAAAAATAAGGGAAAAATCAATTTTGTTTGTATTTTTTTCAAAAAAATCACCAAAAAATAGTAGAACCTTCAGGGAACTGTGCCCCACTACTTCAGACGGCTCGTCACTAATCCAAATAGGGCTCTAACATGAGACAAACCGAGGTTACGTTCGCAGAAATACCTATTTTTCCCAAAAATATCCCATTTTTGCCCAAAACCCAAGGCTATAGCACACGGGATTTGGACTTCTCTTTGGTGGCTTCCGAATTTTCACCGAATTTCTTGCAGGGCTGTGCGACACGCGTCCGTACTGGGTACACGATGCCACAGGAAGAAGCACGGGTCTGTTTCGAACCTTCATTTGATTTTTACTTGATTGTTTTCAAAAAATAAGGGAAAAATCAATTTTCTTGGTATTTTTTCTAATAAATCACCAAAAAATAGTACAACCTTCCGGGAACTGTGCCCCACTACTTCAGTCGTCTCGTCATGAATCAAATTAGGCTCTAACAGAGACAAACTGGTTTACGTTAGCAGAAATACCCTAGTTTTCCCAAAAATATCCCATTTTTTGCCCAAAACCCAAGCTATAGCACACGGGTTTTGGACTTCTCTTTGGTGGCTTATGAATTTTCACCCAATTTCTTACAAGGCCATGCCAAATGCATCCGTACTGGGTACACGATGCCAGAGGAAGAAGCACGGGTCTGTTTCGAACCCTCGTTTGATTTTTACTTGATTTTTTTTAAAAAATAAGGGAAAAATCAATTTTCTTGGTATTTTTTCTAAAAAATCAACAAAAAATAGTAGAACCGTCCGGGAACTGTGCCCCACTACTTCAGACTGGCTCGTCACGAATTATAATTGGCTCTAACGAGAGACAAACCGGGTTACGTTCGCAGAAATACCATAGTTTTCCCGAAAATATCCCATTTTTTGCCCGAAACCAAAGGCTATAGCGCACGGGTTTTGGACTTCTCTTTGGTGGCTTCCGAATTTTCACCAAATTTCATGCAAGGCCGTGCGACACGCCTCTGTACAGGGTACACGATGCCACGAGGAAGAAGCAAGAGTGCATTTCGAACCTTCGTTTGATTTTTACTTGATTTTTTCGAAAAATAAGGGAAAAATCAATTTTGTTGGTATTTTTTTCAAAAAAATCACCAAAAAATAGTAGAACCTTCAGGGAACTGTGCCCCACTACTTCAGACGGCTCGTCACTAATCCAAATAGGGCTCTAACAGAGACAAACTGGGTTACGTTCGCAGGAATACCCTATCTTTCCCAAAAATATCCCATTTTTTGCCCAAAACCCAAGGCTATAGCACACGGGTTCTGAACTTCTCTTTGGTGGCTTCCGAATTTTGACCCAATTTCTTGTAGGGCTGTACGACACGCGTCCGTACTGAGTACACAATGCCACAACAAGAAGCACGGGTCTGTTTCGAACCTTCGTTTGATTTTTACTTGATTTTTTTCAAAAAATAAGGGAAAAATCAATTTTCTTGGTATTTTTTCTAAAAAATCACCAAAAAATAGTAGAACCTTCCGGGAACTGTGCCCCACAACTTCAGACGGCTCGTCACGAATCATAATGGGCTCTAAAACAGACAAACCAGGATACGTTCGTAGAAATGCCATAGTTTTCCCAAAAATATCCAATTGTTGGCCCGAAACCCAAGGCTATAGCGCACAGGTTTTGGACTTCTCTTTGGTGGCTTCGGAATTTTCACCCAATTTCTTATAGGGCCGTGCTACACGCGTCTGCATCTTGGGTACATGATACTAAAGGAAGAGGCACGAGTCTGTTTCGAACCTTATTTGATTTTTGCTTGATTTTGACAAACCGGTTTACGTTCGCAGAAATACCCTAGTTTTCCTAAAAATATCCCATTTTTTGCCCAAAACCCAAGGCTATAGCACACGTGTTTTGGACTTCTCTTTGGTGGCTTCCGAATTTTCACCCAATTTCTTGCAGGGCCGTGCGACTCGCATCCTTACTACGTACACAATGCCACAGGAAGAGGCGCGGGTCTGTTTCGAATCTTCGTTATATTTTTACTTGATATTTTGTTAAAAAATAAGGGAAAAATCAATTTTTTTGGTATTTTTTCTAAAAAATCACCAAAAAATAGTAGAACCTTCCGGAACTCGTGCTCCATAGCTTCGCATCGGCTCGTCACTAATCAAAATAGGGTTCTAACGAGAGAAACCGGTTTACGCTCAGCAGAATACCCTAGTTTTTCCAAAAAATCCCATTTTTGGCCTAAAACCCAAGCTATAGCACACGAGTTTTGGACTTCTCTTTGGTGGCTTCAGAATTTTCACCCACTTTCTTGCAAGGCCATGCGACACGCATCCGTACTGGGTACACGACGCCATAGGAAGAAGTAGGGGTCTGTTTCGAACCTTCGTTTGATTTTTACTTGATTTTTTTCAAAAAACAAGGGAAAAATCAATTTTGTTGGCATTTTTTCTAAAAAATCACCAAAAATAGTAGAACCTTCCTGAACTGCAGGCCTCAACTACCTCAGACGGCTCGTCACGAATCCAAATAGGGCTCTAACATAGAAAAACCGGGTTACGTTCGCAGAAATACCCTAGTTTTCCCAAAAATATCCCATTTTTGGCCCAAAACCCAAGCTATAGCACACGGGTTTTGGACTTCTCTTTGGTGGCTTCCGAATTTTCACCCAATTTCTTGCAGGGCCGTGCGACACGCGTCCGTATTGCATACACGATGGTACAAGAAGAGGCACGGGTCTGTTACGAACCTTCCTTTGATTTTTACTTGATTTTTCCCAAAAAATAAGGGAAAATCACTTTTGTTGGTATTTTTTCTAAAAAATCACCAAAAAATAGTAGAACCTTCCGGGAACTGTGCCCCACTACTTCAGACGGCTCGTCACTAATCCAAATAGGGCTCTAACAGAGACAAACCGGGTTACGTTCGCAGAAATACCCTTGTTTTCTCAAAAATATCCCATTTTTGGCACAAAACCCAAGCTATTAGCACACCGGTTTTGACTTCTCTTGGTGGCTTCCGAATTTTCACCCAATTTCTTGCAGGCTGTAGCGACACGCGTCCGTATTGTATACACGATGGTACAAGAAGAAGCACCGGTCCGTTTCGAACCTTCGCTTTGATTTTTACTTGATTTTTTCCAAAAATAAGGGAAAAATCAATTTTCTTGGTATTTTTCTAAAAATCACCAAAGAATAGTAGAACCTTCCGGAACTGTGGCCCCACTACTTCGCACTGGCTCGTCACTAATCCAAATAGGGCTCTAACAGAGACAAACCAGGTTACACTTCAAGAAATACTCTTGTTTTCTCAAAATATCCTATTTTTGGCACAAAACCCAAGCTATAGCACTCGTGTTTGGACTTCTCTTGGTGGCTTCCGAATTTTCACCCAATTTCTTGCAGGTCATGCGACACGCCAGTCCGTATATGCATACACGATGGTACAAGAAGAGGCACCGGTCCTGTTTCGAACCTTCGCTTTGATTTTTACTTGATTTTTCCCAAAAATAGGGAAAATCTATTTTGTTGGTATTTTTTCTAAAAATCACCAAAAATAGTAGAACCTTCCGGAACTCGTGGCCCCACTACTTGCATCTACTTGTCACTAATCCAAATAGGGCTCTAACAGAGACAAACCGAGTTAACTTCAAGAAATACACTTGTTTTCTCAAAATATCCTATTTTTGGCACAAAACCCAAGCTATAGCACACTGGTTTTGACTTCTTTGGTGGCTTCCGAATTTTCACCCAATTTCTTGCAAGGCCGTGCGACACGCTGTCCGCATCGGGTACACGATGCCACGAGAAGAAGCACGGTCTGCTTTCGAACCTTCGCTTGATTTTTACTTGATTTTTTCAAAAATATGGGAAAAATCAATTTTCTTGGTATTTTTCTAAAAATCACCAAAAAATAGTAGAACCTTCCGGAACTCGTGTCCCACTACTTCATGACGCCTCATCACTAATCAAATTGGGCTCTAACGAGACAAACCGAGTTACGCTCGCAGAAATACCATAGTTTTCCCAAAATATCCCATTTTGGCCCAAAACCCAAGCTATAGCACACGTGTTTTGACTTCTCTTGGTGGCTTTCGAATTTTCACCCAATTTCTTGCAGGTCGAGCGACACGCCGTCCGCATCGCATACACGATGCCACAAGAAGAGGCACGGTCTGTTTCAACCTTCGCTTGATTTTTACTGATTTTTTCAATAAATAAGGAAAAATCAATTTTCTTGGTATTTTTCTAAAAATCACCAATCAAATTGGGCTCTAACAGATGATAAACCCAAGTTACGCTCACAGAATACCCTAGTTTTCCCAAAATATCCTATTTTTGGCCCAAAACCCAAGCTATAGCACACTGGTTTTGACTTCTCTTGGTGGCTTCCGAATTTTCACCCAATTTCTTGCAAGTACGTGCCAAACACAGTCCGTGATCGGGTACACGATGCCAAAGGAAGAAGCACGGGTCTGCTTTGAACCTTCGCTTGATTTTTACTTATTTTTTCAAAAATAAGGGAAAATCAATTTTCTTGGTATTTTTCTAAAATATCACCAAAAATAGTATAACCTTCCGGAACTGTGCCCCACTACTCGCACTGCTCGTCACTAATCAAATTGGTCTCTAACAGAGACAAACCGCAAGTTATCCTCAAAAATATCCTATTTTTGGCCCAAAACCCAAGGCTATAGCACACTGGTTTTGACTTCTCTTGGTGGCTTCCGAATTTTCACCCAATTTCTCGTAGGCCATGCGACACGTGTCCGTACTACATATATGATGCTACAAGAAGAGGCCTGGGTGTGTTTCGAACCTTCCTTTGATTTTTACTTGATTTTTTTCAAAAAATAAGGTAAAAATCAAATTTGTTGGTATTTTTTCTAAAAAATCACCAAAAAATAATAGAACCTTCAGGGAACTGTGCCCCACTACTTCATACGGCTCGTTACTAATCCAAATAGGGCTCTAACAGAGACAAATCGGGTTACGTTCGCAGAAATACCCTAGTTTTCCCAAAAATATCCCATTTTTGGCACAAAACCCAAGCTATAGCTCACGGGTTTTGGACTTCTCTTTGGTGGCCTCCGAATTTTCACCCAATTTCTTGCAAGGACGTGCCAAACGCGTCCGTACTGGGTACGCACATCACGAATCAAATTGGGTTCTAACAGAGACAAACTAGGTTACGCTCACAGAATACTCTAGTTTTCCCAAAAATATCCTATTTTTGCACCAAAACCCAAGGCGATAGCACACGGGTTTTGGACTTCTCTTTGGTGGCTTCCGAATTTTGACCCAATTTCTTGCAAGTAAGTGCGAAACGCGTCCGAACTGGGTACACGATGCCACAGGAAGAAGCACAGGTCTGTTTCGAACCTTCGTTTGATTTTTACTTGATTTTTTTCAAAAAATAAAGGAAAAATCAATTTTCTTGGTATTTTTTCTAAAAAATCACCAAAAATAGAAGAACCTTCTGGGAACTGTGCCCCACTACTTCAGACGGCACGTCACGAATAAAATTGGGCTCTAACAGAGGCAAAGTAGGTTACGTTCGCAGAAATACTCTAGTTTTCCCAAAAATATCCCATTTTTGGCCCAAAACCCAAGGCTATAGCACACGGGTTTTGGACTTCTCTTTGGTGGCTTTTAAATTTTCACCCAATTCCTTGCAGGTCGTGCGACACGCGATCCAGATCAGTGTACACGATGCCACAAGAAGAGGCACGGGTCTGTTTCGAACCTTCCTTTGATTTTTACTTGATTTTTCCCAAAAAATAAGGGAAAAATCAATTTTGTTGGTATTTTTTCTAAAAAATCACCAAAAAATAGTAGAACCTTCCGGAACTGCGGCCCCACTACTTCGCACTGGCTCATCACTAATCCAAATAGGGCTCTAACAGAGACAAACCGAGTTACGCTCGCAGAAATACCCTTGTTTTCTCAAAATATCCCATTTTGGCACAAAACCCAAGCTATTGCACACGTGTTGTGGACTTCTCTTGGTGGCTTCCGAATTTTCACCCAATTTCTTGCAGGGCCGTGCGACACGCGTCCGTATTGCATACACGATGGTACAAGAAGAAGAAGCACGGGTCTGTTTCGAACCTTCGCTTGATTTTTACTTGATTTTTTTCAAAAAATAAGGGAAAAATCATTTTTCTTGGTATTTTTTCTCAAAAATCACCAAAAAATAGTAGAACCTTCCGGAACTTGTGCCCCACTACTTCATATGGCTCTTCACGAAATGAAATTCGGCTTTAAAAGGGACAACCGGGTTAACGTCGCAAAAATACTATAGTTTTCCGAAAATAATCCCATTTTTGGCCCAAAACCCAAGGCTATAGCGCACTGGTTTTGACTTCTCTTGGTGGCTTCCGAATTTTCACCCAATTTCATGCAAGGTCATGCGACACGCTGCTCAGACTGGGTACACGATGCCACAGGAAGAAGCACTGGTCTGCTTTTGAACCTTCGCTTGATTTTACTTGATTTTTTCAAAAATATGGGAAAATCAATTTTCTTGGTATTTTTCTAAAAATCACCAAAAATAGTAGAACCTTCCGGAACTGCTCTCACTAGTTCGTGACGTCTCGTCACGAATCAAATTGGGCTCTAACAGAGACAAACTAGGTTACGTTCGCACAAATACCATAGTTTTCCCAAAAATATCCCATTTTTGGCCCAAAACCCAAGGCTATAGCACACGGGTTTTGGACTTCTCTTTGGTGGCTTTCGAATTTTCACCCAATTTCTTGCAGGGCCGAGCGACACGCCGTCCGCATCGCATACACGATGCTACAAGAAGAGGCACGGGTCTGTTTCGAACCTTCCTTTGATTTTTACATGATTTTTTTCAATAAATAAGGGAAAAATCAATTTTCTTTGTATTTTTTCTATAAAATCACCAAAAAATAGTAGAACCTTCCGGGAACTGTTCCCCGCTACTTCAGACGGCTCGTCACCAATCAAATTGGGCTCTAACAGTGATAAACCGGGTTACGTTCGCAGAAATACCCTAGTTTTCCCAAAAATATCCCATTTTTGGCCCAAAACCCAAGCTATAGCACACGGGTTTTGACTTCTCTTGGTGGCTTCCGAATTTTCACCCAATTTCTTGCAAGTACGTGCCAAACAAGTCCGTATTGGGTACACGATGCCACAGGAAGAAGCACGGGTCTGTTTTGAACCTTCGTTTGATTTTTACTTGATTTTTTCAAAAAATAAGGGAAAAATCAATTTTCTTGGTATTTTTCTAAAATATCACCAAAAATAGTATAACCTCCCGGAACTGTGCCCCACTACTTCAGACGGCTCGTCACCAATCAAATTGGGCTCTAACAGAGACAAAGTTACGCTCGAGAATACTTAGTTTTCCCAAAAATATCCCATTTTTGGCACAAAACCCAAGCTATAGCACACGGGTTTTGGACTTCTCTTTGGCGGCTTCTAAATTTTCACCCAATTTCTTGCAAGTAAGTGCCAAACGCGTCCGCAGACTGGTGCACGATGCCACAGGAAGAAGCACGGGTCTGTTTCGAACCTTCGTTTGATTTTTACTTGATTTTTTTCAAAAAATAAGGAAAAATCAATTTTCTTGGTATTTTTCTAAAAATCACCAAAAATAGTAGAACCTTCCGGAACTTGTGCCCCACTACTTCAGTACGCCTCGTCACGAATCAAATTGGGCTCTAACAGAGACAAACTAGGTTACGTCGCACAAATACCATAGTTTTCCCAAAAATATCCCATTTTTGGCCCAAAACCCAAGGCTATAGCACACGGGTTTTGGACTTCTCTTTGGTGGCTTTCGAATTTTCACCCAATTTCTTGCAGGGCCGAGCGACACGCGTCCATACTGCATACACGATGCTACAAGAAGAGGCACGGGTCTGTTTCGAACCTTCCTTTGATTTTTACTTGATTTTTTTCAAAAAATACGGTAAAAATCAAATTTGTTGGTATTTTTTCTAAAAAATCACCAAAAAATAATAGAACCTTCAGGGAACTGTGCCCCACTACTTCATACGGCTCGTTACTAATCCAAATAGGGCTCTAACAGAGACAAACCGAGTTACGCTCGCAGAATACTCTAGTTTTCCCAAAAATATCCTATTTTTGGCACAAAACCCAAGCTATAGCTCACGGTTTTGACTTCTTTGGTGACCTCCGAATTTTCACCCAATTTCTGCAAGGACGCGCTAAACGCGTCCGCGGCTGGGTACGCACATCACGAATCAAATTGGGTTCTAACAGAGAAAACTAGGTTACGCTCACAGAATACTCTAGTATTTCCCAAAATATCCTATTTTTCGACCAAAACCCAAGGCGATAGCACACTGGTTTCGGACTTCTCTTTGGTGGCTTCGAATTTTCACCCAATTTCTTGCAAGTAAGTGCGAAACGCTGTCCGAACTCGGGTACACGATGCCACGTGAAGAAGCACGTGTCTGCTTTCGAACCTTCGCTTGATTTTTACTTGATTTTTTCAATAAATAAGGAAAAATCAATTTTCTTTGTATTTTTTCTAAAAATCACCAAAAATAGTAGAACCTTTTGCGAACTCGTTCCTCACTACTTCGCACTTGGCTCGTCACCAATCAAATTGGGCTCTAATAGATGATAAACCAAGTTACGCTCGCAGAATACCCTAGTTTTCCCAAAAATATCCCATTTTTAAAATCACCAAAAATAATAGAACCTTCCGGAACTCGTGCTCAACTATTTCGTGACTGCTCGTCACTGAATCAAATTGGGCTCTAACAGAGACAAACCGAGTTATGTTCGCAGAATACTCTAGTTTTCCCAAAAATATCCTATTTTTGCCCAAAACCCAAGGCTATAGCACACTGGTTTTGACTTCTCTTGGTGGCTTCGAATTTTCACCCAATTTCTTGCAAGTAAGTGCCAAACGCATCCGTGACTGGGTACACGATGCCACAGTGAAGAAGCACGGGTCCTGCTTTCAACCCTCGCTTGTTTTTTACTTGATTTTTTCAAAAATAAGGGAAAAATCAATTTTCTTGGTATTTTTCTAAAAATCACCAAAAATAGTAGAACCTTCTGGGAACTCGTGCCCCACTACTTCGGACTGAGCACGTCACAAATCAAATTGGGCTCTAAGAGAGACAAAGTAGGTTACGCTCATGGAATACTCCAGCTTTTTCCAAAATATCCCATTTTTGCCCAAAACCCAAGGCTATAGCGCACGGGTTTTGGACTTCTCTTTGGTGGCTTTTGAATTTTCACCCAATTTCTTGTAGGGCCATGCGACACGCATCCGTACTGCGTACACGATGCCACAAGAAGAGGCACGGGTCTGTTTCGAACCTTCCTTTGATTTTTACATGATTTTTTTCAATAAATAAGGAAAAAATCAATTTTCTTTGTATTTTTTCTAAAAAATCACCAAAAAAGAGTAGAACCTTCCGGGAACTGTTCCCCACTACTTCAGACGGCACGTCACCAATCAAATTGGGCTCTAACAGTGATAAACCAGGTTACGTTCGCAGAATTACCCTAGTTTTCTCAAAAATATCCCATTTTTAAAATCACCAAAAAATAATAGAACCTTCCGGGAACTGTGCCCAACTATTTCAGACGGCTCGTCACGAATCAAATTGGGCTCTAACAGAGACAAACCGGGTTATGTTCGCAGAAATACTCTAGTTTTCCTAAAAATATCCTGATTGTTGCCCAAAACCCAAGGCTATAGCACACTGGTTTTGACTTCTTTAGCGGCTTCGAATTTTCACCCAATTTCTTGCAAGTAAGTGCCAAACGCCAGTCCAGACTGGTGCACGATGCCACGTGAAGAAGCACGGGTCTATTTCGAACCTTTGTTTGATTTTTACTTGATTTTTTCAAAAATAAGGAAAAATCAATTTTCTTGGTATTTTTCTAAAAATCACCAAAAATAGTAGAACCTTCCTGAACTGTGGCCCCACTACTTCAGCATGGCACGCCACGTAATCAAATTGGGCTCTAAGAGAGAAAAGTAGGTTACGCTCACAGAAATACTCTAGTTTTCCCAAAAATATCCTATTTTTGACCCAAAACCCAAGGCTATACCACACGTGTTTTGACTTCTCTTGGTGGCTTTTGAATTTTCACCCAATTTCTTGCAAGGTCATGCGACACGCATCCGCATCGCATGACACGATGCCACAAAAAGAGGCACCGGTCTGTTTCGAACCTTCCTTTGATTTTTACATGATTTTTTCAATAAATAAGGAAAAATCAATTTTCTTTGTATTTTTTCTAAAAATCACCAAAAATAGTAGAACCTTCGCGAATCTGCTCCTCACTACTTCGGACTGCTCGTCACCAATCAAATTGGGCTCTAACAGTGATAAACCCAAGTTACGCTCGCAGAATACCCTAGTTTTCCCAAAAATATCCCATTTTTAAAATCACCAAAAATAATAGAACCTTCCGGAACTCGTGCTCAACTATTTCAGTACTGCTCGTCACTGAATCAAATTGGGCTCTAACAGAGACAAACCGAGTTATGTTCGCAGAATACTCTAGTTTTCCCAAAATATCCTATTTTTGCCCAAAACCCAAGGCTATAGCACACTGGTTTTGACTTCTTTGGTGGCTTCTAAATTTTCACCCAATTTCTTGCAAGTAAGTGCCAAACGCGTCCGTCGGACTGGGTACACGATGCCACAGGAAAAAGCACGGGTCTGTTTCGAACCTTCCTTTGATTTTTACATGATTTTTTTCAATAAATAAGGAATAAATCAATTTTCTTTGTATTTTTTCTAAAAAATCACCAAAAAATAGTAGAACCTTCTGCGAACTGCTCCTCACTACTTCGACTGGCTCGTCACCAATCAAATTGGGCTCTAATAGATGATAAACCCAAGTTACGCTCGCAGAATACCCTAGTTTTCCCAAAAATATCCCATTTTTAAAATCACCAAAAATAATAGAACCTTCCGGAACTGTGCCCAACTATTTCAGACGGCTCGTCACGAATCAAATTGGGCTCTAACAGAGACAAACCGGGTTATGTTCGCAGAATACTCTAGTTTTCCCAAAATATCCTATTTTTGCCCAAAACCCAAGGCTATAGCACACTGGTTTTGGACTTCTTTGGTGGCTTCTAAATTTTCACCCAATTTCTGCAAGTAAGTGCCAAACGCGTCCGTGATCGGGTACACGATGCCACGTGAAAAAGCACGGGTCTGTTTCGAACCCTCGCTTTGATTTTTACTTGATTTTTTCAAACAATAAGGAAAAATCAATTTTCTTGGTATTTTTCTAAAAATCACCAAAAATATTAGAACCTTTCGGGAACTGTGCCCCACTACTTCGCACTGGCATGTCACTGAATCAAATTGGGCTCTAAGAGAGACAAAGTAGGTTACGTTCAGCAGAATACTCTAGTTTTCCCAAAATATCCTATTTTTGCCCAAAACCCAAGGCTATAGCACACTGGTTTTGGACTTCTCTTGGTGGCTTTTGAATTTTCACCCAATTTCTTGCAGGCTATGCGACACGCATCCAGTATCGCAGTACACGATACCACAAGAAGAGGCACGGGTCTGTTTTGAACCTTCCTTTGATTTTTACATGATTTTTTCAATAAATAAGGAAAAATCAATTTTCTTTGTATTTTTCTAAAAATCACCAAAAATAGTAGAACCTTCCGGAACTGCGGCCCCACTACTTCAGATGGCATGCCACTTAATCAAATTGGGCTCTAAGAGAGAAAAGTAGGTTACGCTCATAGAATACTCTAGTTTTCCCAAAATATCCTATTTTGACCCAAAACCCAAGGCTATACCACACCGGTTTTGACTCTCTTTGGTGGCTTTTGAATTTTCACCCAATTTCTTGCAGGCTATGCGACACGCATCCGCATCGCAGTACACGATGCCACAAAAAGAGGCACCGGTCTGTTTCGAACCTTCCTTTGATTTTTACATGATTTTTTTCAATAAATAAGGAAAAAATCAATTTTCTTTGTATTTTTTCTAAAAAATCACCAAAAAATAGTAGAACCTTCTCGCGAACTGCTCCTCACTACTTCGGACTGGCTCGTCACCAATCAAATTGGGCTCTAATAGATGATAAACCCAAGTTACGCTCAGTAAATACCCTAGTTTTCCCAAAAATATCCCATTTTAAAATCACCAAAAATAATAGAACCTTCCCGAACTCGTGCTCAACTATTTCGTACGGCTCGTCACGTAATCAAATTGGGCTCTAACAGAGACAAACCGGGTTATGTTCGCAGAAATACTCTAGTTTTCCCAAAATATCCTATTTTTGCCCAAAACCCAAGGCTATAGCACACTGGTTTTGACTCTCTTTGGTGGCTTCTAAATTTTCACCCAATTTCTTGCAAGTAAGTGCCAAACGCGTCCGTACTGGGTACACGATGCCACGTGAAAAAGCACGGGTCTGCTTTCGAACCTTCCTTTGATTTTTACATGATTTTTTCAATAAATAAGGAATAAATCAATTTTCTTTGTATTTTTCTAAAAATCACCAAAAATAGTAGAACCTTCCGCGAACTGCTCCTCACTACTTCGGACGGCTCGTCACCAATCAAATTGGGCTCTAATAGATGATAAACCCAAGTTACGCTCGCAGAAATACCCTAGTTTTCCCAAAATATCCCATTTTTAAAATCACCAAAAATAATAGAACCTTCCGGAACTCAGTGCCCAACTATTTCGCATCGGCTCGTCACTTAATCAAATTGGGCTCTAACAGAGACAAACCGGATTATGTTCGCAGATATACTCTAGTTTTCCCAAAATATCCTGATGTTTGCCCAAAACCCAAGGCTATAGCACACGGTTTTGACTTCTTTGGTGGCTTCTAAATTTTCACCCAATTTCTTGCAAGTAAGTGCCAAACGCTGTCTGCAGACTGGGTACACGATGCCACAGTGAAAAGCACTGGTCTGTTTCGAACCCTCGCTTGATTTTTACTTGATTTTTTCAAACAATAAGGAAAAATCAATTTCCTTGGTATTTTTCTAAAAATCACCAAAAATATTAGAACCTTTTGGGAACTCGTGCCCCACTACTTCGTACTGGCATGTCACTGAATCAAATTGGGCTCTAAGAGAGACAAAGTAGGTTACGCTCACAGAATACTCTAGTTTTCCCAAAAATATCCTATTTTTGCCCAAAACCCAAGGCTATAGCACACGGGTTTTGACTTCTTTGGTGGCTTCTGAATTTTCACCCAATTTCTTGCAGGCTATGCTACACGCATCCGCATCGCGTACACGATGCCACAAGAAGAGGCACGGGTCCTGTTTCGAACCTTCCTTTGATTTTTACATGATTTTTTCAATAAATAAGGAAAAATCAATTTTCTTTGTATTTTTCTAAAAATCACCAAAAATAGTAGAACCTTCCGGAACTGCTCCTCACTACTCGCACTGCTCGTCACTAATCAAATTGGGCACTAATAGTGATAAACCGGGTTACGCTCGTAGAAATACCCTAGTTTTCTAAAAATATCCCATTTTTAAAATCACCAAAAATAATAGAACCTTCCGGAACTGTGCTCAACTATTTCGACGGCTCGTCACTGAATCAAATTGGGCTCTAACAGAGACAAACCGAGTTATGTTCGCAGAAATACTCTAGTTTTCCCAAAATATCCTATTGTTTGCCCAAACCCAAGGCTATAGCACACGGTTTTCGACTTCTCTTTGTTGGCTTCCGAATTTTCACCCAATTTCTTGCAAGTACGTGCCAAACGCTAGTCCGCATCGGGTACACGATTCCACAAGAAGAGGCACGGTCCTGCTTTCGAACCTTCCTTTGATTTTTACATGATTTTTTCAATAAATAAGGAAAAATCAATTTTCTTTGTATTTTTCTGAAAAATCACCAAAAATAGTAGCACCTTCCCGGAACTATTCCCCACTACTTCGTACGGCTCGTCACCAATCAAATTGGGCTCTAATGAAGGATAAACCCAAGTTATGTTCGCAGAATACCCTAGTTTTCCCAAAAATATCCCATTTTTAAAATCACCAAAAATAATAGAACCTTCCGGAACTCAGTGCTCAACTATTTCGCATCGACTCGTCACGTAATCAAATTGGGCTCTAACAGAGACAAACCGGGTTATGTTCGCAGAGATACTCTAGTTTTCCCAAAATATCCTATTTTTGCCCAAAACCCAAGGCTATAACACACTGGTTTTGACTTCTCTTGGTGGCTTTCGAATTTTCACCCAATTTCTTGTAGGCCGAGCGACACGTCGTCTGCTCAGTAGTACACTATGCCATAAGAAGAGGCACGGGTCTGCTTTCGAACCTTCCTTTGATTTTTACATGATTTTTTCAATAAATAATGGAAAAATCAATTTTCTTTGTATTTTTCTAAAAATCACCAAAAATAGTAGAACCTTCCTGAAACTGCTCCTCACTACTTCGGATGGCTCGTCACCAATCAAATTGGGCTCTAATAAAGGATAAACCCAGGTTACGCTCACAGAATACCCTAGTTTTCCCAAAATATCCTGATTTGGCCCAAAACCCAAGCTTATAGCACACGGTTTTGACTTCTCTTGGTGGCTTCCGAATTTTCACCCAATTTCTTGCAAGTACGTGCCAAACGAGACCGTGATCGGGTACACGATGCCGCAGGAAGAAACACTGGTCTGCTTTCGAACCTTCGCTTGATTTTTACTTGATTTTTTCAAAAAGAAGGCAAAATCAATTTTCTTGGTATTTTTACTAAAAATCACCAAAAATAATAGAACCTTCAGTGAACTCAGGCCCCACTACTTCATACTGGCTCATCACTAATCCAAATAGGCCTCTAACAGAGAAAAATCAAGTTACGCTCGCAGAATACTCTAGTTTTCCCAAAATATTCCATTTTTGGCACAAAACCCAAGCTATAGCACACCGGTTTTGACTTCTTTGGTGGCTTCCGAATTTTCACCCAATTTCTTGCAAGGACGTGCCAAACGCTGTCCCTACCGGGTACACGATGCCGTAAGAAGAAGCACGGGTCTGCTTTCGAACCTTCGCTTGATTTTTACATGATTTTTTCAAAAAAAGGGAAAATCAATTTTCTTGGAATTTTTTCTAAAAATCACCAAAAATAGTATAACCTTCTCGGGAACTATGCCCCACTACTTCGCATAAAGACATCACGTAATCAAATTGGGCTCTAACAGAGACAAACTAGGTTACGCTCAGTAAATACTCTAGTTTTCCAAAAATATCCCATTTTTGGCCCAAAACCCAAGGCTACAGCTAGGGTGGCAATATGGGTCGGATTCGCTTATTCGATTCGATTCGATGCGAATTAAATGGGTTTGGGTTTGAAAAATTAATTTGTTTAATAAATGGGTGAATTCGATTCGATTCGCTTAATATACGGGTTTGAAAATTTTGATTCGCTTATTCGCTTAGAATTCGCTTAATAAATGAGTCATAAAGGAATCGAATATGGGTCGATTCGCTTAAAATTCGCTTATTCGATTCGATTCGATGCGAATTAAATGGGTTTGGGTTTGAAAAAATTAATTCGCTTAATAAATGGGTGAATCTCGATTCGATTCTGCTTAATATACTGGTTTGAAAATTTTGATTCGCTTATTCGCTTAGAATTGCTTAATAAATGAGTCATAAAGGAATCGAATATGGGCTCTATCTGCTTAAAATTGCTTATTATTTATTTAATAAATTTGTATTATAAAATATATTAATTTTTAATTATATTATTAATTTAATAAATTTGTATTAAAAATATATAAGTTAAAATTAAAAAAAAACTTGCTTATAAAATTTATTTACTTTTCTTTTATAATATTATGTTTAATTATTTATAATTAAGATTTATTTTTATAAAATTATTGTAGAAAATTTAGATGTCACCGTGGACCAACTTACTCAAAACATTATAAACATGAGCACTAATTATGCTTCTATCTCGCACAGAGTGCCAATGATCTAAATGATGTAGCAGTGAGTGTGGTAGGTAAAATTTTTATCTTGTTTAATTATTATTTCCTTGAAAATGCTACAAATTTGCTATATATTTTGATTTTTGAAATTTTACAATGACTATTATTAATATTGCAAGCATGTTAATAACATTTTATTTACTTTTTGGTGTAGGATTTTGTTTTCAAGGTAACAAAGACAAATGAAGAGAATTAAAGAAATTACATTTCTTTATAATTTGAATTTGAATTATTGTTATTTTTAATATTAAGGATTTGGTATTTGGTATTTGGATAACTCAGATAATATGATTTGAATTATTTGTATTTTGTTGTGGGATATTAAATTTGTGTTTTTTTTGCTTAATTTTGTTTATTAATTATATTTTTCTAAACGAATCGTAATCTGATTCGATTCGATTCGACTATGAATTCGTAGAAGGATAAACGAATAATAAACGAATCCGAATTCGATCTCGATTCGCTTATCAATTCTATTAAACGAATTAAACGAATCAAACCGAATATTCGCTTAATAAACGAATTGAATCCGAATCCTGAAATTTCAATTGCTTAATAAACGAATCGAATCCGAATCTATAGAATTTTGACCTAATTCATTTACGATCTCGATTCGAATTCGATCTGCTTATTCGCTTTGCCACCCCTAGCTATAGCACACCGGTTTTGGACTTCTCTTGGTGGCTTTTGAATTTTCACCCCATTTCTTGCAGGTCAGTGCGACACGCGGTCCATGACTGTATATATGACGCCACAAGAAGAGGCACGGTCCTGTTTTCGAACCTTCGTTTGATTTTTACCTGATTTTTTTCAAAAAATAAGGTAAAATCAATTTTCTTGGTATTTTTCTAAAAATACCAAAAATAGTATAATCTTCCGGAACTCGTGCTCCACTAGTTCAGACGGCTCGTCACGAATCAAATTGGGCTCTAACAGAGACAAACCGGGTTATGTTCGCAGAAATACCCTAGTTTTCCCAAAAATATCCCATTGTTGGCTCAAAACCCAAGCTATAGCACACCGGTTTTGACTTCTCTTGGTGGCTTCCGAATTTTCACCCAATTTCTTGCAAGCACGTGCCAAACGCTGTCCGCATCGGGTACACGATGCCGTAAGAAGAAGCACGGGTCTGCTTTCAACCATCGCTTGATTATTACTTGATTTTTTCAAAAATAAGGAAAAATCAAATTTATTGGTATTTTTCTAAAAATCACCAAAAATAATAGAACCTTTCGGGAACTCGTGCCCCACTACTTCGCACGTGCTCGTCACTAATCCAAATAAAACTCTAACAGATGACAAACAGGTTACGCTCGCAGTAAATATCCTATTTTTCTCAAAATATCCTTTTTGGCCCAAAACCCAAGCTTATAGCACACCGGTTTTGACTCTCTTTGGTGGCTTCCAAATTTTCTCCCAATTTCTTGCAGGTCTGCACGACACGCTGTCCGCGATCGCATACATGATGCCACAAGAAGAGGCACGGGTCCTGTTTCAACATTCGCTTGATTTTTACTTGATTTTTTCAAAAAATAAGGAAAAATCAAATTTGTTGGTATTTTTCCTAAAAATCACCAAAAATAATAGAACCTTCCGGAACTGCGGCTGCACTATTTCGCACGGCTCAGTCACGAGTCAAATTGGGCTCTAACAGAGACAAACCAGGTTACGCTCGCAAAAATACTCTAGTTTTCCCAAACATATCCTATTTTTGCCCAAAACCCAAGCTATAGCACACCGGTTTTGACTTCTTTGGTGGCTTCCGAATTTTCACCCAATTTCTTGCAAGGCCATGCCAAACGCTGTCCAGACCGGGTACACGATGCCATAGGAAGAAGCATGGGTCTGCTTTGAACATTCGCTTGATTTTTACTTGATTTTTTCAAAAATAAGGAAAAATCAATTTTCTTGGTATTTTTGTAAAAATCACCAAAAATAGTAGAACCTTCCAAGAATCGTGCTCCACTACTTCGCATGACTCGTCACGAGTCAAATTGGGCTCTAACAGAGACAAACCGGGTTACGCTCACAAAAATACTCTAGTTTTCCCAAAATATCCTATTTTTGCCCAAAACCCAAGCTATAGCACACCGGTTTTGGACTTCTTTGGTGGCTTCCAAATTTTCACCCAATTTCTTGCAAGTACGTGCCAAACGCTGTCCAGCATCGGGTACAAGATGCCAGAAGAAGAAGCACCGGTCTGTTTCGAACCTTCGCTTGATTTTTACTTGATTTTTTTCAAAAATAAGGCAAAAATCAATTTTCTTGGTATTTTTCTAAAAATCACCAAAAATAGTAGAACCTTCCGGAACTGCGTGCCCCACTACTTCGCACTGGCTCGTCACGTAATCAAATTGGGTTCTAACAGACACAAACTGGTTACGCTCAGCACAAATACCCTAGTTTTCCCAAAATATCCTATTTTTGGCCCAAAACCCAAGCTATAGCACACGGTTTTGACTTCTTTGGTGGCTTCCGAACTTTCACCCAATTTCTTGCAAGGCCATGCCAAACGCTGTCCGCATCGGGTACACGATGCCATAAGAAGAAGCACTGGTCTGTTTCAACCATCGCTTGATTATTACTTGATTTTTTCAAAAATAAGGAAAATCAAATTTGTTGGTATTTTTCTAAAAATCACCAAAAATAATAGAACCTTCCGGAACTCGTGCTCCACTATTTCGCATCGCTCGTCACGAGTCAAATTGGGCTCTAACAGAGACAAACCGGGTTACGCTCGCAAAAATACTCTAGTTTTCCCAAAATATCCTATTTTTGCCCAAAACCCAAGCTTATAGCACACTGATTTTGACTTCTTTGGTGGCTTCCGAATTTTCACCCAATTTCTGCAAGTACGTGCCAAACGCTGTCCGTGATCGGGTACAAGATGCCGCAGGAAGAAGCACGGGTCTGTTTCAACCTTCGCTTGATTTTTACTTGATTTTTTCAAAAATAAGGAAAAATCAATTTTCTTGGTATTTTTCTCAAAAATCACCAAAAATAGTAGAACCTTCCGGAACTGCGGCCTCACTACTTCGTACTGCTCGTCACTGAATCAAATTGGGCTCTAACAGACACAAACAGGTTACGCTCAGCACAAATACCCTAGTTTTCCCAAAATATCCTATTTTTGGCCCAAAACCCAAGCTTATAGCACACTGGTTTTGACTTCTTTGGTGGCTTCCGAATTTTCACCCAATTTCTTGCAAGCACGCGCAAACGCGTCCGCATCGGGTACACGATGCCGTAAGAAGAAGCACGGGTCTGCTTTCGAACCATCGCTTGATTTTTACTTGATTTTTTCAAAAATAAGGAAAAATCAAATTTGTTGGTATTTTTCTAAAAATCACCAAAAATAATAGAACCTTTCTGGAACTCAGTGCCCCACTACTTCGCATGGCTCGTCACTAATCCAAATAAAACTCTAACAGAGGACAAACAGGTTACGCTCATAAAATACCCTATTTTTCTCAAAATATCCTATTTTTGGCCCAAAACCCAAGCTATAGCACACAGGTTTTGGACTTCTCTTGGTGGCTTCCAAATTTTCACCCAATTTCTTGCAGGTCACGTGCGACACGCGGTCCGCGATCGCATACATGATGCCACAAGAAGAGGCACGGGTCTGCTTTCAACCTTCGCTTGATTTTTACTTGATTTTTTTCAAAAATAAGGCAAAATCAATTTTCTTGGTATTTTTCTAAAAATCACCAAAAATAGTATAATCTTCCGGAACTCGTGCCTCACTAGTTCGTGACGGCTCGTCACGAATCAAATTGGGCTCTAACAGAGACAAACCGGGTTATGTTCGCAGAAATACCCTAGTTTTCCCAAAAATATCCCATTGTTGGCTCAAAACCCAAGCTATAGCACACGGGTTTTGGACTTCTCTTTGGTGGCTTCCGAATTTTCACCCAATTTCTTGCAAGTACGTGCCAAACGCGTCCGTACTGGGTACACGATGCCAGAAGAAGAAGCACGGGTCTGCTTTCAACCATCGCTTGATTATTACTTGATTTTTTCAAAAAATAAGGAAAATCAAATTTGTTGGTATTTTTCTAAAAATCACCAAAAATAATAGAACCTTTCGGAACTCGTGCTCCACTACTTCGTACTGCTCGTCACTAATCCAAATAAAACTCTAACAAAGGACAAACAGGTTACGCTCGCAGAAATATCCTATTTTTCTCAAAATATCCTATTTTGGCCCAAAACCCAAGCTTATAGCACACTGGTTTTGACTTCTCTTGGTGGCTTCCAAATTTTCTCCCAATTTCTTGCAGGTGCGTGCGACACGCGTCCGCATTGCATACATGATGCCACAAGAAGAGGCACGGGTCTGCTTTCAACCTTCGCTTGATTTTTACTTGATTTTTTCAAAAATAAGGAAAAATCAAATTTGTTGGTATTTTTCCTAAAAATCACCAAAAATAATAGAACCTTCCGGAACTGTGGCCGCACTATTTCGCATTGGCTCAGTCACGAGTCAAATTGGGCTCTAACAGAGACAAACCGAGTTACGCTCAGCAAAATACTCTAGTTTTCCCAAACATATCCTATTTTTGGCCCAAAACCCAAGCTATAGCACACTGGTTTTGACTTCTTTGGTGGCTTCCGAATTTTCACCCAATTTCTTGTAAGGCCATGCCAAACGCTGTCCGCGACCGGGTACACGATGCCATAGGAAGAAGCATGGGTCTGCTTTCAACATTCGCTTGATTTTTACTTGATTTTTTCAAAAAATAAGGAAAAATCAATTTTCTTGGTATTTTTGTAAAAATCACCAAAAATAGTAGAACCTTCCAAGAATCGTGCCCACTACTTCGCATGACTCGTCACGAGTCAAATTGGGCTCTAACAGAGACAAACCGAGTTACGCTCGCAAAAATACTCTAGTTTTCCCAAAAATATCCTATTTTTGCCCAAAACCCAAGCTATAGCACACTGGTTTTGACTTCTTTGGTGGCTTCCAAATTTTCACACAATTTCTTGCAAGTCACGCACAAACGCTGCTCAGACTGGGTACAAGATGCCGTAGGAAGAAGCACGGGTCTGTTTCAACCTTCGCTTGATTTTTACTTGATTTTTTCAAAAAATAAGGCAAAATCAATTTTCTTGGTATTTTTTCTAAAAATCACCAAAAATGGTAGAACCTTCCGGAACTGCGTGCTCCACTACTTCAGCACGGCTCGTCACTGAATCAAATTGGGTTCTAACAGACACAAACAGGTTACGCTCGCACAAATACCCTAGTTTTCCCAAAAATATCTCATTTTTGGCCCAAAACCCAAGCTATAGCACACGGGTTTTGGACTTCTCTTTGGTGGCTTCCGAATTTTCACCCAATTTCTTGTAGGGCCTTACGACAATCTTCCGTCGATCGCGTACACAATGGCACAAGAAGAGGCACGGGTCTGTTTCAAACATTCGTTTGATTTTTACTTGATTTTTTAAAAAATAAGGGAAAAATCAATTTTCTTGGTATTTTTTCTAAAAAATCACCAAAAATAGTAGAACCTTCCGGGAACTGTGCCCTACTACTTCGTACTGCTCCTCACGTAATCAAATTGGGCTCTAACAGAGACAAACTCAGTTACGCTCGCAGAAATACTCTAGTTTTCCCAAAATATCCTATTTTTACCCAAAACCCAAGCTATAGCACACGGGTTTTGACTTCTTTGGTGGCTTCCGAATTTTCACCCAATTTCTTGCAAGTACGTGCCAAACGCTGTCCGCGATCGGGTACACGATGCCGTAAGAAGAAGCACGGGTCTGCTTTCGAACCTTCGCTTGATTTTTACTTGATTTTTTCAAAAAATAAGGGAAAATCAATTTTCTTGGTATTTTTCTAAAAATCACCAAAAATAGTAGAACCTTCCGGAACTGTGCCCTACTACTTCGCATCTGCTCCTCACTGAATCAAATTGGGCTCTAACAGAGACAAACTCGGTTACGCTCGCAGAAATACTCTAGTTTTCCCAAAATATCCTATTTTTGCCCAAAACCCAAGCTATAGCACACTGGTTTTGACTTCTTTGGTGGCTTCCGAATTTTCACCCAATTTCTTGCAAGTACGTGCCAAACGCTGTCTCAGACTGGGTACACGATGCCGTAAGAAGAAGCACGGGTCTGCTTTCAACCTTCGCTTGATTTTTACTTGATTTTTTCAAAAAATAAGGGAAAATCAATTTTCTTGGTATTTTTCTAAAAATCACCAAAAATAGTAGAACCTTCCTGAACTGGTGCCTCACTACTTCGCATCGGCTCCTCACGTAATCAAATTGGGCTCTAACAGAGACAAACTCGGTTACGCTCGCAGAAATACTCTAGTTTTCCCAAAATATCCTATTTTTGCCCAAAACCCAAGCTATAGCACACTGGTTTTGACTTCTCTTGGTGGCTTCCGAATTTTCACCCAATTTCTTGCAAGCACGCACAAACGCTGTCTCGCATCGGGTACACGATGCCGTAAGAAGAAGCACGGGTCTGTTTCGAACCTTCGCTTGATTTTTACTTGATTTTTTCAAAAAATAAGGAAAAATCAAATTTGTTGGTATTTTTCTAAAAATCACCAAAAATAATAGAACCTTTCCGGAACTCGTGCTCCACTACTTCGCACTACTCGTCACTAATCCAAATTAAACTCTAACAGATGACAAACAGGTTACGCTCACAGAAATACTCTAGTTTTCCCAAAATATCCTTTTTGGCCCAAAACCCAAGCTATAGCACACCTGATTTTGACTTCTTTGGTGGCTTCCGAATTTTCACACAATTTCTTGCAAGGCCATGCCAAACGCGTCCGCGATCGGGTACACGATGCCATGGGAAGAAGCACGGGTCTGTTTCGAACCTTCGTTTGATTTTTACTTGATTTTTTTCAAAAATAAGGAAAAATCAAATTTGTTGGTATTTTTCCTAAAAATCACCAAAAATAATAGAACCTTTCGGAACTCAGTGCCCCACTACTTCGCACTGCTCGTCACTAATCCAAATAAAACTCTAATAGATGACAAACAGGTTACGCTCGCAGAAATACCCTATTTTTCTCAAAAATATCCTTTTTGGCCCAAACCCAAGCTTATAGCACACTGGTTTTGACTCTCTTTGGTGGCTTCCAAATTTTCTCCCAATTTCTTGTAGGTCATGCGCGACACGCTGTCCGCATCGCATACATGATGCCACAAGAAGAGGCACGGGTCTGTTTCGAACCTTCGTTTGATTTTTACTTGATTTTTTTCAAAAAATAAGGGAAAAATCAAATTTGTTGGTATTTTTCCTAAAAAATCACCAAAAAATAATAGAACCTTCCGGGAACTGTGCTGCACTATTTCAGACGGCTCGTCACGAGTCAAATTGGGCTCTAACAGAGACAAACCGGGTTACGTTCGCAAAAATACTCTAGTTTTCCCAAACATGTCCCATTTTTTGCCCAAAACCCAAGCTATAGCACACGGGTTTTGGACTTCTCTTTGGTGGCTTCCGAATTTTCACCCAATTTCTTGCAAGGCCATGCCAAACGCTGTCTGCATCGGGTACACGATGCCATAGGAAGAAGCATGGGTCCTGTTTCGAACATTCGCTTGATTTTTACTTGATTTTTTCATAAAATAAGGCAAAATCAATTTTCTTGGTATTTTTGTAAAAATCACCAAAAATAGTAGAACCTTCCGTGAACCGTGCTCCACTACTTCGCATGACTCGTCACGAGTCAAATTGGGCTCTAACAGAGACAAACCAAGTTACGCTCGCAAAAATACTCTAGTTTTCCCAAAATATCCTATTTTTTGCCCAAACCCAAGCTTATAGCACACGGTTTTGACTTCTCTTGGTGGCTTCCAAATTTTCACACAATTTCTTGCAAGCACGTGCCAAACGCTGTCAGACTGGGTACAAGATGCCGTAGGAAGAAGCACGGGTCTGTTTCGAACCTTCGCTTGATTTTTACTTGATTTTTTCAAAAATAAGGCAAAAATCAATTTTCTTGGTATTTTTCTAAAAATCACCAAAAATGGTAGAACCTTCCGGAACTCAGGCTCCACTACTTCGCATTACTCGTCACTGAATCAAATTGGGTTCTAACAGACACAAACAGGTTACGCTCGCACAAATACCCTAGTTTTCCCAAAATATCTCATTTTTGGCCCAAAACCCAAGCTATAGCACACTGGTTTTGACTTCTCTTGGTGGCTTCCGAACTTTCACCCAATTTCTTGCAAGGCCATGCCAAACGCGTCCGCGACCGGGTACACGATGCCATAGGAAGAAGCACGGTCCTGTTTCGAACCTTCGCTTGATTTTTACTTGATTTTTTCAAAAATAAGGAAAAATCAAATTTGTTGGTATTTTTCCTAAAAATCACCAAAAATAATAGAACCTTCCGGAACTGTGGCTGCACTATTTCGCATCTGCTCGTCACGAGTCAAATTGGGCTCTAACAGAGACAAACCGGGTTACGTTCGCAAAAATACTCTAGTTTTCCCAAAAATATTCCATTTTTTGCCCAAAACCCAAGCTATAGCACACGGGTTTTGACTTCTCTTGGTGGCTTCCGAATTTTCACCCAATTTCTTGTAAGGCCATGCCAAACGCTGTCCGCACTCGGGTACACGATGCCATAGGAAGAAGCATGGGTCTGCTTTCGAACATCTCGCTTGATTTTTACTTGATTTTTTCAAAAAATAAGGCAAAATCAATTTTCTTGGTATTTTTCTAAAAATCACCAAAAATAGTAGAACCTTCCGTGAACTCGTGCCCACTACTTCGCATGACTCGTCACGAGTCAAATTGGGCTCTAACAGAGACAAACCAGGTTACGCTCGCAAAAATACTCTAGTTTTCCCAAAATATCCTATTTTTGCCCAAAACCCAAGCTATAGCACACGGGTTTTGACTTCTTTGGTGGCTTCCAAATTTTCACACAATTTCTTGCAAGCACGTGCCAAACGCTGCTCAGACTGGGTACAAGATGCCGTAGGAAGAAGCACTGGTCCTGTTTCAACCTTCGCTTGATTTTTACTTGATTTTTTCAAAAAATAAGGCAAAAATCAATTTTCTTGGTATTTTTTCTAAAAATCACCAAAAATGGTAGAACCTTCCGGAACTGTGGCTCCACTACTTCGCATCTGCTCGTCACGTAATCAAATTGGGCTCTAACAGACACAAACATGGTTACGCTCGCACAAATACTCTAGTTTTCCCAAAAATATCTCATTTTTGGCCCAAAACCCAAGCTATAGCACACGGGTTTTGACTTCTTTGGTGGCTTCCGAACTTTCACCCAATTTCTTGCAAGGCCATGCCAAACGCTGTCCAGACCGGTACACGATGCCATAGGAAGAAGCACGGTCCTGTTTCAACCTTCGCTTGATTTTTACTTGATTTTTTCAAAAAATAAGGAAAAATCAAATTTGTTGGTATTTTTCCTAAAAATCACCAAAAATAATAGAACCTTCCGGAACTGCGGTCTGCACTATTTCGCACTGCTCGTCACGAATCAAATTGGGCTCTAACAGAGACAAACCGGGTTACGCTCATAAAAATACTCTAGTTTTCCCAAAAATATCCTATTTTTGCCCAAAACCCAAGCTATAGCACACTGGTTTTGACTTCTTTGGTGGCTTCCGAATTTTCACCCAATTTCTTGCAAGGCCATGCCAAACGCGTCTGCAGACTGGGTACACGATGCCATAGGAAGAAGCACGGGTCCTGTTTCAACATTCGCTTGATTTTTACTTGATTTTTTTCAAAAAATAAGGAAAAATCAATTTTCTTGGTATTTTTCTAAAAATCACCAAAAATAGTAGAACCTTCCGTGAACTCGTGCCCACTACTTCACATAGCTCATCACGAGTCAAATTGGGCTCTAACGAGACAAACCCAGGTTACGCTCGCAAAAATACTCTAGTTTTCCCAAAATATCCTATTTTTGCCCAAAACCCAAGCTTATAGCACACTGGTTTTGACTTCTTTGGTGGCTTCCGAATTTTCACCCAATTTCTTGCAAGTACGTGCCAAACGCTGTCCAGATCGGGTACACGATGCCGTAAGAAGAAGCACGGGTCCTGTTTCAACCTTCGCTTGATTTTTACTTGATTTTTTCAAAAAATAAGGGAAAAATCAAATTTGTTGGTATTTTTCTAAAAATCACCAAAAATAATAGAACCTTCCGGAACTCGTGCTCCACTACTTCGCATGGCTCGTCACTAATCCAAATTGAGCTCTAACAGAGACAAACATGGTTACGCTCGCAGAAATACCCTAGTTTTCTCAAAAATATCCTATTTTGGCCCAAAACCCAAGCTATAGCACACTGGTTTTGACTCTCTTTGGTGGCTTCCGAATTTTCACACCAATTTCTTGCAAGGCCATGCCAAACGCGTCCAGACCGGGTACACGATGCCATAGGAAGAAGCACGGGTCTGCTTTCGAACCTTCGCTTGATTTTTACTTGATTTTTTCAAAAAATAAGGAAAAATCAAATTTGTTGGTATTTTTCTAAAAATCACCAAAAATAATAGAACCTTTCGGAACTCGTGCCTCACTACTTCGCACTTGCTCGTCACTAATCCAAATAGAACTCTAACAGAGACAAACATGGTTACGCTCACAGAAATACCCTAGTTTTCCCAAAATATCCATTTTGGCCCAAAACCCAAGCTATAGCACACTGGTTTTGACTTCTTTGGTGGCTTCCAAATTTTCACCCAATTTCTTGTAAGGCCATGCCAACACGCCGTCTGCAGATCGCGTACATGATGCCACAAGAAGAGGCACGGGTCTGCTTTGAACCTTCGCTTGATTTTTACTTGATTTTTTCAAAAATAAGGGAAAATCAAATTTGTTGGTATTTTTCCTAAAAATCACCAA
This sequence comes from Murraya koenigii, assembly GCA_025617385.1. Lineage (NCBI taxonomy): Eukaryota > Viridiplantae > Streptophyta > Magnoliopsida > Sapindales > Rutaceae > Murraya > Murraya koenigii. The sequence goes on from CM046816.1 coordinate 985,969, forward strand.
AAATAATAGAACCTTCCGGAACTCGTGGCCGCACTATTTCGCATGTGCTCATCACGAGTCAAATTGGGCTCTAACAGAGACAAACCGGTTACGCTCGCAAAAATACTCTAGTTTTCCCAAACATATCCCATTTTTTGCCCAAAACCCAAGCTTATAGCACACGGGTTTTGACTTCTTTGTGGCTTCCGAATTTTCACCCAATTTCTTGCAAGGCCATGCCAAACGCTGTCCAGACCGGGTACACGATGCCATAGGAAGAAGCATGGGTCCTGTTTTGAACATTCGCTTGATTTTTACTTGATTTTTTCAAAAATAAGGCAAAATCAATTTTCTTGGTATTTTTGTAAAAATCACCAAAAATAGTAGAACCTTCCGGAACTCGTGCCCACTACTTCGCATGACTCGTCACGAGTCAAATTGGGCTCTAACAGAGACAAACCGGGTTACGCTCGCAAAAATACTCTAGTTTTCCCAAAATATCCTATTTTTGCCCAAAACCCAAGCTATAGCACACGGGTTTTGACTTCTTTGGTGGCTTCCAAATTTTCACACAATTTCTTGCAAGTACGTGCCAAACGCTGTCTCAGACTGGGTACAAGATGCCATAGGAAGAAGCACTGGTCTGTTTTAACCTTCGCTTGATTTTTACTTGATTTTTTTCAAAAATAAGGCAAAATCAATTTTCTTGGTATTTTTTCTAAAAATCACCAAAAATGGTAGAACCTTCCGGAACTCGTGGCTCCACTACTTCGTACGGCTCGTCACTGAATCAAATTGGGTTCTAACAGACACAAACGTGGTTACGCTCAGACAAATACTCTAGTTTTCCCAAAATATCTCATTTTTGGCCCAAAACCCAAGCTTATAGCACACCTGGTTTTGACTTCTCTTGGTGGCTTCCGAACTTTCACCCAATTTCTTGCAAGGCCATGCCAAACGCTGTCTCAGACCGGGTACACGATGCCATAGGAAGAAGCACGGGTCTGTTTCGAACCTTCGTTTGATTTTTACTTGATTTTTTTCAAAAAATAAGGAAAAATCAAATTTGTTGGTATTTTTCCTAAAAAATCACCAAAAAATAATAGAACCTTCCGGAACTGCAGGTCGCACTATTTCGCATTTGCTCGTCACGAGTCAAATTGGGCTCTAACAGAGACAAACCAGGTTACGCTCGCAAAAATACTCTAGTTTTCCCAAAATATTCCATTTTTGCCCAAAACCCAAGCTTATAGCACACGTGTTTTGACTTCTCTTGGTGGCTTCCGAATTTTCACCCAATTTCTTGCAAGGCCATGCCAAACGCTGTCTGCATCGGGTACACGATGCCATAGGAAGAAGCATGGGTCCTGTTTCGAACCTTCGCTTGATTTTTACTTGATTTTTTTCAAAAAATAAGGCAAAATCAATTTTCTTGGTATTTTTTGTAAAAAATCACCAAAAAATAGTAGAACCTTCCGGGAACTGTGCCCACTACTTCAAACAGCTCGTCACGAGTCAAATTGGGCTCTAACAGAGACAAACCAGGTTACGCTCACAGAAAATACTCTAGTTTTCCCAAAATATCCTATTTTTGGCCCAAAACCCAAGCTATAGCACACTGGTTTTGACTTCTTTGGTGGCTTCCGAATTTTCACCCAATTTCTTGCAAGGCCATGCCAAACGCTGTCCAGACCGGGTACACGATGCCATAGGAAGAAGCACGGGTCCTGCTTTCAACCTTCGCTTGATTTTTACTTGATTTTTTCAAAAAATAAGGAAAAATCAATTTTCTTGGTATTTTTCTAAAAATCACCAAAAATAGTAGAACCTTCCGGAACCGTGCTCCACTACTTCGCATTCGGCCTCACGAATCAAATTGGGCTCTAACAGAGACAAACCTGGTTACGCTCAGCAAAATACTCTAGTTTTCCCAAAATATCCTATTTTTGCCCAAAACCCAAGCTATAGCACACTGGTTTTGACTTCTTTGGTGGCTTCCGAATTTTCACCCAATTTCTTGCAAGCACGTGCCAAACGCTGTCTCAGACCGGGTACACGATGCCGTAGGAAGAAGCACGGGTCTGTTTTAACCTTCGCTTGATTTTTACTTGATTTTTTTCAAAAATAAGGGAAAATCAAATTTGTTGGTATTTTTTCTAAAAATCACCAAAAATAATAGAACCTTCCGGAACTCGTGCTCCACTACTTCGCACTGCTCGTCACTAATCCAAATTAAGCTCTAACAGAGACAAACCAGGTTACGCTCGCAAAAATACTCTAGTTTTCCCAAAATATCCTATTTTTGGCCCAAAACCCAAGCTTATAGCACACTGGTTTTGACTTCTTTGGTGGCTTCCGAATTTTCACCCAATTTCTTGCAAGGCCATGCCAAACGCTGTCAGCATCGGGTACACGATGCCATAGGAAGAAGCACGGGTCTGCTTTCAACCTTCGCTTGATTTTTACTTGATTTTTTCAAAAAATAAGGAAAAATCAATTTTCTTGGTATTTTTCTAAAAATCACCAAAAATAGTAGAACCTTCCGGAACTCGTGGCTCCACTACTTCGCAACAGCTCGTCACGAATCAAATTGGGCTCTAACAGAGACAAACCAGGTTACGCTCGCAAAAATACTCTAGTTTTCCCAAAATATCCTATTTTTGCCCAAAACCCAAGCTATAGCACACTGGTTTTGACTTCTCTTGGTGGCTTCCAAATTTTCACACAATTTCTTGCAAGCACGTGCCAAACGCTGTCAGACTGGGTACAAGATGCCATAGGAAGAAGCACGGGTCCTGCTTTCAACCTTCGCTTGATTTTTACTTGATTTTTTCAAAAATAAGGCAAAATCAATTTTCTTGGTATTTTTCTAAAAATCACCAAAAATGGTAGAACCTTCCGGAACTCGTGCTCCACTACTTCGTACTGCTCGTCACTTAATCAAATTGGGCTCTAACAGACACAAACATGGTTACGCTCGCACAAATACTCTAGTTTTCCCAAAAATATCTCATTTTTGGCCCAAAACCTAAGCTTATAGCACACCGGTTTTGACTTCTTTGGTGGCTTCCGAACTTTCACCCAATTTCTTGCAAGGCCATGCCAAACGCGTCCGTACTGGGTACATGATGCCATAGGAAGAAGCACGGGTCTGTTTCGAACCTTCGTTTGATTTTTACTTGATTTTTTTCAAAAAATAAGGCAAAATCAATTTTCTTGGTATTTTTCTAAAAATCACCAAAAATGGTAGAACCTTCCCGAACTGTGCCTCACTACTTCGCATCGGCTCGTCACGAATCAAATTGGGTTCTAACAGACACAAACATGGTTACGCTCGCACAAATACTCTAGTTTTCCCAAAATATCTCATTTTTGGCCCAAAACCCAAGCTATAGCACACTGGTTTTGACTTCTTTGGTGGCTTCCGAACTTTCACCCAATTTCTTGCAAGGCCATGCCAAACGCTGTCCGCGACCGGGTACATGATGCCATAGGAAGAAGCACTGGTCTGTTTCGAACCTTCGCTTGATTTTTACTTGATTTTTTCAAAAAATAAGGAAAAATCAAATTTGTTGGTATTTTTCCTAAAAATCACCAAAAATAATAGAACCTTCCGGAACTGTGGCTGCACTATTTCGCATTTGCTCGTCACGAATCAAATTGGGCTCTAACAGAGACAAACCAGGTTACGCTCGCAAAAATACTCTAGTTTTCCCAAAATATTCCATTTTTGGCCCAAAACCCAAGCTATAGCACACTGGTTTTGACTTCTCTTGGTGGCTTCCGAATTTTCACCCAATTTCTGCAAGGCCATGCCAAACGCTGTCTCAGACTGGGTACACGATGCCATAGGAAGAAGCACGGGTCCTGTTTCGAACCTTCGCTTGATTTTTACTTGATTTTTTCAAAAATAAGGAAAAATCAATTTTCTTGGTATTTTTCTAAAAATCACCAAAAATAGTAGAACCTTCCGTGAACTGTGCCCACTACTTCGCATAGCTCGTCACGAGATCAAATTGGGCTCTAACAGAGACAAACCGAGTTACGCTCGCAAAAATACTCTAGTTTTCCCAAAATATCCCATTTTTGCCCAAAACCCAAGCTTATAGCACACCGGTTTTGACTTCTTTGGTGGCTTCCAAATTTTCACACAATTTCTTGCAAGCACGTGCCAAACGCTGTCAGACTGGGTACAAGATGCCGTAGGAAGAAGCACGGTCCTGTTTCGAACCTTCGCTTGATTTTTACTTGATTTTTTCAAAAAATAAGGCAAAATCAATTTTCTTGGTATTTTTTCTAAAAATCACCAAAAATGGTAGAACCTTCTCGGAACTGCGGCTCCACTACTTCGCACTTGCTCGTCACTGAATCAAATTGGGTTCTAACAGACACAAACATGGTTACGCTCGCACAAATACTCTAGTTTTCCCAAAATATCTCATTTTTGGCCCAAAACCCAAGCTTATAGCACACGGTTTTGACTTCTCTTTGGTGGCTTCCGAACTTTCACCCAATTTCTTGCAAGGCCATGCCAAACGCTGTCCAGACCGGGTACACGATGCCATAGGAAGAAGCACGGGTCTGCTTTGAACCTTCGCTTGATTTTTACTTGATTTTTTCAAAAATAAGGAAAAATCAATTTTCTTGGTATTTTTCCTAAAAATCACCAAAAATAGTAGAACCTTCCGGAACTCGTGGCCCACTACTTCGCACTGGCTCGTCACGAGTCAAATTGGGCTCTAACAGAGACAAACCGAGTTACGCTCAGCAAAATACTCTAGTTTTCCCAAAATATCCTATTTTTGCCCAAAACCCAAGCTATAGCACACGGTTTTGACTCTCTTTGGTGGCTTCCAAATTTTCACACAATTTCTTGCAAGTACGTGCCAAACGCTGCTCAGACCGGGTACAAGATGCCAGAGGAAGAAGCACGGTCCTGTTTCGAACCTTCGCTTGATTTTTACTTGATTTTTTCAAAAATAAGGCAAAATCAATTTTCTTGGTATTTTTCTAAAAATCACCAAAAATGGTAGAACCTTCTCGGAACTGTGGCTCCACTACTTCGCACTGCTCGTCACGAATCAAATTGGGTTCTAACAGACACAAACGTGGTTACGCTCAGCACAAATACCCTAGTTTTCCCAAAATATCTCATTTTTGGCCCAAAACCCAAGCTATAGCACACTGGTTTTGACTTCTTTGGTGGCTTCCGAACTTTCACCCAATTTCTTGCAAGGCCATGCCAAACGCTGTCTCAGACCGGGTACACGATGCCATAGGAAGAAGCACGGGTCCTGTTTCAACCTTCGCTTGATTTTTACTTGATTTTTTCAAAAAATAAGGCAAAATCAAATTTGTTGGTATTTTTCCTAAAAATCACCAAAAATAATAGAACCTTCCGGAACTGTGGCCGCACTATTTCGCATCGGCTCATCACGAATCAAATTGGGCTCTAACAGAGACAAACCGAAGTTACGCTCGCAAAAATACTCTAGTTTTCCCAAAATATCCCATTTTTTGCCCAAAACCCAAGCTTATAGCACACGGGTTTTGACTTCTTTGGTGGCTTCCGAATTTTCACCCAATTTCTTGCAAGGCCATGCCAAACGCTGTCTGCAGACTGGGTACACGATGCCATAGGAAGAAGCACGGGTCTGTTTCGAACCTTCGCTTGATTTTTACTTGATTTTTTCAAAAAATAAGGAAAAATCAATTTTCTTGGTATTTTTCTAAAAATCACCAAAAATAGTAGAACCTTCCGTGAACTCGTGCTCCACTACTTCGCATAGCTCGTCACGAGTCAAATTGGGCTCTAACAGAGACAAACCGAGTTACGCTCGCAAAAATACTCTAGTTTTCCCAAAATATCCTATTTTTGGCCCAAAACCCAAGCTATAGCACACTGGTTTTGACTTCTTTGGTGGCTTCCAAATTTTCACACAATTTCTTGCAAGTACGTGCCAAACGCTGCTCGTACTGGGTACAAGATGCCAGAGGAAGAAGCACGGGTCTGTTTCGAACCTTCGTTTGATTTTTACTTGATTTTTTCAAAAATAAGGCAAAAATCAATTTTCTTGGTATTTTTCTAAAAATCACCAAAAATGGTAGAACCTTCCGGAACTCGTGGCCCCACTACTTCGCATCGTGCTCGTCACGAATCAAATTGGGCTCTAACAGACACAAACAAGGTTACGCTCAGCACAAATACTCTAGTTTTCCCAAAATATCTCATTTTTGGCCCAAAACCCAAGCTTATAGCACACGGGTTTTGACTTCTTTGGTGGCTTCCGAACTTTCACCCAATTTCTTGCAAGGCCATGCCAAACGCGTCCGTACTGGGTACACGATGCCATAGGAAGAAGCACGGGTCTGTTTCGAACCTTCGTTTGATTTTTACTTGATTTTTTTCAAAAAATAAGGGAAAAATCAAATTTGTTGGTATTTTTCCTAAAAAATCACCAAAAAATAATAGAACCTTCCGGGAACTGTGCTGCACTATTTCAGACGGCTCGTCACGAGTCAAATTGGGCTCTAACAGAGACAAACCGGGTTACGTTCGCAAAAATACTCTAGTTTTCCCAAAAATATCCCATTTTTTGCCCAAAACCCAAGCTATAGCACACGGGTTTTGGACTTCTCTTTGGTGGCTTCCAAATTTTCACACAATTTCTTGCAAGTACGTGCCAAACGCTGCTCAGCACCGGGTACAAGATGCCGTAGGAAGAAGCACGGTCCTGTTTCAACCTTCGCTTGATTTTTACTTGATTTTTTCAAAAATAAGGAAAAATCAATTTTCTTGGTATTTTTCTAAAAATCACCAAAAATGGTAGAACCTTCTCGGAACTGTGGCTCCACTACTTCGCATCGGCTCGTCACGAATCAAATTGGGTTCTAACAGTACACAAACATGGTTACGCTCGCACAAATACCCTAGTTTTCCCAAAATATCTCATTTTTGGCCCAAAACCTAAGCTATAGCACACTGGTTTTGACTTCTTTGGTGGCTTCCGAACTTTCACCCAATTTCTTGCAAGGCCATGCCAAACGCGTCTGCGATCGGGTACACGATGCCATAGGAAGAAGCATCGGTCTGCTTTAACCTTCGCTTGATTTTTACTTGATTTTTTTCAAAAATAAGGAAAAATCAAATTTATTGGTATTTTTCTAAAAATCACCAAAAATAATAGAACCTTCCGGAACTCGTGGCTGCACTATTTCGCATTTGCCGTCACGAGTCAAATTGGGCTCTAACAGAGACAAACCGTGTTACGTTCGCAAAAATACTCTAGTTTTCCCAAAAATATCCCATTTTTTGCCCAAAACCCAAGCTATAGCACACTGGTTTTGACTTCTTTGGTGGCTTCCGAATTTTCACACAATTTCTTGCAAGGCCATGCCAAACGCGTCCGTACTGGGTACACGATGCCATAGGAAGAAGCACGGGTCTGTTTCGAACCTTCGTTTGATTTTTACTTGATTTTTTTCAAAAAATAAGGGAAAAATCAAATTTGTTGGTATTTTTCCTAAAAAATCACCAAAAAATAATAGAACCTTCCGGAACCGTGGCCGCACTATTTCGCACTTGCCTGTCACGAGTCAAATTGGGCTCTAACAGAGACAAACCGGGTTACGCTCAGCAAAAATACTCTAGTTTTCCCAAAATATCCTATATTTTGCCCAAAACCCAAGCTTATAGCACACGGGTTTTGACTTTCTTTGGTGGCTTCCAAATTTTCACACAATTTCTTGCAAGCACGTGCCAAACGCGTCTCAGATCGGGTACAAGATGCCAGAGGAAGAAGCACCGGTCTGTTTCAACCTTCGCTTGATTTTTACTTGATTTTTTCAAAAAATAAGGAAAAATCAATTTTCTTGGTATTTTTCTAAAAATCACCAAAAATGGTAGAACCTTCCGGAACTGTGGCTCCACTACTTCGCATGTGCTCGTCACGTAATCAAATTGGGTTCTAACAGACACAAACAAGGTTACGCTCAGCACAAATACTCTAGTTTTCCCAAAATATCTCATTTTTGGCCCAAAACCCAAGCTTATAGCACACGGGTTTTGACTTCTCTTGGTGGCTTCCGAACTTTCACCCAATTTCTTGCAAGGCCATGCCAAACGCTGTCTCAGACTGGGTACACGATGCCATAGGAAGAAGCATCGGTCCTGCTTTAACCTTCGCTTGATTTTTACTTGATTTTTTCAAAAATAAGGAAAAATCAAATTTGTTGGTATTTTTCCTAAAAATCACCAAAAATAATAGAACCTTCCGGAACTGTGGTCGCACTATTTCGCACTGCTCGTCACGAGTCAAATTGGGCTCTAACGAGACAAACCGAGTTACGCTCGCAAAATACTCTAGTTTTCCCAAAAATATCCCATTTTTGCCCAAAACCCAAGCTTATAGCACACGGATTTTGACTTCTTTGGTGGCTTCCGAATTTTCACACAATTTCTTGCAAGGCCATGCCAAACGCTGTCCAGACCGGGTACACGATGCCATAGGAAGAAGCACGGTCCTGTTTCGAACCTTCGCTTGATTTTTACTTGATTTTTTCAAAAAATAAGGAAAAATCAATTTTCTTGGTATTTTTCCTAAAAATCACCAAAAATAATAGAACCTTCCGGAACTGCAGGCCGCACTATTTCGCACTGGCTCGTCACGAATCAAATTGGGCTCTAACAGAGACAAACCGGTTACGCTCGCAAAAATACTCTAGTTTTCCCAAAATATCCTATTTTTGCCCAAAACCCAAGCTTATAGCACACGTGTTTTGACTTCTTTGGTGGCTTCCAAATTTTCACACAATTTCTTGCAAGCACGTGCCAAACGCTGCTCAGACTGGGTACACGATGCCATAGGAAGAAGCATCGGTCTGCTTTGAACCTTCGCTTGATTTTTACTTGATTTTTTCAAAAATAAGGCAAAATCAAATTTGTTGGTATTTTTCCTAAAAATCACCAAAAATAATAGAACCTTCCGGAACTGTGGCTGCACTATTTCGCACTTGCTCGTCACGAGTCAAATTGGGCTCTAACAGAGACAAACCGAGTTACGCTCAGAAAAATACTCTAGTTTTCCCAAAATATCCCATATTTTGCCCAAAACCCAAGCTATAGCACACTGGTTTTGACTTCTTTGGTGGCTTCCAAATTTTCACACAATTTCTTGCAAGCACGTGCCAAACGCTGCTCAGACTGGGTACAAGATGCCATAGGAAGAAGCACGGGTCTGCTTTCGAACCTTCGCTTGATTTTTACTTGATTTTTTCAAAAAATAAGGCAAAATCAATTTTCTTGGTATTTTTTCTAAAAATCACCAAAAATGGTAGAACCTTCCGGAACTGCGGTCCCACTACTTCGCACGGCTCGTCACGTAATCAAATTGGGCTCTAACAGACACAAACATGGTTACGCTCAGCACAAATACTCTAGTTTTCCCAAAATATCTCATTTTTGGCCCAAAACCCAAGCTTATAGCACACTGGTTTTGACTTCTTTGGTGGCTTCCGAACTTTCACCCAATTTCTTGCAAGGCCATGCCAAACGCTGTCCAGACCGGGTACACGATGCCATAGGAAGAAGCACGGGTCTGCTTTCGAACCTTCGCTTGATTTTTACTTGATTTTTTCAAAAATAAGGGAAAATCAAATTTGTTGGTATTTTTCCTAAAAATCACCAAAAATAATAGAACCTTCCGGAACTCGTGGTCGCACTATTTCGCATCGGCTCGTCACGAGTCAAATTGGGCTCTAACGAGACAAACCAGGTTACGCTCGCAAAAATACTCTAGTTTTCCCAAAATATCCCATTTTTGCCCAAAACCCAAGCTTATAGCACACCGGTTTTGACTTCTTTGGTGGCTTCCGAATTTTCACACAATTTCTTGCAAGGCCATGCCAAACGCGTCCGGATCGGGTACACGATGCCATAGGAAGAAGCACGGTCTGTTTCAACCTTCGCTTGATTTTTACTTGATTTTTTCAAAAAATAAGGAAAAATCAAATTTGTTGGTATTTTTCCTAAAAATCACCAAAAATAATAGAACCTTCCGGAACTGCGGTCGCACTATTTCGCACTGCTCGTCACGAGTCAAATTGGGCTCTAACAGAGACAAACCGAGTTACGCTCGCAAAAATACTCTAGTTTTCCCAAAATATCCTATATTTTGCCCAAAACCCAAGCTTATAGCACACGGGTTTTGACTTCTTTGGTGGCTTCCAAATTTTCACACAATTTCTTGCAAGTACGTGCCAAACGCTGCTCAGACCGGGTACAAGATGCCGTAGGAAGAAGCATCGGTCTGTTTCGAACCTTCGCTTGATTTTTACTTGATTTTTTCAAAAAATAAGGCAAAAATCAATTTTCTTGGTATTTTTCTAAAAATCACCAAAAATGGTAGAACCTTCCTGGAACTCAGTGCTCCACTACTTCGTACGGCTCGTCACTGAATCAAATTGGTTCTAACAGACACAAACAAGGTTACGCTCAGACAAATACCCTAGTTTTCCCAAAATATCTCATTTTTGGCCCAAAACCCAAGCTTATAGCACACGGGTTTTGACTTCTCTTGGTGGCTTCCGAACTTTCACCCAATTTCTTGCAAGGCCATGCCAAACGCTGTCCGGACCGGGTACACGATGCCATAGGAAGAAGCACGGTCTCGTTTTAACCTTCGCTTGATTTTTACTTGATTTTTTCAAAAAATAAGGAAAAATCAAATTTGTTGGTATTTTTCCTAAAAATCACCAAAAATAATAGAACCTTCCGGAACTGCGGTCGCACTATTTCGCACGTGCTCGTCACGAGTCAAATTGGGCTCTAACAGAGACAAACCGAGTTACGCTCGCAAAAATACTCTAGTTTTCCCAAAATATCCTATTTTTGCCCAAAACCCAAGCTATAGCACACGGATTTTGGACTTCTCTTTGGTGGCTTCCGAATTTTCACACAATTTCTTGCAAGGCCATGCCAAACGCGTCTCAGACTGGGTACACGATGCCATAGGAAGAAGCACGGGTCTGTTTCGAACCTTCGTTTGATTTTTACTTGATTTTTTCAAAAAATAAGGAAAAATCAAATTTGTTGGTATTTTTCCTAAAAATCACCAAAAATAATAGAACCTTCCGGAACTCAGGCTCGCACTATTTCGCACTGCCTCGTCACGTAGTCAAATTGGGCTCTAACAGAGACAAACCTGGTTACGCTCGCAAAAATACTCTAGTTTTCCCAAAATATCCTCATGTTTTGCCCAAAACCCAAGCTTATAGCACACTGGTTTTGACTTCTTTGGTGGCTTCCAAATTTTCACACAATTTCTGCAAGGCACATGCCAAACGCTGTCTCAGACTGGGTACACGATGCCATAGGAAGAAGCACTGGTCTGTTTTAACCTTCGCTTGATTTTTACTTGATTTTTTTCAAAAATAAGGCAAAATCAAATTTGTTGGTATTTTTCCTAAAAATCACCAAAAATAATAGAACCTTCCGGAACTCGTGGCTGCACTATTTCGCACTGCTCGTCACGAGTCAAATTGGGCTCTAACAGAGACAAACCAAGTTACGCTCGCAAAAATACTCTAGTTTTCCCAAAATATCCCATATTTTGCCCAAAACCCAAGCTATAGCACACGTGTTTTGACTTCTCTTGGTGGCTTCCAAATTTTCACACAATTTCTGCAAGCACGTGCCAAACGCTGCTCAGACAGTGGTACAAGATGCCATAGGAAGAAGCACGGGTCCTGTTTCAACCTTCGCTTGATTTTTACTTGATTTTTTCAAAAAATAAGGCAAAATCAATTTTCTTGGTATTTTTCTAAAAATCACCAAAAATGGTAGAACCTTCCGGGAACTGCAGGCTCTCACTACTTCGTACGGCTCGTCACGTAATCAAATTGGGTTCTAACAGACACAAACAGGTTACGCTCAGACAAATACTCTAGTTTTCCCAAAAATATCTCATTTTTGGCCCAAAACCTAAGCTTATAGCACACTGGTTTTGACTTCTCTTGGTGGCTTCCGAACTTTCACCCAATTTCTTGCAAGGCCATGCCAAACGCTGTCCAGACTGGGTACACGATGCCATAGGAAGAAGCACTGGTCCTGTTTCAACCTTCGCTTGATTTTTACTTGATTTTTTTCAAAAATAAGGGAAAATCAAATTTGTTGGTATTTTTCCTAAAAATCACCAAAAATAATAGAACCTTCCGGAACTGTGGTCGCACTATTTCGCATCTGCTCGTCACGAGTCAAATTGGGCTCTAACAGAGACAAACCGAGTTACGCTCAGCAAAATACTCTAGTTTTCCCAAAATATCCCATTTTTTGCCCAAAACCCAAGCTTATAGCACACTGGTTTTGACTTCTTTGGTGGCTTCCGAATTTTCACACAATTTCTTGCAAGGCCATGCCAAACGCTGTCTCAGACCGGGTACACGATGCCATAGGAAGAAGCACGGGTCTGTTTCAACCTTCGCTTGATTTTTACTTGATTTTTTCAAAAATAAGGAAAAATCAAATTTGTTGGTATTTTTCCTAAAAATCACCAAAAATAATAGAACCTTCCGGAACTGCGGTCGCACTATTTCGCACTTGCTCGTCACGAGTCAAATTGGGCTCTAACAGAGACAAACCGAGTTACGCTCAGCAAAATACTCTAGTTTTCCCAAAATATCCCATTTTTGCCCAAAACCCAAGCTTATAGCACACTGGTTTTGACTCTCTTTGGTGGCTTCCAAATTTTCACACAATTTCTTGCAAGCACGTGCCAAACGCTGCTCAGACCGGGTACACGATGCCATAGGAAGAAGCACTGGTCCTGTTTCGAACCTTCGCTTGATTTTTACTTGATTTTTTCAAAAATAAGGCAAAATCAAATTTGTTGGTATTTTTCCTAAAAATCACCAAAAATAATAGAACCTTCCGGAACTGTGGTCGCACTATTTCAGACGGCTCGTCACGAGTCAAATTGGGCTCTAACAGAGACAAACCGGGTTACGCTCAGAAAAATACTCTAGTTTTCCCAAAATATCCTATTTTTGCCCAAAACCCAAGCTATAGCACACCGGTTTTGACTTCTTTGGTGGCTTCCAAATTTTCACACAATTTCTTGCAAGCACGTGCCAAACGCTGTCTCAGACTGGGTACAAGATGCCGTAGGAAGAAGCACTGGGTCTGTTTCGAACCTTCGCTTGATTTTTACTTGATTTTTTCAAAAATAAGGAAAAATCAATTTTCTTGGTATTTTTCTAAAAATCACCAAAAATAGTAGAACCTTCCGGAACTGTGCCTCACTACTTCGCACTGGCTCGTCACGAATCAAATTGGGCTCTAACAGAGACAAACCGTGTTACGCTCAGCAAAATACTCTAGTTTTCCCAAAATATCCTATTTTTGCCCAAAACCCAAGCTATAGCACACGGGTTTTGGACTTCTCTTTGGTGGCTTCCGAATTTTCACCCAATTTCTTGCAAGGCCATGCCAAACGCGTCCGTACTGGGTACACGATGCCATAGGAAGAAGCACGGGTCTGTTTTGAACCTTCGTTTGATTTTTACTTGATTTTTTCAAAAAATAAGGGAAAAATCAATTTTCTTGGTATTTTTTCTAAAAAATCACCAAAAAATAGTAGAACCTTCTGAGAACTGTGCCTCACTACTTCAGACGGCTCGTCACGAATCAAATTGGGCTCTAACAGAGACAAACCAGGTTACGTTCGCAAAAATACTCTAGTTTTCCCAAAATATCCTATTTTTTGCCCAAAACCCAAGCTATAGCACACTGGTTTTGACTTCTCTTGGTGGCTTCCAAATTTTCACACAATTTCTTGCAAGCACGTGCCAAACGCTGCTCAGACTGGGTACAAGATGCCGTAGGAAGAAGCACGGGTCTGTTTCGAACCTTCGCTTGATTTTTACTTGATTTTTTCAAAAAATAAGGAAAAATCAATTTTCTTGGTATTTTTCTAAAAATCACCAAACAATAATAGAACCTTCCGGAACTGTGGCTCCACTACTTCGCACTGCTCGTCACTAATCCAAATAAGGCTCTAACGGAGACAAACCGGGTTACGTTCGCAGAAATACCCAATTTTTCTCAAAAATATCCCATTTTTGGCCCAAAACCTAAGCTATAGCACACGGGTTTTGGACTTCTCTTTGGTCGCTTCCGAATTTTCACCCAATTTCTTGCAAGGCCATGCCAAACGCTGTCTCAGACCGGGTACACGATGCCATAGGAAGAAGCACGGGTCCTGTTTCAACCTTCGCTTGATTTTTACTTGATTTTTTCAAAAATAAGGAAAAATCAATTTTTTGGTATTTTTTCTAAAAATCACCAAAAATGGTAGAACCTTCCCGAACTGCAGGTCGCACTACTTCGTATCGGCTCGTCACGAATCAAATTGGGCTCTAACAGACACAAACAAGGTTACGCTCAGACAAATACTCTAGTTTTCCCAAAAATATCTCATTTTTGCCCAAAACCCAAGCTTATAGCACACTGGTTTTGACTTCTTTGGTGGCTTCCGAACTTTCACACAATTTCTGCAAGTACGTGCCAAACGCGTCCGTACTGGGTACACGATGCCATAGGAAGAAGCACGGGTCTGTTTCGAACCTTCGTTTGATTTTTACTTGATTTTTTTCAAAAAATAAGGGAAAAATCAAATTTGTTGGTATTTTTCCAAAAAAATCACCAAAAAATAATAGAACCTTCCGGAACTGCGGCTCGCACTATTTCGCATTTGACCGTCACGAGTCAAATTGGGCTCTAACAGAGACAAACCGGTTACGCTCGCAAAAATACTCTAGTTTTCCCAAAATATCCTATTTTTGCCCAAAACCCAAGCTATAGCACACGGGTTTTGACTTCTCTTGGTGGCTTCCAAATTTTCACACAATTTCTTGCAAGCACGTGCCAAACGCTGCTCAGACGGGTACAAGATGCCGTAGGAAGAAGCACGGGTCTGTTTTCGAACCTTCGCTTGATTTTTACTTGATTTTTTCAAAAATAAGGAAAATCAATTTTTTGGTATTTTTCCAAAAAATCACCAAAAATAGTAGAACCTTCCGAACTGCACACTATTTGCCTCACAGTCAATGCTTCAGACAAACCGTTACGTCGAAATACCTAGTTTTCCCAAAAATATCCTATTTTTACCCAAAACCCAAGCTATAGCACACGGGTTTTGACTTCTTTGGTGGCTTCCGAATTTTCACCCAATTTCTTGCAAGGCCATGCCAAACGCTGTCCATACCGGGTACATGATGCCATAGGAAGAAGCACGGGTCCTGTTTCGAACCTTCGCTTGATTTTTTACTTGATTTTTTCAAAAATAAGGAAAATCAATTTTTTGGTATTTTTTCTAAAAATCACCAAAAATAATAGAACCTTCCGGAACTATGCCCACTACTTCGCATGACTCGTCACGAGTCAAATTGGGCTCTAACAGAGACAAACCCAAGTTACGCTCGCAAAAATACTCTAGTTTTCCCAAAAATATCCTATTTTTGGCCCAAAACCCAAGCTTATAGCACACTGGTTTTGACTTCTTTGGTGGCTTCCAAATTTTCACACAATTTCTTGCAAGCACGTACAAACGCTGCTCAGACTGGGTACAAGATGCCATAGGAAGAAGCACTGGTCCTGTTTCGAACCTTCGCTTGATTTTTACTTGATTTTTTCAAAAAATAAGGAAAAATCAATTTTCTTGGTATTTTTCTAAAAATCACCAAACAATAATAGAATCTTCCGGAACTCAGTGTCTCACTACTTCGGACTGCTCGTCACTAATCCAAATTAGGCTCTAACGGAGACAAACCGGTTACGCTCAGTAAAATACCCAATTTTTCTCAAAATATCCCATTTTTAGCCCAAAACCCAAGCTTATAGCACACTGGTTTTGACTTCTCTTGGTCGCTTCCGAATTTTCACCCAATTTCTTGCAAGCACATGCCAAACGCTGCTCAGACTGGGTACACGATGCCATAGGAAGAAGCACGGGTCTGTTTCGACCCTTCGCTTGATTTTTACTTGATTTTTTCAAAAATAAGGGAAAATCAATTTTTTGGTATTTTTCTAAAAATCACCAAAAATGGTAGAACCTTCCGGGAACTCGTGGCCGCACTACTTCGTACTGCTCGTCACGTAATCAAATTGGGTTCTAACAGACACAAACAAGGTTACGCTCAGCACAAATACCGTAGTTTTCCCAAAATATCTCATTTTTGGCCCAAACCTAAGCTATAGCACACTGGTTTTGACTTCTCTTGGTGGCTTCCGAACTTTCACCCAATTTCTTGCAAGGCCATGCCAAACGCTGTCCAGCATCGGGTACACGATGCCATAGGAAGAAGCACGGGTCTGTTTTAACCTTCGCTTGATTTTTACTTGATTTTTTCAAAAAATAAGGAAAAATCAAATTTGTTGGTATTTTTCCTAAAAATCACCAAAAATAATAGAACCTTCCGGAACTGTGGCTGCACTATTTCGCACTGCTCGTCACGAGTCAAATTGGGCTCTAACAGAGACAAACCAAGTTACGCTCACAAAAATACTCTAGTTTTCCCAAAATATCCTATTTTTGCCCAAACCCAAGCTTATAGCACACCGGTTTTGACTTCTTTGGTGGCTTCCAAATTTTCACACAATTTCTGCAAGCACGCACAAACGCTGCTCAGACCGGGTACAAGATGCCGTAGGAAGAAGCACGGTCCTGTTTCAACCTTCGCTTGATTTTTACTTGATTTTTTCAAAAAATAAGGCAAAATCAATTTTCTTGGTATTTTTCTAAAAATCACCAAAAATGGTAGAACCTTCCGGAACTCAGTGCTCCACTACTTCGCACTTGCTCGTCACTGAATCAAATTGGGTTCTAACAGACACAAACAGGTTACGCTCAGACAAATACTCTAGTTTTCCCAAAATATCTCATTTTTGGCCCAAAACCTAAGCTTATAGCACACCGGTTTTGACTTCTTTGGTGGCTTCCGAACTTTCACCCAATTTCTTGCAAGGCCATGCCAAACGCGTCCGTGACCGGGTACACGATGCCATAGGAAGAAGCACTGGTCCTGCTTTGAACCTTCGCTTGATTTTTACTTGATTTTTTCAAAAATAAGGCAAAAATCAAATTTGTTGGTATTTTTCCTAAAAATCACCAAAAATAATAGAACCTTCCGGAACTCAGGTCATGACTATTTCGCATCTGCTCGTCACGAGTCAAATTGGGCTCTAACAGAGACAAACCGAGTTACGCTCGCAAAAATACTCTAGTTTTCCCAAAATATCCTATTTTTGCCCAAAACCCAAGCTATAGCACACTGGTTTTGACTCTCTTTGGTGGCTTCCAAATTTTCACACAATTTCTTGCAAGTACGTGCCAAATGCGCTCAGACAGGTACAAGATGCCGTAGGAAGAAGCACTGGTCCTGCTTTCGAACCTTCGCTTGATTTTTACTTGATTTTTTCAAAAATAAGGAAAAATCAATTTTCTTGGTATTTTTCTAAAAATCACCAAAAATAGTAGAACCTTCCGGAACCGGTGCCCTCTACTTCGTACTGCTCCTCACGAATCAAATTGGGCTTTAACAGAGACAAACTCGGTTACGTTCGCAGAAATACTCTAATTTTCCCAAAAATATCCCATTTTTTACCCAAAACCCAAGCTATAGCACACGGGTTTTGGACTTCTCTTTGGTGGCCTCCGAATTTTCACCCAATTTCTTGCAAGGCCATGCCAAACGCGTCCATACTGGGTACATGATGCCATAGGAAGAAGCATGGGTCTGTTTCGAACCTTCGTTTGATTTTTACTTGATTTTTTTCAAAAAATAAGGGAAAAATCAATTTTTTTGGTATTTTTTAAAAAATCACCAAAAAATAATAGAACCTTCCGGAACTGCGGCCCACTACTTCGCATGACTCATCACGAGTCAAATTGGGCTCTAACAGAGACAAACCAGGTTACGCTCAGAAAAATACTCTAATTTTCCCAAAATATCCCATTTTTGCCCAAAACCCAAGCTTATAGCACACTGGTTTTGACTTCTTTCGTGGCTTCCAAATTTTCACACAATTCCATGCACCCCAACCGTCACGGAAAAACCCTCCCCACATCACAAACCCGCAAGCCCAACATCCCCACAACCACCGGAATCTCCTCGCAAGACCAAAGTCCTCATACCGTGTCAACTACACTGCATGGGATGGCAAGCCAACCTCTTCCATCTCACTGCTTCCCTTGCCATTAACAGTCCCTCACAGCCCTCTCACCCACCACAAACCACGTAACACTTCCCCACATCTGAAATCCCGATCCCCACCTCCAATCCTCCAACCCGCCACCTACCCGTGTCGATTGAACCGCCACGAACGCTGCTCCTCAGCCTCCCATTCACCGCCGTGCCTTCGCCGGAGTATCACCACCTCCGATGGCCTCAAATCCGGAGATTCTCCACCACCGCCACTCACCCATCTTCCTCCAACCGCCACGAGTGGAGCTAGCCAACTTCCACCACGCTGTGAATCTCCCTGCCACCCACCTCCTCCGATCCAACCCAACTGTGCCCGCAAACAAAGCTCTCACAGCCATGGCATGGAACCACCGCCACCCCTTCTAACACCCAAACTCACTTAACACATCCAACAAACACAAACCCTAACCCTAATCCCCAAGCCCAATGCCAAATTCCAACCCATACCCCTCAAACAACTAATGCCTTGTTTTTTAACCAAGCCCAAAACAAAATTTCAGCCCATATCCCTCAACCAAATTCCAGCCCATATTTTAAACAAGCCCATCCCAAAATTCCAGCACATGTACCTCCCCACAATAAGCCCAATTCTTCTATTCAGCCTAAAATACCCATTTCAATAATTCTCACTCAAACCCAAATACACAAGCCCAAAAATCCAAAACCACATATGCCTCTCTCCTCGATCCCGATGCTCCACCCCTACCCCAAAAATCTTTTTCTGATGCGGTCTCGTGGGCTAATAATTCAGATATTCCGTTCAAACCCAAGAACACTCCAACTGGGAACCGCCATTATTTTTTCGACATGTGAGATCGAAGCCATGGCTCAACCTTTCGGACTCTCACTTGCTCGTAGAATTTTCTTGGTCGTCCTTCTATGGAAATTATTAGAAAATTCTTTATTTCCTTGGTCTTAAGTGGAAACTCTCGATTTCTCTTAGATAATCGCCACATTTTAATTAAATTATCCATGGAGGAGGATTATTCTCGTGACTCGGTCGCGCCAATCATGGTATGTCAACTGCCGAGGCATGCGATTTTTAGTGGAGCAAGGATCTACCGCTCTACCGAGTCCCCGATTGTCCCCTGTCCTGGTATCATTACCCTATTTACCTAAGACATTTTATTCATCAGAATCGCTTTTACTCTATTGTCAGCAGCCATTGGTACTTTTCATGGAGTTGACCATGCCACGGCCTCATAATAGACCGTCCGTGGGTCCGTGGTTTTGATTGAGTATGATATTTCTAAGTCGCTAGTTCCTCGTGATCCTGACTGGAGAGGAGACCTGGATTTTGGCAGAGTGTTATTTTTGAGAAGGTTCCCGCCTATTGTAGCTCATGTATGCACCTGGGCATTCTATGAGGCTTGCTTCATCACTAATCCAGTGGTCGCAAGGCTCAACCCCACCTCGCACTTAGCCCATGGCCTAGTGCCCAACAAGGGCGATCACCCCATGCCTCCCGCCGCTGAGCACACTACTTCACCATCTACTAGTTAGTACATGGCGGCTTCCGATCCTATCACCGCGGATCCTCACCCCTGTGTAGATGAGGAGATACAGATTCCGATGCCCAACTGGGCACCTGCTCAGATATCCACCGCCTGCATCGCATGCCTCAGCCGCCATGCATGATGGTTCGGATGCGCTTCGTGAGTCCGCCGCCTGGGACCACCGACGGGGATATTGAGGATGCTGAGGATACGCTTCTGTGATCCTCCTCTACCACGTGCTTTACCCGACATACGCACCGCTCACGTGGATTCAACACTCACTCCACCTGATATCCCTTCATTGACTAACGAGGATATCCACATTGCCGATAATGCTCGAGACCACCGACCTGGACATCTACATCAAGCATCGAGAACTCCCGGGAGACGATAGGAGTCTACTTCTACAAGGCTTCACTGCAATAACTCGCAGGAGACGATCGACGGCTGAATGCCTTCCGCCTCCCTACTTGATGATCATTTCATGTGTTATCATTGTGGTCATTTTATTTCTCTTTCCATTTATTGCCTTAGTATTTGCTTATTTATGCTCTGAGGTTTGGTTCTTGTCTCCTCCGCTGTGCTCATCTTACTTTTTATATATATGATGATAGGGTCCCGCCTAACCCCCCACCTCCATGGTGGATTTTAATAAAAAAAAAAAAACCCTAAACCCAAAACCCAAAACCCAAAACCCTATACCCAAAACCCAAAACCCTAAACCCAAACCCAAACTCAAAACCCAAACCCAAAACCCCAAACCCAAACCCAAAACCCCAAACCCCAAACCCAAAACCCAAAACCCAAAACCCAAAACCCTAAAACCCTAAAACCCTAAACCCCTAAACCCCTAAACCCCTAAACCCAAACCCAAAACCTTAAAACCCTAAACCCCTAAACCCCTAAAACCCTAAACCCCTAAAACCCTAAAACCCTAAAACCCTAAACCCTAAACCCTAAACCCTTTTTCCCAAAACCCTAAACCCTAAACCAACTTTCAAACCTCTCTAGCAAAATCCTCTCAACTCTCTTTGTTGACCAAGGTTGACCTCCCGACCATGGCCTCACCGGAGGCTCGGGTGATACTCCATCGTCACTGCACTCCCAAGACAAGCCAAGAACAAAAATTCCTGCCAAAATTCTGCCAAATGTCCATGCAACAACCGCAACAACCTCCACCTTACCTCGCTATTCAATCCTCCTACATCCCCCAACCGCTTGTAGTCATATCCGAAAACTCAAGGCACCTCCTCAACCCACGTAACCGGAGACACCCTCACCGCACAAGCCCCCAAACTCCCAAGCCACCACTACTTTCCTCATCCGTAGACAAGACACTGCAGCCACAGATCAATGGCTACTTCCAAGACCATCCAGACGCGGCACCACCATCTCAGAATCTTACTCAAGTCCTTCCAACTTCCATGCATCCTCACTACCAAGGAAAACATCCCAACACACCCAACCCAACTCACTACTGTCGTCCCCTAAAACCAATCATCGCCACAGAAAGATGGCCATCTCCCAGACCATCCAACCACAACCACCACCACCCGAATCTTACCCGATGCCTCCCACAATCTCACTGGCCACCAAAAATCTCTCATCACACCACAAACCCGCAAGCTCAACATCCACATCCTGTGACTACTACATCGGCCGCCATGGCAAACCAGCCTCTCCCGTCCGCCGATTCACTAGCCATAAACGGCCCTCCACAACCCTCTCCACCACCCCAACTCACGGCACATCCTCCCACATCTCCCAACCCGTCCCTTACCCATTTTCTTCCAACCACCGCGAGCTGTGTTTGCATTTTCCAACCATTGCCGCGCAACCCCACGACGGTCACCAACCTCCGCTTCAACCTCCGGCAGCTAATCCAAGCTTCCATAGCCACGGCTTGTAACAACCAAACGCCACTCACCCATCTTACTCCAACCGCCGCGAGTGGGCTAGCTAACTTCCAGCCACCGCCGTGAACCCCCGCCGCCCACCACCCTCCATTTCAATCTCCTGAGGCCCCGAGCTAAGCTCCCTACAACATGCAGATGCTCCCACCACGCCCCTTGTAACAACTCCTCTGTAACTTTTCCAAACACAAACCCTAACCCTAATCCCCAAGCCCAATGCCAATTTCCAGCCCATACCCCTCAAACAACTAATGCCTTTTATTTTAACCAAGCCCAAAGTCAAATTCCAGCCCATATCTCTCAACCAAATTCCAAATTCATATTTTCAACAAGCCCATTCCGAAATTCCAGCCCATGTACCTCCCCACAATAAGCCCAATTCTTCTATTCTAGCCCAAAATACCCATTTCAATAATTCTCACTCAAACCCAAATACACAAGCCCAAAAACTCAAAACCACAGATGCCTCTCTCCTCGATCCCGATGCTCCACCCCTACCCAAAAATCCTTTTCGGATGCGGTCTCGTGGGCTAATGATTCGTATATTCTGCTCAAACCTAAGAACACTCCAACGGGAAAACCGGCCATTATTTTTTTGACACAGGAGATTACAGCCATGGCTCAACCCTTCAGACTTTCACTTGTCGGTAAATTTTCTTTTGCCCGTCCTTCTATGGAAATTATTAGAAAATTCTTTATTTCCCTTGGCCTTAAGAGAAATTCTCAGATTTCTCTTAGATAATCGTCACATTTTAATTAAATTATCCATGGAGGAGGATTATTCTCGTGACTCGGTCACGCGCCAATCATGGTATGTCAACCGCCGAGGCATGCTCATTTTTAGCTGGAGCAAGGATTTCACCGCTCTACCGAGTCCCCGATTGTCCCCTGCCTCGGTATCCTTACCCCATTTATCTCAGACATTTTATTCATCAGAATCGCTTTTACTCTATCGTCGCAGCCCATCGGTACTCTTCATGGGTCGACCATGCCACGCCTCTACATAGACCGCTCGTGGCCCGTGGTTTTGATTGAGTATGATATTTCTAAGCCGCTAGTTCCTCGATCCGGATTGAGAGGGGACTCTGGATTTTGGCAGAGTGTTATTTTTGAAAAGGTTCCCGCCTATCAGTAGCTCATGTATGCACCTGGGCATTCTATGTAGGCTTGCTTCATCACTAATCCAGTGTCGCGCAAGGCTCAACCCCACTCGCGACTCACCCCATGGCTCCAGTGCCCAACGAGGGCGATCACCCCATGCCTCCCGCCGCTGAGCACACTACTTTACCATCTACTACTCAAGACGTGGCGGCTCCGATCCTATCACGCGGATCCTCACCCCGTGTAGATGAGGAGATACGATTCGATGCCCAACGAGGGCACCTGCTCGGATATCCACCGCCCGGATAGCGCAGCTCAGTCGCCATGATGATGGTTCGGATGTAGTTCGAGCTACTACTCAAGACACGCTGGTTTCCAAGCCTATCACGCGATCCTCACCCTGCTGATGAGGAGATACAGATCGGGGCACCTGCTCGGATATCCATCGCCTGGATCGCGCAGCTCAGTCGCCATGTATGATGGTTCGGATGCAGCTCAGTCGCTACTCAAGACACCTGCGGCTTCCAAGCCTATCACGCGGATCCTCACCCGGTTGATGAGGAGATACAGAGCACCTATTCGTGATATCCACCGCCTGCATCGCGCAGCTTCAGTCGCTACACATGATGGTCCGGATGCAGCTTCGTGATTCCACCGCCTGGGACCACCGTTAGGATATTGAGGGCCCCTGGGACCTCCGCTGATTCTCCTCCACCACGTGCTTTATCCGACATATGCACCGGCTCACGGGATTCAACACTCACTCCACCTGATATCCCTTCATTGTCTAACGAGGATATCGACATTGCCGATGATGCTTGAGACCATCGATCGGACATCTACATCAGTACCGAAAACTCCCGGGGAGACGATAGGGAGTCTACTTCTCTACAAGGCTTCACCGCAATAACTCGCAGGAGACGCAGCAGACGGCGGAACGCCTTCCGCCCCCTCCCTACTTGATGATCATTTCCATGTGCTATCATTGTGGTCATTTTATTTCTCTTTTCCATTTATTGCCTTGTACTTGCTTATTTATGTCGGAGGTTTGGTTCTTGTCCCCCTCCGTTGTACTCATCTTACTTTTTATATATATGATAGGTAGGGGTCCCGCCTAACCCCCCACCTCCATGGTGAATTTTAATAAAAAAAAAACCTAAACCCTAAACCCTAAACCCTAACTTTCTCTCTCTAGCAAAATCCTCTCAACTCTCTTTTTGTTTTACCGAAACTTGACCTCCCGGCCATGGCCTCACCGTGAGGCCTGAGGGTCACCATCGCCGCCCCACCGCCACCACCACCGGCCCTCCTTTTCATGCCTAGAACCAAAAGTCCTGCCAACCATCCACTCAACCACCGAATCAAAACACCACCTCCTGGCTAAACTCATCCATTACTTCCACCACCACCATGGTTCCTGTGGCTCCCTCTCCCCACCATCCAACCCTCCCACATAGATCAACCGATTCATGGCAACTTGGCCGGATCAAAGCCCCTCCATCAACTTGACCAACCGGAACCATCTTCACGGCAAAAGCCACCAAATCCCCAACCAAACTCACGGCTTTCCTCACTCAACCAACCCCTCACTGCCAAGATCCATGAGCACCTCCGGCACCATCCCACCTCTTCCACCACCTTCCGAAACTCACCCAAAAACCACCAAACCCGATGCACCCTTGCAGCCGAGCCAAATCCATCAACACACCCAACCCAACTCACGGCTTCCATCACTCAAAGATTCAACTTCAGTCGCGGCATCAACGGCCACTTCCGGCACCATCCCGTCACGGCCACCACCTCCTGCAACTTTCCCGACGTCCCTCCAACCCCAAGCCACCTCAAACTCACGGAAAATCCCCCCCCACACACCCAACCCGCAAGTCCATGACCCACATCCCATGACTACAAGATCGGCAATCACGGCCAACCAATCCCACCCACCGGCCGGTCCTCCACACCCCTCCATCGACGTCCCACATCTCGAGGTTACTCCCCACCCCATCGCTGGATCTTCTCAAGTTTTTCAACCTCTCCAAAACTCCCAAACCCACGAGCCACCTACCCCTACCCTCCTTGCCGCGGCTGCCGGCCTTCTTCAAGTTCCGTCCACCTTGCCGACCTCACCAAACCACCACCAGCACCCCAAAACCGTGAACAAATCCCAGCCCCACGCCAACATTTCCAGCAGACCGTCCCCCTTTCCCCAACAAACACAAACTAAAACATAACAAACCTAACCCTAACCCAAGCACCCTTTCCCAAGCCCAACTTTCGACCCAACTCCCCAATACATTTAATAACCTTAACCCAGCCCATTTAAGCCTCAAACCAAAACACCCAATCCTCTACCATTGAACCCAACCAAAAAATAAGCCCAAAACGAAATTCCAGCCCCACAACTAAAATTTCAGCCCATTGAAAATAATCACAACCCTTTAATAGAGGTGGCAAACGAATAAACGAATCGAATTCGAATCGAATCGTAAATGAATCAGGTCAAAATTCTATAGATTCGGATTCGATTCGCTTATTAAATGAATTGAAATTTCATGATTCGATTCGATTCGCTTATTAAACGAATATTCGGTTTGATTCGCTTAATTCGCTTAATAGAATTGATAAACGAATCGAATCGAATTCGGATTCGCTTATTATTCGCTTATCCTTTACGAATTCATAATCTAATCGAATCGAATACGATTCGCTTACAATTGCTTAGAAAAATATAATTAATAAACAAAATTAAGCAAAAAAAACAAAAATTTAATATCCCACAACAAAATACAAATAATTCAAATCATATTATACAGCTTATCCAAATACCCAATACCAAATCCTTAATATTAAAAATAACAATAATTCAAATTAAATTATAAAGAAATGTAATTTCTTTAATTCTCTTCATTTGTCTTTGTTACCTTGAAAACAAAAATCCTACACCAAAAAGTAAATAAAATGTTATTAACATGCTACAATATTAATAATAGTCATTGTAAAATTTCAAAAATCAAAATATATAGCAAATTTGTAGTATTTTCAAGGAAATAATAATTAAATAAGATAAAAACTTTACCTACCACACTCACATTAATCGTCGTTTAGATCATTGAGCACTGCAGCAGATAGAGCATAATTAGTGCTCATGTTTATAATGTTTTGAGCAAGTTGGTCCACAGTGACATCTAAATTTTCTACAATAATTTTATAAAAATAAATCTTAATTAGAAATAATTAAACATAATATTGTAAAAGAAAAGTAAATAAATTTTATAAGCAATTTTTTTTTCAATTTTAACTTATATATTTTTTAATACAAATTTATTAAATTAATAATATAATTAAAAATTAATATATTTTATAATACAAATTTATTAAATAAATAATACACGAATTTTAAACGAATCGACCCATATTCGATTCGTTTATGACTCATTTATTAAACGAATTCTAAATGAATAAACGAATCAAAATTTTCAAACCCGTATTCGATTCGTTTAATTAACGAATCGAATCGAATTCACCCATTTATTAAACGAATCAATTTTTTCAAACCCAAACCCATTTAATTCGCATCGAATCGAATCGAATAAACGAATCCTGACCCATATTGCCACCCCTACCCTTTAAAACAAGCCCAAAACTCCATTGGCATTAAACCCACTATCTTTAGTCAAGCCCAATTCCAAAAATCAGCCCATATTCCCGCCTATTGTAGCTCATGTATGCACCTTGGGCATTCTATAGAGGCTTGCTTCGTCACTAATCCAGGGCTGCGCAAGGCTCAACCCCACTCAGACTTAGCCCAGCGTCTAGTGCCCAACGAGGGCGATCACCCCATGCCTCCTGCCGTTGAGCACACTACTTCACCATCTACTACTCAAGACACCTGCGGTTTCTCGATCCTATCGCCATGGATCCTCACCCCGTGTAGATGAGAAGATACAAATCTCGATGCCCAACCGGGCACTGCTCGTGACATCCGCCTGCACTCACTGCTCGAGTTGCTACGCATGATGTTTCGTGATGCATTTCTTCGTGATTCCACGCCTGTGGACCACCGTTGAGGATATTGAGGACCCCTGGGACCTCTGCTGAGTCTCCTCTACCACGTGCTTTATCCAACATATCCACCGTACACATGGGATTCAACACTCACCCACCTGGATATCCCTTCATTTTCTAATGAGGATATCGACACCGCCGATGATGCTCGAGACCACCGACCTGGACATCTACATCAATACCGAGAACTCCCGGGAGACGATAGGAGTCTACTTCTACAAGGATTCACTGCAATAACTCGCAGGAGATCGCAAGAACCATGGAATGCCTTCCGCCTCCCTACTTGATGATCGGCCCATTAGTTATTATTGTGGTCATTTTATTTCTCTTTCCATTTATTGTCTTGTACTTGCTTATTTATGCTCTGAGGTTTGTTCTTGCCCTCCGCTGTACTCCGCTTACTTTATATATATGAGAGGTAGGGTCCCGCCTAACCCCCACTACCATGGTGGCTTTAATAAAAAACCCTAAACCCTAAACCCTAAACCCAAACCCAACTTTCAAACCTCTCTAACTTTCTCTCTTGCAAAATCCTCTCAACTCTCTTTGTTTGACCGAAGCTTGACCTCCCTGCCATGGCCTCACCGGAGGCCGGAGGGTCACCACCGCTGCCCCACCGCCACCACCACCGGATCTATCACTGGCTCCTCCTTTTCATGCCTAAGAACCAAAAGTCCTACCAACCATCCACTCAACCATCGAATCAAAATACCACCTCCTCAGAAAACTCATCCCTTACTTCCACCACCACCACCACCATGGTTCCCGTGGCTGCACCTCACCCCACCATCCAACCCTCCCACATAGATCAACCGATTCATGGCAACTTGGCCGGATCAAGGCCCCTCCATCAACTTGACCAACCGGAACCATCCTCACGGCAAAAGCCACCAAATCCCCAACCAAACTCACGGCTTTCCTCACTCAACCAACCCCTCGCGCCGCAGGATCTCATGAGCACCTCCGGCACCATCCCACCTCTTCCACCACCTTCCAAAACTCACCCAAAAACCACCAAACCCGATGCACCCTTGCAGCCGAGCCAAATCCATCAACACACCCAACCCAACTCACGGCTTCCATCACTCAAAGATTCAACTTCAGCCGCGGCATCAACGGCCACTTTCGACTCCATCCCGTCACAGCCACCACCTCCTGCAACTTTCCCGACGTCCCTCCAACCCCAACCCACCTCAAACTCACGGAAAATCCCCCCCCACACACCCAACCCGCATGTCCATGACCCACATCCCATGACTACAAGATCGGCAATCACGGCCAACGAATCCCACCCACCGGCCGGTCCTCCGCATCCCTCCATTGACGTCCCACATCTCGAGGTTACTCCCCACCTCATCGCCGGACCTCCTCAAGTTTTTCAGCCACTCCAAAATACCCAAACCCGTGAGCCACCTACCCCCACCCTCCTTGCCGCGGCTGCCGGCCTTCTCCAACTTCCGTCCACCTTGCTGGCTCCGTCAAACCACCACCGGCTCCCCAAACCCGTGAACCAATCCTAGCGCCCACGCCAACATTTCCAGCAGCCGCCCTCCTTTTCCAAACAAACACAAACTCAAACATAGCGAACCTAACCCTAACCCTAGCACCCTTTCCCAAGCCCAACATTCGGCCCAACACCCCAATACATTTAATAACCTTAACCGAGCCCATTTAAGCCTAAACCAAAACAACCAATCCTCTAACATTGAACCCAACCAACAAAAACATGCCCAAAACAAAATTCCAGCCCAACAACTCAATTTTCATAACACCCAGCCCATTGAAAATAATCACAACCCCTTAAAATAAGCCCAAAACTCCATTGGCATTAAACCCACTATCTTTAGTCAAGCCCAATTCCAAAAATCAGCCCATATTCCCCAATCTCTCCAATCTTTAACCCATACCTCCCAAGCCCATGTCCATAAATCCATAACCCTTAACCTAATCTCCACCACCCAAGGCCTAAACCCAAAATTCACCTATTCTTCCATTGTTACCCGCCTCTCTCCTCGACCCCGATGCCCCTCCTGACTCAAAAATCCTTCCTGACGCTGGTTTTAGGGCCTCTTGATCTCGAAATCCCATTTAAACCGGCTTCTCCAACAGTGGGAACCAACCATTATTTTTTCACCTCAGAGATCACAACCATGGCTCACCCATTCAGACTTTCTCTGTTGGTAAGTTTTCCTTTGGCCGCCTTCTATGGACATCATTAGAAAATTCTTTATTTCCTGGTCTTAAAGGAAACTCCCGATTTCCTTCTCGACAACCGACATATTCTCATTATGTTATCTACTGAGGAGGATTATTCTCGCATCCGGTTGTGACAATCATGGTATGTTAATGGTCGTGGCATGCGATCTTCAAGCTGGAGTAAGGATTTCACCGCTCGATGGAGTCCCCAATTGTTCCCGTCTCGGGTATCCTTACCTTATCTTCCGGCACTTTATTCATTGTAAATCGGCTCTTTACTCCATTGTTGCCGCCATTGGTACTCCTCATGGGTCGACCACGCCACCGCCTCGCTCAATAGACCATCCGTGGCTCGAGTTTTGATTGAGTATGACATTTCGAGGCCTCTTGTTCCACGATCCGGATTGGAGAGGGGGACTCAGGATTTTGGCAGAGTGTTATCTTTGAGAAGGTCCCTGATTATTGTACCGCATGTTTGCATCTCGACCATTCTGTGGAGGCTTGTTTCGTCACTAATCCAGGGCTTCGCAAGTGTACAACCCCGACCCGACTCAACCCAAGGTCCAGTGCCTAATGAAGGTAATCACACCACGCCTCCCGCTGATGGGCACACTACTCCTCCCATCGCCAAGATACGATGGTCTCCGATCTTAGACCCGACAGGTGGAGTTTGTCCAAGTACGCACTCTCCTGACCTAGTTATTCAGTTTGATACGTATGATAGATCCGACGAAATTCTTCATGATACCACCGCTTTACTTGAGCCCAATCGAGGATATTGAGGACCACCGTGGAGCCTTCGTAGGTCTCGCCTCCTCGAGGTCAGTGCTACCGATTTGCACACCATACATGTGGGATTCAACACCCACCTGTGGACATCCCATCCTCGCCTCGACGAGGAGACCTGCACCGTGGATGGTGCTCATGGTATATCGAGGGACGATTCCACCGATCTGGACATCGATCCTAGTAGTGAGGACTCCCGAGGAGATGATGCACCACTTCTTCACAGATCCCAACGTAGCTAGACACCCTCTTCCTTCCGATGCCCCGAAGGGATCAATCTCGCCAAATAAAAGAACAAACCTCATCTCGTAGATCTAAAGTCCCGAACAAGATCCCAAGCAGCCCTCGAGAAAAATCTCCATCATTAGAAAGGTCCCACCGCGATCTCGATCGTGACCATCACGGAGCGGAACTGGAACCAAAAGGATCCGCTCAACAACGGAGGGTGGGAGTAAGCCTCCAACTTACCTCTCGTCCCATACAAGGCTCCTCCAAAAGACGAGACAGAACCAAGAAACCCGATCGGGTTAGTACGTGAACAATGGAGAGGAGTTGAGCCAACAATCATACCAAAAGCTACAGCCCCTGATCTAATCCGCCAATAACGTGGGTTCAAAGAAGACTCTGATCTTACAAAGGCGACGCCAAAGAGGGGAAGCAGGATACCGAAACCGAATCATCCCTGATGCTCGGATCGACGAGATTTAGACCTCATAAAGGAAGCCCAGAGGAGCGCTGGTCGCGAAAACGCCACCGTAGCTTAAGCACCAGAGCCTCACCAGATCGAAAAGGATCTAATGCCCAAGCCGCCCCTGCTATCGGGTAGCAACAGAGGGCCACCGACACCAGCTGAACGCGCCGACGAGTATCGTGTCGCCCGCAGAAAGCGGTAAATAAACGCCCGAGCGATGAACAACCAGATCGCAGGCTCTAAGGGCATGAAGTAAATGGAGAGGCATGGAGGAAAGCACGTGTCCGATAAGAACAAGCTTGCCGCCAAAAGAAAGCGCACGATTAGTCCACCCAGAGATCCTATTACTGACCTTGGCGATCATATCATCAAAGTAACGAATCCCGAGCGCCCAACATA
This sequence comes from Murraya koenigii, assembly GCA_025617385.1. Classification (NCBI taxonomy): domain Eukaryota; kingdom Viridiplantae; phylum Streptophyta; class Magnoliopsida; order Sapindales; family Rutaceae; genus Murraya; species Murraya koenigii. Next base: position 1,016,853 of record CM046816.1, read on the forward strand.
GACCGGCACCCAAGGTATGTGAATGGCGTGTCACGCCGAAAGCCAAGAAGAGAACTGATAGTCGCTCGACAAGAAGAGGGGCAAACTTCCCACATGAAGCCGCTCTTGGTCCGATTAATACCGACCGGAGATAGTCCGATAATGACGAAGGAAGCTCATCAAACCAGCAGACATCGGACTTGCTCCCATTAGCAAAAATAACAATATCATCCGCAAAGCTCAGATGCGAAACCATCATCGAAGCAGAGGTGGTGTACTGCATAGAAGGGAACCGGGCAAATAAAGTGTCCAGGCCGCGAGAAAGAAATTGCTATGCGATAATAAATAAGCACTGGGATAGGGATCACCCGCCAGAAGCCACCCAAGGACCGAAAGAAGCCGTGGTCGGTACCATTGACCGTATCATAATACCACCGGACCGTAAATGGCCCTATAGATAAGAGAAACCCACCGCTCAGAAAGTCAAGGTCCTGAGCATCCAAGAACAAAGGACCAAGACATCTTATCGTAAGCTTTAGCCATATCAAGCTTCAAAGACGACATTACTCCCACGGTCCTTCTATTCAAATCGTGAATCGCCTCCGGACAAGAAGAACATTATCATGGATGACCCTACCCGAACAAAACCACTCGAGAAGGCGAGATAATCCTAGGAAGGATCGGTGAGAGGCGAGCAACGAGGAGCTTCGTGAGGATCTTGCTACTGACATTACACAAACTAATAGGTCTGAAATCGGACCAAGTAGACGGGGAAGCCTTCTTAGGCAGGAGAACCAAGAGAGTGGACTGAAACCCCCGAGGCATGGGTGAACCTGTGAAGAAATCCGTGACAGCCGCCAACAAATCACTGCAAATAAAATCCCAACAGGCCTGGTAAAATTTACTACAGAAACCATCAGGCCCCGGAGCGCTAAGCGGGTCGATAGAGGGTTTGGGGTTTAGGGTTTAGGGTTTAGGGTTTTTTTTTTTTTTTTTTTTGAATGTGTGATTGTGCTCTATTGCTACGAAGGAAGTGTGTGTCTTTGCTTTTTGCCACATAAATCGATGGACATGTTCCATCCACTTCCTCATTTAGGAAGCTTCCTAATAGCTCCTTAACCAATAAAGAAAGTGATGGAGATGACTAAAAATACTGCTTAATTACACAATAAAATCAAATCAAACCAAATGAAATGATGACTTGTTAAGGAACGACTTTTCCAAAGCAACCGCCGCAAGCAAATAATCGCAACAATGAAACCAAAGGGTAAATGAAAAATCCTAATGCTAAGAAAATACAATACTCATATAATGTATACATTGCTCTCTGCAAGCCACCTCTTTCGGCATTTTCCATTTCTTCCTCCCTTCGCCTCGGAGTTCCCGAAAGCACCGCTGATATTTTGAGTTAATGGCATCCAACTCCAGCTTTTAGACCATCGTAATGTTCTTTGTCTCGCTAGAGATAGCGAGACGATGCTTGACAAGCTCAAATTTTTGATACACCGTAGCATGAATCAATGAAGGATGTCTCGTAGTTCCGTGTGGACTCATTGAACAAAATAGATTCACCAAGAGATACCTCATCCGCTTTATCCTCATGCCTCGCCATGATCATAAACCGCATAATGAGCATCAGTAACTACGCGGCGCCAAAGATTTGTCAATATAGGATCCAAAATGACTGGACATCAAATTCAGCAGATATATCCGAATCACTTGACTCTTGATCGTATTGATACTTCCCACTAGCCAACTCGTAGAAGAACACCTTGTCAGGCTAACCGCCTCAAAGAATGCCTTTTGGACCTCGGCTCCCTGTGCACTTCAGATGAGATTGAATTGCTATGTGGTACGGAGAACCCTTGAGTAAACTGCTTTGTCGACTAGCGGTGCTTCCTAATGAAGGACTCCAGCTAGGCACAAGCTTAATTATCAAATTATCAATCAACTCAGCCTATTGAAAACACATCATCATGAGACAAATCAAGTTGCTCAACCATCTCCTCACCTATTGAAATTGCAAGATCAACATCGAGGTAGAAAACAAAATGAATATTGCTCACACGACCAGCTTTTATCACCAATGCGCAAGGTCGATGAAATCAGATTATCATCATTTTCTCTCCTCTTAAACTAAATTCATTATTCTCAAGAACCGCTGAAGTTCTAGAGTTAAAACCAAGTTCCAAGATTGCTTTTAGCAGTAAGAGTCGCAGAAAGCTTCTGTGGTTAAGCGTCTATGTCCATGGATGAGGTTCAGATTGGGCCAAGTTCATTACTTCAGAACAAGATTGGGTAGCCACGGGGATCATAAACAAGTTCCTTTGGATTTTCAATCACAAGGAATGGGTCTTTCAATAGCTCCAAGGCAGCAATGCAATGATGTCGGAACGATACACTTTTCTATAAATTGCTTAACTTGGGGATCATTCACTTTATCGAGGGAAGAAGGCTTGATACTAGAGGTAACTTTCTTATATATTTGAGCTGGATTTTGCACTCATTATATGGGTACTCACAAGTGACCATCTCCAAGATGCACATACCAAAAGAATAAATGTCGACAAGTTCATTGTATTCTTCTTCATACAACCTCGGAGCCATGAATCTGTAGAGTACCAATAACACTTCGAGCAAGAGGGTCGCTGCATGACAATAGCCAACCCAAGATCTCCAATTTTGACTTCTCCATTATTTCCATTAACAAATATATTGTCACATTTCGGATCCCGTGAATGATAGTGAGGATCGTGACTATGTAAATAGTGTAAACCTCAAGAATCGCTTTGCCCAGCTCTTGATGGCCTTCATATCAACATTCTTATGCTTCTTACGATATTGCCTCAAACTCCTCAAGTAAATAACTCAGCTTATCATGTTAATAGTCCTGCTCAGTATCATCCACCCAAGAGTTGTAGAACTTGATGATATTTTCATGCTTCAAAGATTTCAACAGATGAACCTCCGAATATAATCGCTCCAAATTGATCAGTGATCGCATTACATCTTCAATATTCACTTGATTCCAAGCAACTTCTATCCCATCAACTTCATCAAAACCCTTATATACAGCCTTGAATGCTCCTTTTCCCAAGATTTCATCATACCGACCATAACGATCACGACTTGGATCCTTCCTGAGAACTCACCTTCCTCCGTCTCCAATTTCTCAAAACCGTAATCATAATCCATATTTTTATTTAAAATTAAAAAAAAAAAAGAAGGAGCACAAACACTAGAGAAATCTCGACAAAAAGGAGGAAAAAGTAAATAACCAAAAAAAAAAGAAAAAGCGCTACTAGAGGAAGAGGAGGCTTTTAATTTTGGCAACCGAAAGGAGCGTAAAACGAGAGACCAAACGTAGTTTTTCGGAGAAAGCCTCACAAGCGACGTAGTAAGAATCGAATGCCGGCCTGAAGCGAAACCAAGCAAACGGTGTCGTTTAAACTCATCTCACGTTCCGATGATAACAATTCCATAGCCAAATTTCGATCCCAATTCGCTATCTTCATCTTTTATACCAAATTTCTTTCAATAATCGAGCTTGTGGGAGGTGAAAGCCGAGAGGATGATTGGGTATTGGGAGGATTTGCAGCAAGCTTGAATGATAGGCAAGGTTGGCCGTGGTAGAGGGTTGACCATGGTGGAGGTGACGGTCTGGGGTGGGATGGAGTCGTGGTGGGATGGTATTGTGATGGAAACCGCAGCTGATGGAGTGGATGGTTGGCCGGTCATTTGGTTGCTCAGCATGAGGAGGAGGAGCCATGGTTCCTAGAAGTGGTGCCTGCGTGGGAGTAAGGCCTCCAACTTACCTCTCGTCCCATACGCCTCCAAAAAGACGAGACAGGAACTGAAGAAGCCCGATCTGGGTTGTACGTGGACAACGGAGAGGAGTCGAGCCAACAATCATACCAAAAGCTACAGCCCCTGATCTAATCCGCCAATGAACGTGGGTTCAAAGAAGACTCTGATCTTACAAAGGCGACGCCAAAGAGGGGAAGCAGATACCAAACCGAATCATCCCTGATGCTCAGATCGACAAGATTTAGACTTCATAAGGAAGCCCAGAGTGAGCGCTGGTCGCGAAAACGCCACCAGAACTTAAGCTCCAGAGCCTCACCAGATCGAAAAGGATCTAATGCCCAAGCCGCCTCAAGAATCGGGTAGCAACAGAGGGCCACCGACACCAAGTGAATGCGCCCGACGAGTATCGCTGTCGCCCGCAGAAAGCGGTAAATAGACGCCCGGACGATGAACAACCTGTGATCAAAGCGTCTAATGGCATGAAGTAAATGGAGAGGCATGGAGGAAAGCACGTGTCCGATAAGAACAAGCTTGCCGCTAAAAGAAAGCGTATGATTAGTCCACCCGGAGATCCTATTTCTGACCTTGGCGATCATATCATCAAAGTAACGAATCCCGAGCGCCCCAACATAGATGTGGCACCCAAGGTATGTGAATGGCGTGTCACGCCGAAAACCAAGAAGAGAACTGGATAGTCGCTCGACAGAAGAGGGGCAAACTTCCCCACATGTAAGCCGCTCTTGGTCCGATTAATACCGACCGGAGATAGACTGATAGTGACGAATGAAGCTCATCAAACCACAAGACACCGGACTTGCTCCCATTCGCAAAAATAACAATATCATCCGCAAAGCTCAGATGCGAAACCATCATCGAGCAGAGGTGGTGTACTACATGTAGGGAACCGCAAATAAAGTGTCCAGTCACGAGAAAGAAATTCGACAGTAATAATAAATAAGTACTGGGATAGGGATCACCCCGCCATAAGCCACCCAAGGACCGAAGAAGCCGTGGTCGGTACCATTAACCGTATCAGTAATACCACGACCGTAAATGGCCCTATAGATAAGAGAAACCCACCGTCAGAAAGTCAAGGTCCAAGCATCCAAGAACAAAGGACCAAGACATCTTATCGTAAGCTTTAGCCATATCAAGCTTCAAAGACGACATTACTCCCACGGTCCTTCTATTCAAATTGTGAACCACCTCCGGACAAGAAGAACATTATCATGGATGACCCTACCCGAACAAAGCCACTCGAGAAGGCGAGATAATCCTAGGAAGGATCGACGAGAGGCGAGCAACGAGGAGCTTCGTGAGGATCTTGCTACCGACATTACACAAACTAATAGGTCCGAAATCGGACCAGTAGACGGGAAGCCTTCTTAGGCGTGAGAACCAAGAGAGTGGATGAAACCCCGAGGTATGGGCGAACCTGCGAAGAAATCCGTCACACCGCCAACAAATCACCGCAAATAAAATCCCAACATGCCCGGTAAAATTTACTACGTAAACCATCAGACTCTGACCGCTAAGCTGGTCGACAGAGAAAACAACTCGCGAATCTCATCCATATCGTGAATCCTACAATGGTCGCCCTCATCCTCGTGGAAACTAATCTCTAATACCGTAAAAATCACGAGGTCGAGATCGGACCGAATCACCCATGAGTAAGCTCCGAAGAACCGAACAACTGAACTCGCAATCTCAAGACTCGTAGCCAAGAGGAGTCTTCACCGATCCTCCGAACAAAACATCACCGGGCGCTTCTTCCCGCCATCGCATGAAAGAAGCGGTGTCGGAGTCCCTCCCGACCCATCTCGACACCGCAGAGCTGCTCTAAGAAAAGTCTCCTCGCTGGATAAGGCACGTAATAGCCGAGCCCCAGCCTCGCAACAATGCGATCTATCCTCGCAGTAACCGTAAATATCGAGCCTGTGCTCCCGACGAGCCACCTCCTCCTCACCTCTCTAACCCTATCTCCGATGTTGCCGAAAGCATCTTTGTTCCGAGCTTTCAGCACGCCTGACGCACTCACTCACCGAAAGGCCCGCGATCCCGCTACCCGAGACATGGTCGCACCAAGACCGCCAACAAAGGTCCATGAAATCGGAGTGACTAAGCCACAAGTGTAAGAACGTGAAACGAACCGGACCCTTGATCGAAACCCAATCTAGAGCAATGAGGAGAGGCGAATGATCGGAAGCAGTGCGGTTGAGGTGGGTGACCTTTAAAGTAGAGAAGAGCCTAGACCATCGAGAATTGCAAACCACCCCTGCCCAGCGCCTCATGAGTACGCACCATTAGTCCGTATAAGGACTCCTAAGAAAACCAAAGATCCTCCAAACCACAATCCAATAAAGCAAAATTAAAGGCATCGATAGCGGCTCGAGTCCGAATATGGCCGCCAGAGATCTCGTGATAAAGATTGACAACATTAAAGTCACCCCCCGACCATCCAAGGATTGTCAAGATTATCGGCAAAAGCGCGAAGGGCATCCCACAACTCCTCCCGAACAAGGATAGAACAGCTGGCATAAACAAAAGAAATAAAAACAGGAGTAGAGAAAAGAGAGTGACTAACCCAAGAATGAAGGACCCGCCCGCATCCTCGATAATATCCAAGGTAAACTGAGTAGCCCAGAAACCCAAATCTTCCCAGAAGTGGAGGATACAAAGATGCTCCATCCCCGTAGCGAATACGGTAGCCTCCAGCTTGTCGTAACAAAGAAAAGGCTCCAAAATACAAATAAGAGTAATACGTGTGAGCGGATAAGCTTCCTCAACGACGTAACAGTGGGGCCTTACTAATCTCTCGAATGTTCCATATAATGGAACTAATCATCGCTGTGAGGGGTGGAAACGTCCCGCTGCTTATACCGACCGCTTCTTGCAGAAACGGCAGGAAATCATGCGAGAAGTGGAAACCCTCTCCAGCTAAACTATCAATCACGGCCGAAGGAAGAGGGTGTCTAGATCCTCACTACTAGGATCAATGTCCGATCGGTGAAGTCTGGCCCTCAATATACTCATGAGCACCACCCACGAGGTCAATCTCCTCATCGACGAGGATGGAACGCCCCCGAGTGGGTGTTGAATCCCACATGAGGTGCACAACCGAAGGCACATCCGAGGGACGAGACCGTAGAGGCTCCTCGTGGCCCTCAATATCCTCAATCGGGCTCCGTGAAATAGTGTTATCATGAAGAATGTCGCCGATCTATCATACGTATCAAACCGAAAACCGGGTCCCGAGAATGCGACTCGACAAACGCCTGCTGCTCGACGTCAGACTCCTCACCACCGGGCCGAGGATACACACCGATAGGGCTTATGGGTCTATGATCGAAATCACCGTAGCATCGAGCAAGAGGAGGAGAAGTGGCGTGTCCGCCACCGGAGACGTGGTGCGAGACCGGGTTGTACCTTGCATGCACTTGGATTAGTGACGTAAACAAGCCTCCGCAATGCCCGAGATGCAAACATGCCGCATAACAATCGTGCACCTTCTCAAAGACAACACTCGCTGTAATCCCGAGTCTCCTCTCCAATCCGGATCCGTGGAACAAGAGGCCTCGAAATGTCATACTCGATTAAAACACGAGCCACGTATGGTCTATTGACGAGGGCCGTGGCGTGGTCGATCCGCAGTGGAGTACCGATGGCAGCAAGAATGGAGTAAAGGGCGATTGATAAGTGAATAAAGTGCACCAGTAGGTAAGGCAAGGATACCCGATCGGAACAATTGAGACTCCATGGAACAAATGGAAACCTTACTCCACTTGAATATACGCATGCCACGCACCATTAACGTATTCACGATTGTCGCAACCAAATGCGAGAGTAATCCTCCTCCGTAGATAACTTAATGAGGATGTGTCTGTTGTCGAGGAGAGAAACTGGAGCTTCTTTAAGACCGAGGGAAACAAAAAATTTTCTAATGATTCCATAGAAGGGCGGCCAAAGGAAAACTTACCAAAAAGAGAAAGTCTGAATGGTTGAGCCATGGCCTTGATCTCCGAGGTGAAACGATGATGGCCGGTTCCCACACCGGAGAGATGCCTGCTTAAAAGGAATTTCCGAGTCGAGATGCCCCGAACAAATGGTCCGAGAAGGATTTTGAGGCCGGGAGGCATCTGGGTCGAGGAGAGAAGTCAGTTAACAATGGAAGCATAGGTAGATTTTGGGTTTAGGCCTTGGGTGGTGGAAATCAGTTAAGTGTTATGGATTTATGGATTTGGGCTTGGGAGGTATGGGCTGGTTTTGGAATTGGGCTTCACTAAAGGTATTGGGTTTAAGTTGTCAATGGAATTTCTTTGGGCTTGATTTAGTGAATGGGTTTGATGATCGAGGTGTTAGTGCGCTTAAGTTGTTAGCTGGAATTTCTTTGGGCTTGATTTAAGTGAATGGGTTTAGATGATTGAGGTAAGTGTGCTGGAATTTGGGATTGGGCTTGGCCATTTCGGGTTTGGGCTTGTTTAGTCAGGTTAGGTAAACACTAGGGTTAGGGTTTTTGGAGTGGGAGGATTTATTTGTTATGTTGCTAGAGGAGGGTGGCGGCCGGCTTCTAGAACCCGCTACCGTGGAAGGTAATTTCGAGGCCTGCGGACGCTGTCGCCGAGGACGGTGACTCACGGCCGGCTGTCCCGGCCAGTGCTTGGGGTTGGAGAAGGCTGCTCGCTGGCCAGGAGGACTGCTAGGAGGGCATGGGTAGTGGCGGGTTGGTGTTTTGAGGGTGGGGATTCATGGTTTCGGATGCGGGTGACTTGCCGTGGCCATGGAGGTCGAAAGGGTGGAGGACCGCCAATGGGTGGGGTTGGTTTGCCGTGAATGCCGATGTGGAAGTCATGAGATGTGGATCTTGGACATTCGGGCTCGGTGTGGGGAGTTTGCCGTGAGTTTGAGGTGGCTTGGGGTCGGAGGGACGCCGGAAAGTTGCAGGAGGTGGTGGCCGTGACTGGATGGTGCCTGAGGTGGTCGCTGATGCCACTACTGAAGTCGAATCTTGGGTGATGGAAGCCGTGAGTCGGGCTGAGTGTGTTGATGGATTTGGCCCTACCGCAAGGGTGCATCGGCTTAGTGGTCTTAGGGTGAGTTTTGGAAGGTGGTGGAAGAGGTGGGATGGTGCCTGAGGTGGTCATGGATGCAACAGCAGCAGGGGTTGGTCAGGTGAGGTGTCGTGAGTTTGGTTTGGGATTTGGTGGCTTTTGCCGTGAGCTTGTTTCCGGCTGATCAAGTCGAGGGAGGGGTCTCGATCCGCCAAGTTGTCTTGATGGTCGGTGTTTTGGCTGCTCAGATGAAGAGGAGGAGCCATGGCAGGTGACGGCAGTGGAGCCATGGTAGTGGTTCACCTGCCTCAAGTGAGGCCATGGCCGTGATGGGACTTTGTAAACAAACTTTCGTAAACAAGAGAGAGTCGAGAGAATTTGTGTTGAGAGAGAAAGTTAGAGAGAGGTTTATTTTTTTTGGTTTAGGGTTTTTTGGGTTGAGGGGATTTTTTTTTTTTTTTCTGAAGCCACCAAGTGGTAGGGGGTTAGCCTGACCCCTACCGTCACATATATAAAAAGCAAGTGAAATACACTGGAGGGGGACAAAGACCAAAACCTCCGAAATAAATGAACGAGTACAGAACAAAGTAAGAAGATAAATAGTGTAGTCTCGAGGATAATGAATGAAGCGAAGATCATCTCCTAATGTAAGGAGTCTCCTCGCGCTGTCAAGAATACCCGTAAGACCATGGGGAAGGGCACTACGGTGATGGAACCGACACGAGTCCGGTGTGAGCAAGCCCAGCTGGCCATGAAGTCACCACAGAAGTGGCCTCTACCAAGACATGGCGAATGATGATCGAATGCTTGCGCAAAGGGCTCTAATCCTAGCTAGAATATAAGTGAACTCCCATCCGCCTCGATGCTAAGAGGTGATCCAAGCAATCGCCGTAGTGAATCCGATTCTAGCTCCGCAGAAGAATACCCAAGATCAGCGGCCATTTTAAGTGCCCTCAGAATCGCCGTCACCCGCTGAATAAGATGGGGTGGTGTCCTAGAAAAATCCCGAAAGCGGCAAGGACCGTCCCCTGATGATCCCTGAAAATCCCTCCAGCAGCAGACATCCTGTGGTTGCCATGGAGCATACGTCCGGCTTAGGGTTTAGGGTTTAGGGTTTTTTTTTTTTTAAGCCACCAAGCGATGGGGGTTAGCCTGACCCCACCGTCACATATATAAAAAGCAAGTGAAATATACTGGAGGGGGACAAAGACCAAAACCTCCGAAATAAATGAACGAGTACAGAACAAAATAAGAAGATAAATAGTGTAGACTCGAGGATAATGAATGAAGCGAAGATCATCTCCTAATGTAAGCGAGTCTCCCGCGCTGTCAAGAATACCCGTAAGACCATGGGGAAGGGCACTATGGTGATGGAACCGCTGCTGAGTCTGGTGTTAGCAAGCCTAGTTGGCCATGAAGTCGGCCGCTGTAGTGGCCTCACGGAAGACATGGCGAATGATGATCGAATGCGTGGCGCAAAGGGCTCTAATCCTAGCTAGAATGTAAGTGAACTCCCATCTGCCCGGATGCGGAGAGGTGATCCAAGCAACGGCCGTAGCGGAACCGCTTCTCTCTCCACAGAGGAAATACCCAAGATCGCGGCCATTTTAAGTGCCCTCAGAACTGCCGCCACCGCTGAATAAGATGGGGTGGTGTCCTAGAAAAATCCCGAAAGCGGCAAGGACCGTCCCCTGATGAACCCTGAAGAAAGACACCCTGGAAGGGATCAATCTCTGCCAAATAAAAGAACAAACCTCATCTGTAGATCTAGAGTCCCGAACAAGATCCCAAGCAGTCCTCAGAGAAAAATCTCCATCATTAGAAAGGTCCCACCGCATCTGATCAGGACCATCGCCGGGAGCGGGAACCGGAACCAAAAGGATCTGCTCAACAACGGAGGGTGGAAGTAAGGTCTCCAACCTACCTCGTCCCATACAAGGCTCCTCCAAAAAGACGTAGACAGAACCAAGAAGCCCGATCGGGTTGTACGTTAACAGTGGAGAGGAGTCGAGCCAACAATCATACCAAAAGCTACAGCCCCTGGATCTAATCCGCCAATGAACGCGGGTTCAAAGAAGACTCTGATCTTACAAAGGCGACGCCAAAGAGGGGAAGCAGGATACCGAAACTGAATCATCCCCGGATGCTCGGATCGACAATATTTAGACCTCATAAAAGAAGCCCAGAAGGAGCGTTGGTCGCGAAAACGCCACCAGAGCTTAAGCTCTAGAGCCTCAGCCAGATCGAAAAAGGATCTAATGCCCAAGCCGCCCCGCCATCTGGTAGCAATAGAGGGCCACCGACACCAGCTGAATGCACCGACGAGCATCGTGTCGCCCGCAGAAAGCGGTAAATAAACGCCAAGGCGATGAACAACCGTGATCAGCGGCCTAATGGCATGAAGTAAATGGAGAGGCATGGAGGAAAGCACGTGTCCGATAAGAACAAGCTTGCCGCCAAAAGAAAGCGTACGATTAGTCCACCCGAGATCTTATTACTGACCTTGGCGATCATATCATCAAAGTAACGAATCTCGAGCGCCCCAACATAGACCGGCACCCAAGGTATGTGAAAGGCAGTGTCACGCCGGAAACCAAGAAGAGAACTGGATAGTCGCTCGACAGAAGAGGGGCAAACTTCCCCACATGAAGCCGCTTCTGGTCCGATTAATACGTCGACCGAGATAGTCCGATAATGACGAAGGAAGCTCATCAAACGGCAAGACAATCGGACTTGCTCCCATTAGCAAAAATAACAATATCATCCGCAAAGCTCGATGTTAAACCATCATCAAGCAGAGGTGGTGTATCGATAGTAGGGAACCGGCAAATAAAGTGTCCAAGCCACGAGAAAGAAATTCACGGCAATAATAAATAAGCACTGGGATAGGGATCACCGCCGAAGCCACCCAAGGATCGAAAGAAGTCGTGGTCGGTACCATTAACCGTATCGAATACCACTGGACCGTAAATGGCCCTATAGATAAGAGAAACCCACCGCCAGAAAGCCAAGGTCCTGAGCATCAAGAACAAAGGACCAAGACATCTTATCGTAAGCTTTAGCCATATCAAGCTTCAAAGACGACATTACTCCCACTGGTCCTTCTATTCAAATCGTGAACCAGCCTCCGACAAGAAGAACATTATCATGGATGACCCTACCCGGAACAAAACCACTCTGAGAAGGCGAGATAATCCTAGGAAGGATCGGCGAGAGGCGAGCAACGAGGAGCTTCGTGAGGATCTTGCTATCGACATTACACAAACTAATAGGTCCGAAATCTGACCAAGTAGACGGGAAGCCTTCTTAGGCGTGAGAACCAAGAGAGTGGATCGAAACCCCGAGGCATGGGCGAACCTGTGAAGAAATCCGTGACAGCCGCCAACAAATCACTGCAAATAAAATCCCAACATGCCTGGTAAAATTTACTACGTAAACCATCAGCCCCTGAGCGCTAAGCTGGTCGATAGACAAAACAATTTCACGAATCTCATCCATATCGTGAATCCTACAAAGGTCGCCCTCATCCTCGTGGAAACCAATCTCTAATACCGTAAAAATCACGAGGTCGAGACTGATCGAATCACCTGCGAGTAAGCTCCGAAGAACCGAACAACTAACTCGCAATCTCAAGACTCGTAAGCCAAGAGGAATCTTCACCGATCCTATGAACAAACATCACCGGGCGCTTCTTCCCGCCATCACATGAAAGAAGCGGTGTTGGAGTCCCTCCCGACCCATCCGACACCGTAGAGCCGCCTAAGAAAAGTCTCCTCGCTGGATAAGGCACGTAATGCAGCCCGAGCCCTCAGCCTCGTAACAATGCGAGTATCTAACCCTCATCTCCTCGATGTTGCCGAAAACATTTTTGTTCCAGTGCTCAGCACGCCTGCGACGCACTCACCGAAAGGCCCGCATCCCGCTACCCGAGACAGGGTCAGACCAAGACTGCCGAACAGTGTCCATGAAATCGGAGTGATTAAGCCACGAGTGTAAGAACTCGAATGAACCTGACTTCGATCGAAACCCAATCAAGAGCAATGAGGAGAGGCGAATGATCTGAAGCAAGGCGGTTGAGGTGGGTGACTTTAAGGTAGAGAAGAGCCTAGACCATCGGAATTGCAAACCACCCTATCCAAAGCGCCTCGAGAGTACGCACTCATTAGTCCAGTATACGGACTCCTAAGAAAACCAAAGATCCTCCAAACCACAATCCAATAAAGCAAAATTAAAGGCATCGATAGCGGCTCGAGTCCGAATATGGCCGCCAGAGATCTCGGATAAAGATTGACAACATTAAAGTCACCCCGACCATCCAAGGATTGTCAAGATTATCTGCAAAAGCGCCAAGGGCATCCCACAACCCTCCCGAACAACGATAGAACAACTGGCATAAACAAAAGAAATAAAAACAGAGTAGAGAAAGAGAGTGACTAACCCAAGAATGAAGGACCCGCCCGCATCCTCGATAATATCCAAGGTAAACTGAGTAGCCTAGAAACCCAAATCTTCCCGGAGCTGGAGGATACAAGATGGTCCATCCCTCAGCGAATACGAGTAGCCTCCACTGCCGTAACAAAGAAAAGGCTCCGTAATACAAATAAGAGTAATACGTGCGAGCGGATAAGCTTCCTCAAACGACGAACAACTGGGCCTTACTAATCTCCGAATGTTCCATATAATGGAACTAATCATCAAGTAGGAGGGGCGGAAACGTCCCGCCGCTTATACCGACCGCTTCGCGAGTAACGGCAGTGAAATCATGCAGAAGTGGAAACCCTCTCCCGCTAAACTATCAATCACTGGCCGGAGGAAAATGGTGTCTAGTCTCGCCTGGATCAGCAAGAAGTGGTCGCCATCTCCTGGAGTCCTCACTACTAGGATCAATGTCCGATCGGTGAAGTCTCGTCCCTCAATATACCATGAGCACCACCCGCAAGGTCAATCTCCTCATCGACGAGGATGGAACGCCCTCGGAGCGGGTGTCGAATCCTACATGTAAGGTGCACAAACCAAGGCGCATCTCTGGGACGAGACCGTAGAGGCTCCCCGTGGCCCTCAATATCCTCAATCGGGCTCCGTGAAATAGTGTTATAATGAAGAATGTCGCCGATCTATCATACGATCAAACCGAAAACATGGTCCCGAGAATGCGCACTCGACAAACGCCTCGCCTGCTCGACGCCTGCACTTCCTCACTCACCGGGCCGAGGATACACACCGATAGGGCTTATGGGTCTATGGTCGGAAATCACCGCGATCGAGCAAGTAGGAGGAGAAGTGGCGCGTCTGCCACGGAGACGTGAGTGAGATCGGAGTTGTACTCATGGAGACTTGATTAGTGACGTAAACAAGCCTCCGCAGAATGCCCGAGATGCAAACATGCAAGACAATAATCGTGCACCTTCTCAAAGATAACACTGCCGTAATCCCGAGTCCCTCTCCAATCCGGATCCGTGGAACAAGAGGCCTCAAATGTCATACTCGATTAAAACACGAGCCACGTATGGTCTATCGACAGAGGCCGTGGCGTGGTCGACTCTGCAGTGGAGCACCGATGGCGCAAAGAATGGAGTAAAGAGCAGATTTGCAAAGAATAAAGTGCACCGTAGATAAGGCAAGGATACCCAGACGGAACAATTGAGACTCCATGGAACAACTGGAAATCCTTACTCCACTTGAATATACGCATGCCACGCACCATTAACGTATTCACGATTGTCGCAACCAAATGCGAGAGTAATCCTCCTCCGTAGATAACTTAATGAGGATGTGTCGGTTGTCGAGGAGAGAAACTGGGAGCTTCTTTAAGACCGAGGGAAACAAAAATTTTCTAATGATGTCCATGAAGGGCGGCCAAAGGAAAACTTACCAACAAGAGAAAGTCTCGAATGGTCGAGCCATGGCCGTGATCTCCCGAGGTGAAAAGATGATGGTCGGTTCCCACACCGGAGAGATGCCGCTTAAAAGGAATCTCCGAGTCAAGATGCCCCAAACAAAGATCCGAGAAAGATTTTGAGGCCGAGGGGGGCATCGGGTCAAGGAGAGAGGCCGGTCGACAATGGAAGAATAGGTAGGTTTCGGGTTTAGGACATGGATGGTGGAAATCGGGTTAGGGTTATGGATTTATGGATTTGGGCTTGGAGGTATGGGCTGGTTTTTGAATTGGGCTTCACTAAAGGTAGTGGGTTTAAGTTGTCAATGGAATTCCTTTGGGCTTGATTTAAGTAAATGGGTTCGATGATTGAGGTAAGTTAATGGGTTTAAGTTGTTAGCTAGAAATTTTTTGGGCTTGATTTAAGTGAATGGGTTTAGAAGATTGAGGTAAGTGTGCTGGAATTTAGGATTGGGCTTGGCCATTTCGGGTTTGGGCTTGTTTAGTCAGGTTAGGTAAACACTAGGGTTAGGGTTTTCGAGTAGGAGGGATATGTTTGTTATGTTGCTAGAGGAGGGTGGCGGCTGGCTTCTAGAACCCGCTACCGTGGAAGGCAACTTGAGGCCGACGGACGCTGTCGCCGACGACGGTAGCTCACTGCCGGCTACGGCGGTGCTGGGAGTTGGAGAAAGCCGCCATGGCGGCTAGGAGGGCTGCTAGGAGGGCATGGGTAGTGACGGTTGGTGTTTTGAGGGTGGGATTCATGGTTTCGGATGCGGGTGACTTGCCGTGGCCATGGGAGGTCGAGAGGGTGGAGGACCCACCGATGGTGGGGTTGATTGGCCGTGAATGCCGATGTGGTAGTCATGAGACGTAGATCTCGGACATTCGGGTTTGGTGCGGGGAAGTTTGCCGTGAGTTTGGGGTAGCATGGGGTTGACTGACATCGGAAAGTTGCAGGAGGTGGTGGTCGTGATGGGTGAAGCTCTAAATGGCCGCTGATGCCGCTACCGTAGTCGATTCGCTGAGTGTTGGAGCCGTGGATCGGGTTGGGTGAGCTGGTGGGTTTGGCCTCGCTGTGGGGTGCATCGGGTTCGGTGGTTCTCGGGTGAGTCATGGAGGTGGTGGTAGGGGTGGGATGGTGCCTGATGTGCTCGAGGATGCCGCGGCAAGTGGGGTTTGTCGAGTGAGGAAAGCCGTGAGTCAGGTGGGATTGGTGGTCATGGCCGTGAGGTGTCACTCAGAATCGCTATATAGGATTTTTCAATAATCGAGCTCATGGGAGGTGAAAGCCGAGAGGATGATTGGGTATTGGGAGGGATTTGCAGCAAGCTTTAATGATGGGCAAGGCTGGCCGTGGTAGAGGGGTCGACCATGGTGGAGGTGACGGTCTGAGGTGGGATGGAGTCAGGTGGGATGGTGTCGGATGGAAACCGCAGCTGAATGGAGTGGATGGTCGGCCGGTCATTTGGCTGCCGGCATGAGGAGGAGGAGCCGACGGTGGATCCGGTGGTGGTGCCTGCGTGGAGCCGGCGATGGGCCATGCGGGGCCGACTGGTAGGTCTTTCCCGGCCCCGTGAGGCCATGGCCGAGAGCTCAAGCTTCAGTCAAAAAATCAAAAGAGTTGAGAGAATTTTGCAAGAGCGGGTTTAGGGTTTAGGGTTTTTTTTTTTTTATTGAAACCACCAGCAGGTGGGGGTTAGCCTGACCCCACCGTCACATATATAAAAAGTAAGTGAAATACACTGGAGGGGGACAAAGACCAAAACCTCCGACATAAATAAGCAAGTACAAGGAAATAAATGGAAAAGAGAAATAAAATGACTACAATGATAACACATGGAAATGATCATCAAGTAGGAGGGGCGAAAGCTGCCCGCCGTCACCGGCCTCCTCGCGAAGTTATAGCTGTGAAACCTTGTGGTGGAGGAGGATCCGCAGCGATAGGCTCGGAAACCGCCGTATCGAAAGCAATGTACCGAATCGGATTCGAACCATCATCCGCAGCACCGAACAGCGCAGCCTGGCAGAACAGTGCCCCGATCTGAATCTCCTCATCAACCGGTGAGGATCCGCAGCGATAGGCTCGAAAGCCGCTGTATCGAGTAGCAACCGAATCGCATCTCAACTATCATCTGGCCGCACCGACTCGCGCAGCTCGATGGAACAAAGTGCCCCGATCCGTATCTCCTCATCAACCGGTGAGGATCCGCAGCTGATAGCTCGAAAGCCACCGTAATCGGAAAGCAGCTGTAATCGCATTCGAATCTATCATCTGCCGCACCGAATCGCGCAGCTCGATAGTGAACAGTGCCCCGATCTGTATCTCCTCATCAACCGGGTGAGGATCCGCAGCAGTAGGCTCGAAAGCCGCTGTATCGAGTAGTAGACCGAATCGCATTCGAACTATCATCCGCCGCACCGAATCGCAGCACTCGACAGAACAAAGTGCCTCAATCTGTATCTCCTCATCAACCGGTGAGGATCCGCAGCTGATAGGCTCGAAAGCCGCTGTATTGAGAAGCAACTGAACATGATCTCGAACCATCATCTGGGGACATCCTCCGTAATGAGCCGACCTAATGACTGGACTATCCCCACCTGAGCAAAGAACACTAATAAAGAACATGCCCTGGGGGGAGCATCGCGAATGACAACATATCGGTACTAGACGCAACTCGTGGTCGCACATCACCGGAACCATGGGTTTTTTCCCTTAACCGGAGCAGAGGACCGGAGTTGCTGCCACAAAGATCTAGGAAGGATTTTTGTGGCCTCGGGGAATCGGGCTTATCGTGGTGAGGTACATGTGCCGGAATATTGGATGGGCTTGTTTAAAATATGGATCGGAATTTGGTCGAGAGGTATGGACTGGAATTTCACTTGGGCTTGGTTAAAATAAAAGGCATTGGTTGTTCGAGGGTACGGGCTGGAAATTGGCATCGGGCTTGGGGATTAGGGTTAGGGTTTGTGTTTGGAAAAGTTACAAGGAGATGTTACAAGGGGCTACGGTCGGAACATGCCGCTACTGCGGGGCTTGGCTCGAGGCCTCCGGAGATTGAAACCGAGGGTGGTGGCCGACTGGGGTTCACTAGCATACTGGAAGATGGCTAGCACCACTCGCGGCGGCTGGAGGAAGATGGGTGAGTGATGGTCTGGTTGTTACAAGCCGCGACTGCGGAGCTTGGATTGACTCAGACCGGAGGTCGAAACCGAGGTCGGTGACCGACGGGGTCACGCGGCAGTGGCTGGAAGTTGGCTTGGACCGCCGCGTGGTTGGAGAAAATGGGTAAGTGGACGGGCTGGGAGACGTGGGAGGTGTGCCGTGAGTCAGGGTGGTGGAGAGGGTCGTGGAGGGCCGCTTATGGTGAGTGAATCCACGGACGGAGGGGCCGATTTGCCATGGCAGCCGATGTGGTAGTCACGGACGCGGTGTGGGGCTTATGGGTTCGTGGAGTGAGGAGAGATTTCCGTGACCGTGAGGGAGCTCAGATCGGAAGGCATCGGTAAGTCATGGTGGTGGTGGTCGTGACCGGATGGTGCCGAGATGGCCATCTTGCTGCAGCAGCACCGGTTTTTTAGTGTCGACTACCGTGAGTCGGGTTGGTCGTGTTGGGATGTTTTCCTTGACCGTGAGGATGCAGGGGGCTGGAAGGACTTTGGGTAAGTTGCAGATGGTGGTGCCCGCGTCTGGATGGTGCCGGAAGTAGCCTTGGATGCAGCGGCTGCCGTGTCTTGTCTCGGATGAGGAAGGCCATGAGTCGGCTTGGGGTTTGGGGCTCATGCAGATGAGGGTGTCTCCTGCCAGTGGAGGTCTTGGGAAACATGATGGAGGTAGAGGTAAGAGATGACATTTGCCGAAATATGGTGTCTTGTGCAGTGAGTTGACCGGATTTTTGAATGCCGTCATGGAGGGTGGGATCCGGCGGTGGTAAAGAGACACCACCAGCCCCAGTGAGGTTATGGCCTACCGTCAACCTTGGTCAATGAGGGAGTCGAGAGAATTTGGGTAGAGAGAAAGTTGAGAGAGGTTTTTTTTTTTGTTTGGTTTAGTGGTTTAGGGTTTAGGGTTTATGGTTTAGGGTTTTAGGGTTTTAGTGGTTTTTAGGGTTTAGGGTTTAGGGTTTTAGGGTTTTAGTGGTTTTGTGGTTTTAGTGGTTTAGGGTTTAGGGTTTAGTGGTTTAGGGTTTAGGGTTTAGGGTGTTTAGGGTTTTTAAGGTTTAGGGTGTTTAGGTGTAGGGTTTAGGGTTTAGGGTTTTTTTTTATCGAAGCCACCAAGGCAGTGGGGGTTAGCCGACCCTCCCCGTCACATATATAAAAAGTAAGTGAAATACATCGGAGGGGACAAAGACCAAAACCTCCAAATAAATGAACGAGTACGTAACAAAGTAACAAGATAAATAGTGTAGTCTCGAGGATAATGAACGAAGCGAAGATCATCTCCTAATGTAGGGAGTCTCCCGTGCCTCAGTCAAGAATACCCGTAAGACCATGGGGAAGGGCACTACGGTGATGGAACGTCACGAGTCCGGTGTGAGCAAGCCCAGCTGGCTATGAAGTCGGTCACAGAGTGGCCTCTACCAAGACATGGCGAATGATGATCGAATGCGCGGCGCAGAGGGCTCTAATCCTAGCTAGAATGTAAGTGAACTCCCATCCGCTCGGATGCCGAGAGGTGATCCAAGCAACCGCCGTAGCTGAATCCGATTCTAGCTCCGCAGAAGAATACCCAAGATCAGCGCCATTTTAAGTGCCCTCGTGAACCGCCGCCACCATGAATAAGATGGGTGGTGTCCTAGAAAATCCCGAAAGCTGCAAGGACCGTCCCCGATGATCCCCGAAAATCCCTCCAGCAGCAGACATCCTGTGGTTGCCGCGGAGCATCCGTCCACACTCGCTTGACCATGCCCCTGAGGTCTCAACCAAGAAATCGTATCTAACAGCCCATGAGAGTGAGCGAATGATCCGTAATCCATCTCGCGAAGCCGCTCAGCATGACCCTCCGAGTCGGACGCTTTAAACCGAAAGCACCCGCCAACTTCAAATCGAAATCACTTGAAAATAACACCCCGCACGAAAACATAGCATCAATCGAACAAGATTTCGGCCTTCCAAACTTGCCATAGGACGAAGCAAGGAAGGAGGACCCGAATATGTCACGGGAGGGAGCACATGGCTCCAATGAAGAAGTAAAGCATATGGCGAGATAAAGCTGGGATACTCTAAACCGAGTAAGTGATGAAAGTAAAGCCAAACCCGTCTCGACATGAGGGCAATCAAGAAAAAGGTGTCGAACCGCCTCCCGGCTCCATTGCAAAGACATCTCGAAACCATGTGAAGCCCCGTGCGAGAGCATCATCCGTGGCTGTGTAATCACGCAATAAGCGCCAGAGGAAGAAAGACACCTCGAAGGGATCAATCTCGCCAAATAAAAGAACAAACCTCATCTCGAGATCTAGAGTCCCGAACAAGATCCCATGCAGCCCTCGAGAAAAATTCCATCATTAGAAAGGTCCCACCGCATCCGATCAGACCATCACGGAGCGGAACCGGAACCAAAAGGATCCGCTCAACAACGGAGGGTGGAAGTAAGGCTCCAACCTACCTCTGTCCCATACAAGGCTCCTCCAAAAGACGAGACAGAACCAAGAAGCTCCGATCGGGGTTGTACGTGAACAATAGAGAGGAGTCGAGCCAACAATCATACCAAAAGCTACAGCCCCTGGATCTAATCCACCAATGAACGTGAGGTTCAAAGAAGACTCTGATCTTACAAAGGCGACGCCAAAGAGGGGAAGCAGGATACCGAAACCGAATCATCCCTGATGCTCTGGATCGACAAGATTTAGACCTCATAAAAGAAGCCCGTAGGAGCGTTGGTCGCGAAACGCCACCGTAGCTTAAGCTCCAGAGCCTCACCAGATCGAAAAGGATCTAATGCCCAAGCCGCCCCGCCATCTGGCAGCAACAGAGGGCCACCGACACCGCTGAACGCGCCGACGAGCACCGTGTCGCCCGCAGAAAGCGGTAAATAAACGCCAAGGCGATGAACAACCAGATCGAAGCGGTCTAAGGGCATGAAGTAAATGGAGAGGCATGGAGGAAAGCACGTGTCCGATAAGAACAAGCTTGCCGCTAAAAGAAAGCGCATCGATTAGTCCACCCGAGATCCTATTACGGACCTTGGCGACCATATCATCAAAGTAACGAATCCCGAGCGCCCTACATAGACCGGGCACCCAAGGTATGTGAAAGGCAGGTCACGCTGCTGGAAACCAAGAAGAGAACTGGATAGTCGCTCGACAGAAGAGGGGCAAACTTCCCACATGAAGCCGCTCTGGTCCGATTAATACCGACCGGAGATAGTCCGATAATGACGAAGGAAGCTCATCAAACGGCGCATACTGGACTTGCTCCCATTAGCAAAAATAAAGTGTCCAGGCCACGAGAAATAAATTCGGCGGCAATAATAAATAAGCATGGGGATAGGGGATCACCTTGCCGTAAGCCACCCAAGGACCGAAAGAAGCCGTGGTCGGTACCATTAACCGTATCGAATACCACCGACTGTAAATGGCCCTATAGATAAGAGAAACCCACCGCCGAGAAAGCCAAGGTCTCGAGCATCCAAGAACAAAGGACCAAGACATCTTATCGTAAGCTTTAGCCATATCAAGCTTCAGACGCACCAGCTTCTGCTGAAAGGCCCGCATCCCGCTACCCGAGACAGGGTCAGACCAAGACTGCCGAACAGTGTCCATGAAATCGGAGTGATTAAGCCACGAGTGTAAGAACCTGAAACGAACCGGACTCTTGATCGAAACCCAATCAAGAGCAATGAGGAGAGGCGAATGATCGGAAGCAGTGCGGTTGAGGTGGGTGACTTTTAAGGTAGAGAAGAGCCTAGACCACTGGGAATTGCAAACCACCCTATCCAGGCGTCTGAGAGTACGACCATTAGTCCAGGTATACGGACTCCCAAGAAAACCAGCATCCTCCAAACCACAATCCAATAAAGCAAAATTAAAGGCATCGATAGCGGTTTGAGTCTGAATATGGCCGCCAGAGATCTCAGATAAAGATTGGACAACATTAAAGTCACCCCCGACCATCCAAGGATTGTCGAGATTATCGGCAAAAGCGCGAAGGGCATCCCACAACTCCTCCCGAACAAGGATAGAACAGCTGGCATAAACAAAAGAAATAAAAACAGGAGTAGAGAAAAGAGAGTGACTAACCCGGCAATGAAGGACCTGCCCGCATCCTCGACAATATCCAAGGTAAACGGAGTAGCCCAGAAAACCCAAATCTTCCCAGAGCGGGAGGATACAACATGGTCCATCCCCAGGCGAATACGGGTAGCCTCCAGTCTGTCAGAACAAAGAAAAGGCTCCAGAATACAAATAAGAGTAATACGGTGTGAGCGGATAAGCTTCCTCAACGACGTAACAGTGGGGCCTTACTAATCTCTCGAATGTTCCATATAATGGAACTAATCATCAAGTAGGGAGGGGGCCGGAAACGTCCCGCCGTTTGCGCTGACCGCGTTTCTTGCGAGTAACGGTGGTGAAATCATGCAGAGAAGTGGAAACCCTCTCCGCTAAACTATCAATCACTGGCCGGAGGAAGAGGGTGTCTAGTCTGCCGGATCAGCAAGAAGTGGTCGCCATCTCCTGGAGTCCTCACTACTAGGATCAATGTCCGATCGGTGAAGTCTGTCCCTCAATATACCATGAGCACCACCCGCAGTGTCAATCTCCTCATCAGACGAGGATGGAACGTCCCTGGAGTGGGTGTTGAATCCCACATGTAAGGTGCACAAATCGGAAGGCACATCCTCGGGGGGACGAGACCCTGTAGAGGCTCCCTGGTGGCCCTCAATATCCTCAATTGGGCTCCGTAAAATAGTGTTATCATGAAGAATGTCGTCAGATCTATCATACGTATCAAACTGAAAAACAGGGTCCGAGAATGCGTACCTGGACAAACGCCCCTGTCGGGCTCTGACGCCTGTACCTCCTCACTCACCGGGGGCTGAGGATACACCCCGATAGGGCTTATGGGTCTGTGATCGGAAATCACCGCGATCGAGCAGCAGAGAGGAGAAGTGGCGTGCCTGCCACGGGAGACGTGAGTGAGATCGGGTTGTACTCATGGAGACTTGGATTAGTGACGAAATAAGCCTCCGCTGAATGCCCGAGATGCAAACATGCCGTACAATAATCAAGCACCTTCTCAAAGACAACAGTCTGCCAGAATCCTGAGTCCCCCTCTCCAATCCAGATCCGTGGAACAAGAGGCCTCAAATGTCATACTCGATTAAAACACGAGCCACGATGGTCTATTGACAGAGGCCGTGGCGTGGTCGATCCGCAGGGAGTACCGATGGCGCAAAGAATGGAGTAAAGGGCAGATTTGCAAGGAATAAAGTGCACCTAGTAGGTAAGGTAAGGATACCCAGATCGGAACAATTGAGACTCCATGGAACAATGGAAATCCTTACTCCACTTGAATATACGCATGCCACGCACCATTAACGCATTACACGATTGTCGCAACCAAATGCGAGAGTAATCCTCCTCCATAGATAACTTAATGAGGATGTGTCTGTTGTCGAGGAGAGAAACTGGGAGCTTCTTTAAGACCGAGGGAAACAAAAAATTTTCTAATGATGTCCATGAAGGGCTGCCAAAGGAAAACTTACCAACAAGAGAAAGTCCGAATGGTCGAGCCATGGCCGTGATCTCCTGAGGTGAAAAGATGATGGCTGGTTCCCCACACCGGAGAGATGCCTGCTTAAAAGGAATCTCCGAGTCAAGATGCCTCAAACAAAGATCCGAGAAAGATTTTTGAGGCCTGGAGGCATCGGGACGAGGAGATAGGCCGGTTGACAATGGAAGAATAGGTAGGTTTCGGGTTTAGGACATGGGTGGTGGAAATCGGGTTAAGGGTTATGGATTTATGGATTTGGGCTTGGGAGGTATGGGCTGGTTTTGAATTGGGCTTCACTAAAGGTAGTGGGTTTAAGTTGTTAGCTGGAATTTCTTTGGGCTTGATTTAAGTAAATGGGTTTGATGATTGAGGTAAGTTAGTGGGTTTAAGTTATTGGACTGGAAATTCTTTTGGGCTTGATTTAAGTGAATGGGTTTAGATGATTGAGGTAAGTGTGCTGGAATTTGGGATCGGGCTTGGCCATTTCGGGTTTAGGCTTGTTTAGTTGGGTTAGGGTAAACACTAGGGTTAGGGTTTTTGGAGTGGAAGGGATATGTTTCTTATGTTGCTAGAGGAGGGTGGCGGCCGGCTTCTAGAACCCGCGGCGTGGAAGGCAACTTTGAGGTCAGGCGACGCTGTCGCCGACGACGGTAGCTCACTACCGGCTGGCCGGTGGTGCTGGGCGCTGGAGAAAGTTGCAGGAGGTGGTGGCTGTGATGGGGTGAGGCCGAAATGGCCGCTGATGCCGCTGACTGTAGTTGATTCGCTGAGGTTGAACGCCGTGGATCGGGCTGGATGAGTTGATGGGTTTGGCCTCGGCTGTGGGGGTGCCTCGGTTTGGTGGTTTTCGGGTGAGTCATGGAGGTGGTGGTAGGGGTGGGATGGTGCCGGATGTGCTCGAGGATGCCGCGCAAGTGGGGGTTTGTTGAGTGAGGAAGGCCGTGAGTCGAGTGGGATTAGGAGGTCACTGCCGTGAGGATGGTTGGGTATTGGGAGGGATTTGCAGCAAGCTTGAATGATGGGCAAGGCTGGCCGTGGTAGAGGGGTTGACCATGGTGGAGGTGACTGCTCGGGTGGGATGGAGTCGTGGAGGGATGGTGTTGTGATGGAAACCGCAGCGGATGGAGTGGATGGTTGGTCGGTCATTTGGTTGCCGCAGATGAGGAGGAGGAGCCATGTGGATCCGAGAGTGGTGCCAGCGGTGGTGCCTGGCGGTGGTCTCTCCGCCTCCGTGAGGCCATGGCCAGAGCTCAAGCTTTAGTCAAAAGTCAAAAATCAAAAGAGTCGAGAGAATATTGCAAGAGAGAGAAAGTTGAGAGAGGTTGGAAAGTTCTGGTTTAGGTTTAGGGTTTAGGTTTTTTTTTTGTTAAAGCCACCAGCGGCAGGGGGTTAGCCTGACCCTCACCGTCACATATATAAAAGTAAGTGAAATACATCGGAGGGGACAAAGACCAAAACCTCCAAATAAATGAACGCAGTATGTAATGAGCTAGTGTCCGATATGCGGATCGCATGAGCATCCATACGAAGAATCCCGTGATAAGCCGATGGGCGTATCACGCGCCGATAGGAATCGACTACCGACACGAGAAGTGCAAGCCCAATTGGCTAAGAAGTCACCGCAGATGTCGCCTCCCGATACACGCGTCGAACCACAACCGAATGAGAGGACACTACCGATCTAACTCGACGCAAGGATAAAGCATAATCCCATCGAATGTAACTGCTCGAGA
Source organism: Murraya koenigii (assembly GCA_025617385.1). Taxonomy (NCBI): domain Eukaryota; kingdom Viridiplantae; phylum Streptophyta; class Magnoliopsida; order Sapindales; family Rutaceae; genus Murraya; species Murraya koenigii. Next base: position 1,042,007 of record CM046816.1, read on the forward strand.
GGACCCAGAAACCACAAAGGGCCGAATCGCACTCTACCTCCACAACAGAGTATCCCACTGAACCGCCACCCAACCTCCCAACCGCCAAGTCCGAAGATCGACGATGGCCAAGAAAGAGCCAAACCCGCCAAAACATACCGATGGTCTCAAGAACACCTCGCAATGGACAACCCGTGATTACCCTCGAATGCCCATCAACAACTCGAATAGGCCGCTTGGGGATCAATCACGCAGAACCCATCCGCAAGTCGAGAATCCAAAGACTTCAGAATCGAGCCTACCGAAGCCAAAAGCGAGCCAGCAAGTCAACATCCGATACCACTCTGAAAATAACCGCATCCACGTAAAATGAGTGAGAATCGAACTCGAACCCATTTCGAGCCTTCCACACATGCCATGTAATGAAGCAAGGTAAAATAACTCAAGATGAGACCGAGAAGGGCACATCTCTGCCAATGGCGAAGCAACGCATGGGTGATAGAAACCGATCCGCCGGATCCCTACTCCACGATAGAAATACTCCCAAACTCGGCTAACCCGGGGCACTCAAGAAATAAGTGCCGAGAAGTCTCAAGCACTCGTCCACGTAAGCACCGAGAAACCATACATGTGCCGGCCCACTCAAGGCATCATCAGTGGCTAGGAAGCCTCGCAAAGAACCGCCAAAGAAAAAGGATAACCGAGAGGAATATGACGCTGCCAAATCATAGAAAATACTCCATCTCGTGGCCTGGCGCACCGCACCATCTCCCAAGCTGATCTCAAATGAAAAACACCATCAGTAGTAGAATCCCACTGAAGCTCATCAGGCACGCCAGTAGATATCGGAATCAAAACAATCGCTCAACCACCGACGTGGTAAGACGACCATGAGCTTACCCCTATCCCAAACAAAGGCTACGCTAATAAAAGGAAACCCAGATGCAGGAAGCAGCACTGTAATTATAGAAGTACAAAGGGAATGATCCCATCCAAGCAATCATACCGTAGCTACAATCACCGACACCCACCAACCAACGATACGAGGCTCAAAGATCATCTCTGATGGAGCAAAGACGCCCATGTAGGGAAGTGGTAACGAAAAGCTACCATGCCGGGTGAACAATGGCAAGAATATTTGGACTTCATATGAAGCCCATAAGGAACGCCGCCCCGAATCGCCACCAAAGCTTAAGCTCAAAAGCTTCAGCCTAGATCCCGAAATGACCTAATACCTAGCCGCCTCCTCCCGAGGAAAACACACCTCCGCCAATGGCACCAATGAATCTCGCGCTCAGACCACAATCACCCCATATGAAGCGTAAATATCCGCCCAATCACTGGATAACCCCAATCGATGGACGCAAGACATGAAATGAGTGCAGAGGCATAGAGGATAGAACATGTCGAATAAGCACTAGCTTCCCCCCAAACGAGAGCAACCGATTCGCCCAACCAGAAATCCGCTCTCGGACCCTCCGAAGCAGATCATCGAAATGAGCAATCTTGATGCCCCCAACAAACACCGGCAACCAAGATAAGAAAAGGAGGGTCCTTCACTGAACCCCGTGATCAGATGAATAATAGCTTCACGAGAGGCGTGAATCGAACCTCGAACATAAAAGTCGTCATCGCTAACCAACGCCTGTAAACAATTTCATAATGATGTAGGAAACCCATAAGCCGCGTGAGGCTAGCCCTACTCCCATTCCAGAAAAGAACAATATCATCTGCAAAACTCAAATAGGAGATAGGAAGACAACCAGACGAGCAATATCTCACTGAGGGTGCGAAGAGTACAAGCGATCCGTGCCTCTAGAAAGAAACTCAACGAAGAATAATGAATAAGCTAGAGACAGCTGGATCGCCTCGGCGAAGACCACCGCGAGATCGAAAACCCGTAGTCGACACCATTAACCAAAGACAGAAAACCAAGGACCATAAATAGCCTCCGAACTAAAGAAATCCACCGCCTCGAGAAACCAAAGCACCTCAACATCCGGAGAACAAAGGACCATGACATCCGATCATAAGCCTTAGCCATATCCAACTTCGTAACCACGCTACGCCCCTGCACGACGACTAAGATCATGCACAAGCTCCTCGCACTCAACAACACATTATCGTGAATGCTCCTACCAGGCACAAAACCACTCGCGATGGAGAAATAATACGAGGCAACACAGTGTCAGTCGCATAACGAGCAATTTAGTTAAAACCTTATTGCTCACGTTACACAAACCGATCGACGAAAATCAGCCCAAGAGATCGGAGAGTCCTTCTTCGGGAGAAGAACCAAAAGAGTGCTCTGGAAACCCCTAAGCATAGCAGAGCCCCGAAAGTAATCATGAACAGCGGCCAACAAGTCAGTAGAAATCATATCCCAAAGATGCTCGATAGAACCCACCGGAGAACCCATCAGACCCGGAGTGCCGCCAGATCAATAGAAAGACCACCGCCAGAACTCCTCCGCATCGTGCCCCTACATAAATCCACATCGCCCTCAACCGTGACCGCAGAAGTGGATAAAATCAAAACCGAGGCCTCGAAACCGGCTAGACCTCCCGCTAAGAGACCCCGAAGTAATCCACCGCAGACTCAGCCATAGCAGTAGGCTCAGTGATCCATGCAGACGATGCGTCCTGTATCCGATGGACATGAAAGAACCGCTGCTTCTTCCGAATCATAGCATGGAAGAACCGGGTATTGGCATCCCCTTCCCTAACCCAACGTACACTCGATCGCCACGTAAAAATCTCCTCACACAGTAACGCATGCTGCAGTCGGTCTCGAGCCTCAGAAAAAGCCACACGATCATCAGCTGAACCGGATAGATCATACTGGGCCTCTCTCCGAGCAACCTCCTCCTCAGCCTCTCTAACCTTATCAAATACATTTCCAAAAACCTCCTTATTCCAGCCTTTTAAGCAGAGCTTCAATCTGACAAGCTTCTGCTGAAAAGCCCTCATCCCAGAAGCAATAACAGGAGCACCCCAAGACTGCCTGACGACATCAAGAAACTCAGGATGCTTAAGCCAAGCATGTAAAAAACGGAACCTGGACGGACGTCCACCAGCCAATCTAGCACTCGATAAAAGTAAGGGAGAGTGATCTGAACCAGTGCGATTCAGATGAGAAACTCGAAATGTAGGAAAGAATCCCGACCATTGGGCATTGCACACAACCCTATCCAACCGTCTCCATGTGCGCCCATTGGTCCATGTGAAAGGACTCCCTGTAAAACCCACATCATCCAAGCCACAATCCAATAAAGCAACATTAAAATCATCAATAGCCTCCTGAGGCTGGGCATGCCCCCCCGAAATCTCAGAGAGAGACTGCACAACGTTAAAATCCCCACCCACCATCCAAGGGCCATCACAGCTATCAGCAAAAGAAACAAGGCCATCCCACAAATCCTCTCTCATAATCTTAGCACAACTGGCATATACATATGAAACATATACAGGATCAGGAAAGAAGGAGTGACTAACCCGGCAATGAACCACCCGACCCATATCCCGCAAAGACCTCCACCGAAAAAGGCGCCGACCAGAAACCCAAATCTTCCTGCAGAGGAAGAAAACCCATGCCGCATCGCAATGCGGATACGAAGTGCTCTCCACCTATCAATAGTAAGAAAAGGCTCCAAAACACACACCGTGAGCCAATCTATGCAACCGAATCAACTTCCAGAATCGCATGGACCATGGGCCTTACTTATCCCCGAATGTTCCGGATAAGGGTATTAATCATCGGGTGGGATCGACACCTACCCTCCGCTGAGACTTACGAGTCTTACGACCCGTAACAACCGTGAAACCTCGAGAAGAACCGCAACCCTCCGATCGGCCAATCCACTAATCATCAGCGTCCGTAGGTAATGGAGTGTGAACATCCTCCTGATCAGCCAAGAATCTCCCATCATCCATATCCCCGAATCCTCCGAACTACGCCAATGTCCGAGCGAGAAATACCGTGGCAACCTCCCTACCATCCGAGCCATCTCGACTCAACCGTGAGTATTAAACTCACGCATGGTATCGATCATCCCTATAAGCCATCTCCGGGCCCAACACATCACCTGCCTCTGTCTGAATGCCATCCTCATGGCCCTGATCATCCGAGGGGACATCCTCCGTAACAGGCCGACCCAATGACGGACTATCCCCACTGGGAGCAGCAACACTAACAACGAACACGCCTGTAGGGGAGCATCGTGAATGACAACATACTCGAACTGGATGCACCGTGGTCGCACATCACCGGAGCCACCGGTTTTTACCCTTATCCAGGGCAGTACGCAACCCACTATCCTTCGGTGGAGGAGGCTTACGAAGACTTGGGTTTGAGACATAACAACCTTAAGCAGTGTGACCCAAGTGCTTACAAGTAATACAATAAGCAGGAACCCTTTCAAAACAACATCCCGCCGTAAACCGTAATCTCCTCACAATCCAAATACGCGGCAACAAAGGCCGCGAAACATCATACTCAACCAACACCCTAGCAACAGATGGTCTATTCACCGAAGCCGTTGCGTGATCAACACGCAGAGGAGTACCAATAGCCCCAGCAATAGAGAATAAAGCAGATTTCGAGTGAATAAAATGAACAGGTAAGTAAGGGAGACTTACCCAAACAGCACAATGGGGATTCCGCGAACATCGAAAACTGTGGCTCCATTTGAAAACACGCATGCCACGCACCATTAACGCACTCATGTCCGGCGAACCCAAATCCTCGGAATAATCCTCCTCCATGGTTAACTTGATCAAGACATGCCTAGCTATCGAGCAACGAAACCGAGAACTCCCTCGAGACCGAGAGACACAAAGAACTTCCGAATAGCATCCATCGCTGGCTCGCCAAGGAGAACTTCCCCACCAATGCTAGCTTGAATGGCTCAACCATAACCTCGAATTTCTTCCTTAGAAAATAACACCGCAGCTCACCACGATGCAGCAGTGACCGGCTTAACCGGAGCAGAGGATTGAGTTGCCAATTACAAGATCAAGGAAAGATTTTTGTGGCCTCGAGGGCCGTGGGTTAAGGATGGAGGCCGGATTCACCATGTAGCATAAGACACGGGTTGCTTACCGGTTGGCCCCGTGACATAAAATGAGTGGCCACGTGCTTGTCGACCCGAGCTCAAGGTTTGTTGGTCGCCTGGGGTCGTGACTTGCATGATCGGGAGAAGGTTCCGCCACTGAAAGGATGGCATTCGGCCCGGAACGCTGCGTAGTCGATCGGGTTGACATGCATGGTCATGCACGGGGTCGATGGCTCGAGTCACGCCGAGTTGACTCACCATGGGCAGCCCTTGGATGTCTTGAGTTTGCATGTTTGCCGTGGCTTCGGGGCTTCGAGATGGCAGCACTTGTCCGGATGGGAGTCGGTGACACCACCCGAGAGCCACCATGGACGTGAAAATGGTCATGCATGCAGCTATCTTCCACGCATGGTGGGCCGGATTCAAGTCGAAAAAGCCGACGGTGCTTGCTGGGAAAGGGAGCCATGCATGGAGGTCGCATGGCTATGCATGGGGCCGATGGCTCAAGTCACGCTGAGTTGACTCAACCATGGGCACTGCTGGCCATGCATGCTTGTATCCTTCCATGCATGGCGGGGTAGTATTCTCGCCGACAACGCCGCCATGCAACTGCGGGACACGGGGACCGCTGTTGGAGCCGATAGCTGGGAGCCTCGCCGAGTTACCGGAGCCGCTTCGGAACTACTGTCACGGGTTTGTATGGGCTGTTTCAACCGCTTTGTGGGGCTGTATTTTGTTTTGGGCTTGGTTAGTTGGTTAGTTTGAATGCTAGGGGTTGAGTATTAAGGTTAAGGCTTATGGGTCAAGTCATGGGCTTGGGTTCAAAAGCTAGGTTAGGGTTACGCTTGGTATTTTGAGTTTGTTTTTGTTGGAAAAGGGGAGGCGGCTGCTCGATGTGTTGGCTTGAAGGTTGGTGTCGAGTCACGGGTTTGGGGTTCCGCTAAAGGTTTGACTGAGCTCGTGAGGTGGATGGAAGTGTAGGGTGTCATTTGCCATGGCATGGGGGTCAGGTGGTCGACTCACCGGTTTGGGTGTTTTGGAGTGGTTGAGAGAGAGAACTTACAGCGGTGGAGTGGGAAGACATCTCCGGATGCGGGGCTTGGATGGAAGCTGCAGCCAAGGTGGAGGAGATTCCATCACCGATTTGGGTCCCAGAAGCTCACGCTTGTTTATTTTGGGTGAGTGAGTTTATGTTGCTTGCTGGGTTTTGGTTTGGCTGGAACCGTGAATCGCTGTGGTGGCTTGATGGCAGCGAAGCAAGATGCCCCATCCATGGCCAAAGAGACGGTGGAGGGATTGGCCATGGTGGATGCGGGTAAGTGGAGGTCTCTGGAAACATGATGGAGGTAGAGGTAAGAGATGACTCAGGCCAAACATGGTGTCTCGATCCGTGGATGCGTGGAGAGTTGACCGGATTTTTGGATGCCATCATGGAGGGTGGAACCGTGCTGATCCGGCGGTGGTAAAGAGTCACCACCGGCCTCCGGCGAGGCCATGGCCGCTTGGCCACCCTTTGGTCAACGGGGAGTCGAGAGAATTGGGTAGAGAGAGAAAGTTGAGAGAGGTTTGGTTTAGGTTTTTTTTTTTTTAATTTAAATCCACCATGGAGGTGGGGTTAAAGTGACCCCACCGCCATATATAAAAAGCAAGATGAGTACAACGGAGGGGGACAAGAACCAAACCTCCGACATAAATAATCAAGTACAAGGCAATAAATGGAAAAGAGAAATAAAATGACTACAATGATAACACATGGAAATGATCGTCAAGTAGGAAGGGTCGAAAGCTGCTCACTACCGCGGCTTCTCCTGTGAGTTATAGCTGTGAAACCTTGTGGTGGAGGAGGATCCGCAGCGATAGGCTCAGAAACCGCTGTATCGAAAGCAACGTACCGAGCCGCATCTAAGCTATCATCTCGCAGCTGCCCGAATCAGCGCAGCTCGACAGAACAAGTGCCCCGATCCGAATCTCCTCATCAACCGAGTGAGGATCCGCAGCTGACAGTTCGAAAGCCGCTGCATCGAAAGTAGCAACTGAATCGCATCTCGAACCATCATACGTAGCAATCGAATCGCGCAACTGGCAGTGAACAGTGCCCCGATCCGATCTCCTCATCAACCGGTGAGGATCCACGCCGATAGGCTCGAAGCCGCCAGATATCGAGTAGCAACCGAATCGCATATGAACCATCATCTCGTAGCACTCGAATCGCGCAGCTGACATGAACAGTGCCTCGATCTGAATCTCCTCATCAACCGGGTGAGGATCCGCAGCGATAGGCTCGAAAGCCGCCGTGTACTGAGTAGCAGCCTGAACTACATCATCTGTCGCAGCCTGAACTGCGCAGTCTGGACAGGAACAGGTGCCCCCGATCTGTATCTCCTCATCAACCGGGTGAGGATCCGCAGCGATAGGCTCGAAAGCCGCTGTATCGACTAGTAGCTCGAATCGCATCTCAACCATCATCTGCCGCACCGAATCGCGTAGCTCGGACAGGAGCAGTGCCCCGATCTGTATCTCCTCATCAACCGGGTGAGGATCCGCAGCGATAGGCTCGGAAACCGCCATGTACTGAGTAGCAGCCTGAACTGCATCTAAACCATCATCGGAGGGGACATCCTCCGTAACAGGCCGACCCAATGACGGACTATCCCCACTGGGAGCAGCAACACTAACAGCAACATGCCCTAGGGGGGGAGCATCAGCAATGACAACATACTGGGTACTAGACGCAACCCGTGGCTGCACATCAGCTGGAACCATGGGTTTTTTTCCCTTATTCGGGACAGTACGCAACCCACTATCCTCCGAAGGAGGAGGCTTACGAAGACTTGGGTTTGAGACATAACAACCCTCAGCAGCGTGCCCCAAGTGCTTACAAGTGATACAATAAGCAGGAACCTTCTCAAAAACAACATCCTGCCAGAAACTAGAGTCTCCCTCACCAATCCAAATACGCGGCAACAAAGGCCGCGAAACATCATACTCAACCAACACCCTAGCAACAGATGGTCTATTCACCGAAGCCGTAGCGTGATCAACACGCAGAGGAGTACGAATAGCCCCAGCAATAGAGAATAAACCAGATTTCGAGTGAATGAAATGAACAGGTAAGTAAGGGAGACTTACCCAAACAGCACAACAGGGATTCCGCAGAACATCGAAAACTGCGCTCCATTTGAAAACACGCATACCACGCACCATTTACATACCATGTCCGCGAACTCAAACTCGGAATAATCCTCCTCCGTGGTTAATTTGATCAAGACATGCCTGCTATCAAGCAACGAAACCGAGAACTCCCTCGAGATCGAGAGAAACAAAGAACTTCATGAATAAAGATCCATCAATGGCTCGCCAAGGAGAACTTCCCCACCAAAGCAAGCTTGAATGGCTCAACCATAACCTCGAATTTCTTCCTTAGAAAATAAAACAAGCAGGCTCACCACGATGTACAGCGGACCGGCTTAACCGGAGCAGAGGACCTGAGTTGCCGCTACAAAGATCTAGGAAGGATTTTGTGGCCTCGGGGAATCGGGCTTATCGTGGGAGGTACATGTGCTGGAATTTTGGGATGGGCTTGATTAAAATATGAGCTGGAATTTGGTTGAGAGGTATGGGCTGGAATTTGACTTTGGGTTTGGTTAAAATAAAAGGCATTAGTTGTTTGAGGGTATGGGCCGGAAATTGACATCGGGCTTGGGGATTAGTGGTTGGGTTTGTGTTCGTTGGATGTGTTAAGTGAGTTTGGGTGTTAGAAGGGGTGGCGGCCGGTTCCATGCCGCTACCGTGAGGGCTTGGTCTGCGGCACCATCTGGATCGGAGGGAGGTGGTCGACTGGGAGATTCACTGCAGAGGCCGGAAGTTGGCTAGCTCCACTCGCCACGGCTGGAGGAAGATGGGTGAGTGACTACCGTGGTGAATCTCCTGATTTGAGGTCAACTGAGGGTGGTGATAGTCCCACGAAGGCACCAGCAGTGAATGGGAGCCGGGAACACCGTCATGGCAGCTAAATCCAGCACCGGTAGGTGACGGTCGGAGGATTGGATGTGGATATCTGGATTTCAAATGCGGGAAGTGTTCTGTGGTTTGTGGTGGGTGAGAGGGTCATGAGGGGTCAGTAATGGCAAGGGAACCACCGATGGAAGAGGTCGGCGTGCCATCCCCACGTGTAGTTGACACTCAGATGAGGACTTTGGTCTTGCAGGAAGATTTCCGTGATCGCGGGGATGTTGGGCTTATGGGTTTGTGATGTGGGAGGGTTTTCCGTGACGGTTGGGATGCATGGAACTGGGAGCCAACGGAAAGTTTTGCCAGGTTTGGTGACGATGACCGTGAGTCGGATTGGGTGTGTCTGGGAGTTTTCCTCGACCGTGAGGATGCATGGGGAGGAAGGACGCTGGGTAAGTTGCAGATGGTGGTGCCTGGCTCTGATGGTGCCTAAGCGGCCATTGATGCAGGCGCCGTGGTCTTATTTGGATGAGGAAGGCCGTGAGCTAGCTTGGGAGATCGGGGCTTGTGCAATGAGGGTGTCTCCTGCTATGGGGTCGAGGGAGGTGCCTTGAGTTTCTGGACATGACGACAAACGGTTGGGGATGTAGGAGGATTGAATGACGAGGTAAGGTGGAGGTTGTAGCATGGACATTTGGCCGAATTTTGGCCGGAATTTTGTTGCCGCATGACAGGGGTCGCCGGCCAGTAGAGTGTCACCCCGGCCCCAGTGAGGCCATGGTCGGAGTTCAACTCCGTCAAACAAAGTGGAGTCGAGAGGATTTTGCAGAGGGAGAAAGTTGAGAGAGGTTTTTTAGGGTTTAGGGTTTAGGGTTTAGGGTCAGGCTTGGGGTTTGGGGTCTGGGGTCTGGGGTTCTGGGGTCTGGGGTCTGGGGTCTGGGGTCTGGGGTCTGGGGTCTGGGGCTCTGGGGTCTGAGGTCAGTGGGGTCTGGGGCCTGGGGCTCTGGGGTTTGGGGTTGGGGCTTAGGGCTCTGGGGTCTCGGGTCCGGGTCTCGGGGTCCGGGGTCTCGGGGTCCTGGGGTCCGGCTCTGGGTCTCGGGGTCTGGGGTCCGGTCTGGGTCTGGGTCCGGGGTCTGGGGTCCGGGGTCTCGGGGTCTCGGGGTCTCGGGGTCCGGGGTCCTGGGGTCTCGGGGTCCTGGGGTCCTGGGGTTCTGCATAGGGTTTAAGGGGTTTCGGGTCTGGGGTTTAGGGGTTCTGCCTGGGTTTCTGGGTTCTGGCTCTGGCTCTGGGTCAGTCAGTCTGGGGTCTGGGGTCTGGGGTTTGTGGTTTAGGGTTTAAGGGTTTTATGGTTTAAGGTTTAGGTTTAGGGTTTAGGGTTTTTTTTTTTTGTTTTTTTGTTTTTTTTATCAAGCCACCAGCAGGTGGGGTTAGGCCTGACCCCCACCGTCACATATATAAAAAGTAAGTGAAATACACCGGAGGGGACAAAGACCAAAACCTCCAAATAAATGAACGAGTACGTAACAAAGTAACAAGATAAATAGTGTAGTCTCGAGGATAATGAATGAAGCGAACATCATCTCCTAATGTAAGCGAGTCTCCTCGCACCGTCAAGAATACCCGTAAGACCATGGGGAAGGGCACTATGGTGATGGAACCGCCACGAGTCCGGTGTGAGCAAGCCCAGCTACTACGAAGTCGGCCATCAGAGTGGCCTCTACCGAAGACATGGGCGAATGATGATCGAATGCGTGGCGCAAGGGCTCTAATCCTAGCTAGAATGTAAGTGAACTCCCATCCGCCTGGATGCCGAGAGGTGATCCAAGCAACCGCCAGAAGCGAATCCGATTCTAGCTCCGCAGAAGAATACCCAAGATCACCGCCATTTTAAGGCCCTCAGAACCGCCGCCACCGCGAATAAGATGGGGTGGTGTCCTAGAAAATCCCGAAAGCAGCAAGGACCGCCCCTCGATGATCCTCGAAAATCCCTCCAAGCAGCAGACATCCTGTGGTCGCCGCGGAGCATCCGCCCACACTCGCTTGACCACGCCCCTGAGGTCTCAACCAAGAAATCGTATCTAACAGCCTCATGAGGTGAGCGAATGATCCGTAATCCATCTCAAGAGCCGGCTCGCATGACCCTCCGAGTCGGACGCCTTAAACCGAAAGCACCGCCAACTTCAAATCGAAATCACCAAAGATAACACTCCGCATCGAAAAATGTAGCATCAATCGAACAAAGATTTGGCCTTCCAAACTTGCCATAGGATGAAGCAAGGAAGGAGGACCCGAATATGTCACGAGAGGGAGCACAGCTGCTCCAATGAAGAAGTAAAGCATAAGGGAGATAAAGCGAGGATACTCTAAACCGAGTAAGCTGATGAAAGTAAAGCCAAACCCGTCTCGACATGAGGGCAATCAAGAAAAAGGTGTCTAACCGCCTCCCCGGCTCCATTGCAAAGACATCTCGAAACCATGTAGGCCCCGTGCAGAGAGCGTCATCCGTGGCTGCGTAATCACGCAATAAGCGCCAGAGGAAGAAAGACACCTGAAGGGATCAATCTCGCCAAATAAAGGAACAAACCTCATCTCGTAGATCTAGAGTCCCGAACAAGATCCCAAGCAGCCTCGTGAGAAAAATCTCCATCATTAGAAAGGTCCCACCGCGATCTCGATCAGACCATCGCCGGAGCGGAACCGGAACCAAAAGGATCTCGCTCAACAACGGAGGGTGGGAGTAAGGCCTCCAACTTACCTCGTCTCCCATACAAGGCCCCTCCAAAAGACGAGACAGAACCAAGAAGCCCGATCGGGTTGTACGTGGACAATGGAGAGGAGTCGAGCCAACAATCATACCAAAAGCTACAGCCCCTGATCTAATCCGCCAATGAACGTGGGGTTCAAAGAAGACTCTGATCTTACAAAGGCGACGCCAAAGAGGGGAAGCAGGATACCGAAACCGAATCATCCCTGATGCTCGGATCGACAAGATTTAGACCTCATAAAGGAAGCCCGTAGGAGCGCTGGTCGCGAAAACGCCACCGTAGCTTAAGCTTCCAGAGCCTCACCAGATCGAAAAGGATCTAATGCCCAAGCCGCCTCGCCATCTGGCAGCAACAGAGGGCCACCGACACCAGTGAATGCGCCGACGAGTATCGCTGTCGCCCGCAGAAAGCGGTAAATAAACGCCCGCACGATGAACAACCAGATCAGCGGTCTAAGTGGCATGAAGTAAATGGAGAGGCATGGATGAAAGCACGTGTCCGATAAGAACAAGCTTGCCGCCAAAAGAAAGCGGATCGATTAGTCCACCCGTAGATCCTATTACCGACCTTGGCGACCATATCATCAAAGTAACGAATCCCGAGCGCCCCAACATAGACCGGGCACCCAAGGTATGTGAAAGGCAGGTCACGCTGCTGGAAACCAGTAAGAGAACGGATAGTCGCCTGACAGGAAGAGGGGGCAAACTTCCCCACATAGAAGCTGCTCTTGGTCCGATTAATACCGACCGGAGATAGTCCGATAATGACGAAGCGAAGCTCATCAAACCGCAGACATCGGACTTGCTCCCATTAGCAAAATAACAATGTCATCCGCAAAGCTCGGATGCGAAACCATCATCAAGCAGAGGTGGTGTACCGCATGTAGGGAACCGGCAAATAAAGTGTCCAGCCATGAGAAAGAAATTCACTGCAATAATAAATAAGTACGGGATAGGGATCACCCGCCAGAAGCCACCCAAGGATCGAAGAAGCCGTGGTCGGTACCATTAACCGTATCGAATACCACTGACCGTAAATGGCCCTATAGATAAGAGAAACCCACCGCCAGAAAGCCAAGGTCCAAGCATCCAAGAACAAAGGACCAAGACATCTTATCGTAAGCTTTAGCCATATCAAGCTTCAAAGACGACATTACTCCCACTGGTCCTTCTATTCAAATCGTGAACCAGCCTCCCGGACAAGAAGAACATTATCATGGATGACCCTACCCGAACAAAAACCGCTCTGAGAAGGCGAGATAATCCTAGGAAGGATCGACGAGAGGCGAGCAATGAGGAGCTTCGTGAGGATCTTGCTACTGACATTACACAAACTAATAGGTTTGAAATCAGACCAAGTAGACGGGGAAGCCTTCTTAGGCAGGAGAACCAAAAGAGTGGACTGAAACCCCCAAGGCATGGGCGATCCTCGCGAAGAAATCCATCACAACCGCCAACAAATCACCGCAAATAAAATCCCAACATGCCCGGTAAAATTTACTACGTAAACCATCAGCCCCTGAGCGCTAAGCTGGTCGACAGAGAAAACAACCGCGAATCTCATCCATGTCAGGAATCCTACAAAGGTCATCCTCATCCTCGTGGGAAACTAATCTCTAATACCGTAAAAATCATGAGGTCGAGACTGGACCGAATCACCGCGAGTAAGCTCCGAAGAACCGAACAATCAACTCGCAATCTCAAGACTCGTAAGCCAAGAGGAGTCTTCACCGGATCCTATGAACAAAACATCACCGGGCGCTTCTTCCCGCCATCGCATGAAAGAAGCGGTGTCGGAGTCCCTCCCGACCCATCTCGACACCGTAGAGCTGCCTAAGAAAAGTCTCCTCGCTGATAAGGCACGATGCCCAGCCTCGAACGCTCATCCTCGCAGATATCGAGTCTCGGAGCCACCTCCTCCTCTAACCCTATCTCCGATGTTGCCGAAAACATTTTTGTTCCGAAGCTCAGCACAGCCAGACGCACCACCTCACCGAAAGCCCGCGATCCCGCTACCCGAGACAGTGGTCGACTCAAGACCGCCGAACAAAGGTCCATGAAAGCTGAGTGATTAAGCCAGGAGTGTAAGAACTCGAACGAACAGACCCTCGATCGAAACCCAATCAAGAGCAATGAGGAGAGGCGAATGATCTGAAGCAGCAGGCTGAGGTGGGTGACTTTAAAGTAGAGAAGAGCCTAGACCATCGAGAATTGCAAACCACCCCGCCCAAAGCGCCTCATGAGTACGCACCATTAGTCCGTATAAGGACTCCTAAGAAAACCAAAGATCCTCCAAACCACAATCCAATAAAGCGAAATTAAAGGCATCGATAATGGCTCGAGTCCGAATATGGCCGCCAGAGATCTCAGATAAGGATTGGACAACATTAAAGTCACCCCGACCATCCAAGGATTGTCAAGATTATCTGCAAAAGCGCCAAGGGCATCCCACAACCCTCCCGAACAAGGATAGAACAACCGCATAAACAAAAGAAATAAAAATAGAGTAGAGAAAAGAGAGTGACTAACCCTAAGAATGAAGGACCCGCCCGCATCCTCGATAATATCCAAGGTAAACTGAGTAGCCTGAAAACCCAAATCTTCCCAGAGCTGGAGGATACAAGATGCTCCATCCCTCAGCGAATACGGTAGCCTCCAACTCGCCGTAACAAAGAAAAGGCTCCAAAATACAAATAAGAGTAATACGGTGCGAGCGGATAAGCTTCCTCAACGACGAACAGCTGGGCCTTACTAATCTCCGAATGTTCCATATAATGGAACTAATCATCAAGTAGGAGGGGCGGAAACGCCTCGCCGCTTATACCGACCGCTTTCGCGAGTAACTGCGGTGAAATGATGCGAGAAGTGGAAACCCTCTCCGCTAAACTATCAATCACGCGCCGAGGAAGAGGGTGTCTAGTCTCGCTCGGATCATGAAGAAGTGGTCGCCATCTCCACTGGAGTCCTCACTACTAGGATCAATGTCCGATCGGTGAATTCCGTCCCTCAATATACCATGAGCACCACCCGCAGCGTCAATCTCCTCATCGACGAGGATGGAACGTCCCCGAGTGGGTGTTGAATTCCACATGTAGGTGCACAACCCGAAGGCACATCCTGGGACGAGACCGTAGAGGCTCCTCGTGGCCCTCAATATCCTCAATCGGGCTCCGTGAAATAAGTGTTATCATGAAGAATGTCGCCGATCTATCATATGTATCAAACTCAAAAACATGGTCCCGAGAATGCGCACTCGACAAACGCCTGCCTGCTCGACGCCTGCACTCTCCTCACCACCGGGCCGACGATACACACCGATAGGGCTTATGGGTCTCGTGATCGAAATCACCGCAGCATCGAGCAAGAGGAGGAGAAGTGGCGTGCTCGCCACGGAGACGTGGTGTGAGATCGGGTTGTACTCGTGAGACTTGGATTAGTGACGTAAACAAGCCTCCGCAGACGCCCGAGATGCAAACGTGCCGCATAACAATCGTGCACCTTCTCAAAGACAACACCGCTGTAATCCCGTGTCCCTCTCCAATCCGGATCCGTGGAACAAGAGGCCTCAAAATATCATACTCGATTAAAACACGAGCCACGTATGGTCTATCGACAGAGGCCGTGGCGTGGTCGACCTGCAGGTGAGTACCGATGGCAGCAAGAATGGAGTAAAGGGCGATTTGGCAAAGGAATAAAGTGCACCTGAGGTAAGGCAAGGATACCCAGACGGAACAATTGAGACTCCATGGAACAATGGAAACCTTACTCCACTTGAATATACGCATGCCACGCACCATTAACGCATTCACGATTGTCGCAACCAAATGCGAGAGTAATCCTCCTCCGTAGATAACTTAATGAGGATGTGTCTGCTTGTCGAGGAGAGAAATCTGGAGTTTCCTTTAAGACCGAGGGAAACAAAAAATTTTCTGATGATGTCCATAGAAGGGCGGCCAAAGGAAAACTTACCAACAAGAGAAAGTCTGAATGGTTGAGCCATGGCGTTGATCTCCTGAGGTGAAAAGATGATGGTCGGTTCCCTACACCGGAGAGATGCCGGTTTAAAAGGAATTTCAGAGTCGAGATGCCCTGAAACAGCGTCCGAAAAGGATTTTTGAGGCCGGGGAGGGGCATCGGGGTCGAGGAGAGAGGCCGGGTTAACAATGGAAGCATAGGTAGATTTTGGGTTTAGGCCTCGGTGGTGGAAATCAGGTTAAGTGTTATGGATTTATGGATTTGGGCTTGGGAGGTATGGGCTGGTTTTTGGAATTGGGCTTCACTAAAGGTAGTGGGTTTAAGTTGTTGGGCTAGAATTTCTTTTTGGGCTTGATTTAAGTAAATGGGTTTGGATGATTGAGGTAAGTTAGTGGGTTTAAGTTGTTGGGCTGGAAATTCTTTTTGGGCTTGATTTAAGTGAATAGGTTTAGATGATTGAGGTAAGTGTGCTGGAATTTGAGATTGGGCTTGGCCATTTCGGGTTTGGGCTTGTTTAGTTGGGTTAGGGTAAACACTAGGGTTAGGGTTTTTTGGAGTGGGAAGGGATATGTTTGTTATGTTGCTAGAGGAGGGTGGCGGCTGGCTTCTAGAACCCGCAGCTGTGGAAGACAATTTTGAGGCTCAGCGGACGCTGTCGCCGAGGATCGGCGCTCACCACCGGCTGGCTCAGCAGGCTTGGGGTTGGAGAAGGATGCTCGCAGCTGCTAGGGAGGGCGGCTAGGAGGGCATGGGTAGGTGGCGGTTGGTGTTTTGAGGGTGGGATTCATGGTTTCGATGCGGGTGACTTGCCGTGGCCATGGAGGTCGAGAGGGTGGAGGACCCACCGATGGGTGGGGTTGATTGGCCGTGAATGCCGATGTGGTTGTCATGAGACGTGGATCTTGGCTTTCGGGTTTGATGCTGGGGGCATTTGCCGTGAGTTTGAGGTAGCATGGGGTTGGATGACATCGGAAAGTTGCAGGAGGTGGTGGTCGTGATGGGGTGAAGTCTGAAATGGCCGCTGATGCCGCTACCGTAGTCGGGTTCGCCGAGAGTTGGAAGCCGTGGATCGGGTTGGGTGAGTTGATGTGTTTGGCCCTGGCTGTGGGGTGCATCGGGTTTGGTAGTTCTCGAGTGAGTTGCGAGAGGTGGTGGTAGGGGTGGATGGTGCCGGATGTGCTCGAGGATGCCACGGCAAGTGGGGGTTTGTTGAGTGGGGAAAGCCGTGGGTTGGGGTTGGGATTAGGTGGCTGTTGCCGTGAGGATGGTTGGGTATTGGGAGGGATTTGCAGCAAGCTTGAATGATGGGCAAGGTTGGCCGTGGTAGAGGGGTTGACCATGGTGGAGGTGACGGTTTGGGGTGGGATGGAGTTGTGGTGGATGGTGTTGTGATGGAAACCGCAGCGGATGGAGTGGATGGTTGGCCGGTCATTTGGTTGCCGGCATGAGGAGGAGGAGCCGGCGGTGGATCCGGTGGTGGTGCCGACGGTGGAGCCGGTGGTGGTGCCGGCGGTGGAGCCGGCGGTGGTGTCTCTCCGGCCTCCGGTGAGGCCATGGCCGAGAGCTCAAGCTTCAATCAAAGAACAAAAGAGTTGAGAGAATTTTGCTAGAGAGAGAAAGTTAGAGAGAGGTTGGAAAGTGGGTTTGGGTTTTTGGTTTAGGGTTTAGGGTTTAGGGTTTAGGGTTTTTTTTTTAAATCCAAAAAGTTGTTGACATTTAAAATTGGAAGCTTAAGAGAGTACAGGAATCTAGGCCTTTCAATTATTCTTAATCCGATAATTGAATACATAAATGTTTTCAAAACCATTCATTAACTCAATAAACATCATAAGCATAATCACCCAAAATACACATCATAAGTATAATCACCCAAAATACACTTCTCTCACCCCTACAATTGATATATAAAAGAGATGACCAAAGGATTCTTTATAAGTCAGCCCCTCGCCGATGCAGCCACTAACAACTAAAAGAGAGCATGCGACTAGTGAGAGAATGCCGTTCAAGGAATTGGCTTCCTAACAATGTAAAAAGAGCATCACTAATAACAAGACATTTACGGGATAAACAAGACATCTACGGATAAACCCACAAGTAATCGGGTTCAATACTGTCCTGAGCAGCTTCTCAAAGTTGAAACATATATTAAGTTGCTTTCTTCAACTTAGTCAAGCTTGACATTGGAGTACAGAAGAGTGTCCCTTGTAAGTGGCATGTTGAGAAGGAAGTAAATCCCAAAGAGAGTCGCAATAATAAGAATAATTCCTGTTAACCAAGCTAGAGTCCATCTAACCAATAACACTTCAGCAGCAGCCAAGGTAGCGTTGTGTACGCCTTCTGTTTCTGCCAACATTCGTGGAGATGGTCTAGACGTATACATCAAATTTAACACAGATTCCAACTCTGGAGATGGTGTCTCATTAAAGAAGACAACTCCAACAATTCGACCTTCATATGCTGTTTGCAAGGAATCAAATATCCTGGAAAGTGTTGCGAGTAGTATCTTCATTCGTTGCTGACCTAATCCATACTGCTCTTGCAAAGCCTTAATACCATCAAAACTACCCATCATTAACTCAGCTGGTCTTTGAATACTCTGAGCTAAATGCTCATGTACATCCATTGCCCTTTTGATATTCTGGGACAGAACCAGAAGCTTCAATGCAAAATCCTTTTCTGCTTTCTTTGACATATGTAGTTTCACATAGTCACCATCGGCCACAGGGATGATCAACTCTCCATTCAGTGGCTCCAATGTATCAGCAACATATGATCCACCCAACCAAGATGCAAAATTGTGAATTTCGTCATCAGTGCGATCTTCTGATAGTTCATCCAAAAACACTACTGAAACTTCATCTTCATCTGGAAGTTGAATATCAGCTTTTCTTGGACCAGGGAATAATCTTGCTGTGATAGGCATCAAATAACCGAGTGTTATCAAGGTCATCCGTGAGCGTAGGATCGCCAACTCCTCTGACTTCCACCATGAAAACAGCACGAGGTCTATCGAATGGATTTGGCACCAGAACCTCATTCAACTTTGATGAACCATCAGCTGAAAGTGTAGCAGGCGGTGCAAAACCAAGCAAGACTGACACAGCAGCGCCAACTTCCGAAAGCGACATTGAATGAGACTGAGCGACATCGTTTTGTGATGGAGTGCGAATAAATTGACGCGTTGGATTATCGATAAAGAATACTGAACCGGCAGGTTCAGCCTGAGCCCTAATTTGGAGGCAAAGGAGAGAAGAAAAAACGAGGAGATGGAAAATTCTGCGAATCGGAAAATCCATTGTGACGAAACACAGAGTGATCCGTGGCTCCGCCGGTTTAGGGTTTAGGGTTTAGGGTTTATGGTTTTTTTTTTTTTGAAGCCACCAAGGTGGTGGGGGTTAGCCGACCCCTACCTGTCACATATATAAAAAGTAAGTGAAATACACTGGAGGGGGACAAAGACCAAAACCTCCGAAATAAATGAACGTGTACAGAATAATATAAGAAAATAAATAATGCAGTCTCGAGGGTAATGAATGAAGCGAAGGTCATCTCCTAATGTAAGGAGTCTCCGCGGCGCTGTCGAAGAATCCCGTGATAAGCCGATGGGCGTATCACGCGTCGAAAGGAATCGACGGCTGATACGAGAAGTGCAAGCCCAATTGGCTAAGAAGTCAGCTGCAGATGTCGCCTCCCGATACACGTGCCGAACCACAACTGAATGAGAGGACACTACTGATCTAACTCGGCGCAAGGATAAAGCATAATCCCATCGAATGTAACTGCTCGAGAGGACCCATGAAACCACAAAGGGCCGAATCGCACTCTACCTCCACAACAGAGTATCCCAACCGAACCGCCACCCAAACCCTCCCGAACCGCCGAAGCTCCGCGATAAAGTATCGGATGATGGCCAAGAAAAGAGCCAAACCCCGCCAAAACATACCCCGATGGTCTCAAGAACACCCCGCAATGGACAACCCGTGATTACCCTCGAACACCCATCATCAGCCGCCTTGACCGCACCAAGAGGCGGTCACGGCCCAAACAACAACTCGAATAGGCCGCTCGGGGATCAATCACGCCAGAACCCATCCGCAAGCCGAGAATCCAAAGACTTCAGAATCGAGCCTACCAAGCCAAAAGCGTAGCCAAGAAGTCTAACATCCGATACCACTCTAAAATAACCGCATCCACGTAAAAGGAGTGAGAATCGAACTCGAACCCATTTCGAGCCTTCCACACATGCCACGTAATGTAAGCAAGGTAAAATAACCCAAGATGAGAACTGAAGGGCACATCTTCGCCAATGGCGAAGTAACGCACGGGGTGATAGAAAACCGATCCACGGATCCCTACTCCACGATAGAAATACTCCCAAACTCGGCTAACCCGGGCACTCAAGAAATAAGTGCCGAGAAGTCTCAAAGCACTCGTCCACGTAAGCACCGAGAAACCATACAGAAGCCGCGTCCACTCAAGGCATCATCAGTGGCTAGGAAGCCTCGCAGCAACCGCCAAAGAAAAAAGGATAACCGAGAGGGAATATGACGCTGCCAAATCATAGAAAATACTCCATCTCGTGGCCTGGCGCACCGCACCATCTCCCAAGCTGATCTCAAATGAAAAACCCCATCAGTAGTAGAATCCCACTGAAGCTCATCAGGCACGCCAGTAGATATCGGAATCAAAACAATCTGCTCAACTACTGACGTGGGTAAGACAGCCAGGAGCTTACCCCTATCCCAAACAGTGCCACGCCAATAAAAGGAAACCCAGACGTAAGAAGTCAGCACTGTAATTATAGAAGTACAAAGGGAGTGATCCCATCCAAGCAGCTATACCGTAAGCTACAATCACCGACACCCACCAACCATCGAGATACGAGGCTCAAGATCATCTCTGATGGAGCAAAGACGCCCATAGAGGAGAAGCTGGTAACGAAAAGCTACCATGCCGGAGTGAATAAGGATGAATATTTGACTTCATATACGAAGCCCATAAGGAATGCTGCTCCCGAAATCGCCACCAAAGCTTAAGCTCAAAAGCTTCAGCTAGATCCCGAAATGACCTAATACCCAGGCCGCCTCCTCCCGAGGAAAACACACCTCCTACCAATGGCACCAATGAATCTCGCGCCTAGACCACAATCACCCCATAGAAGCTGTAAATATCCGGCCCAACTCACCGGATAACCCCAATCGGTGGACGCAAGACATGAAATGAGTGCAAAGGCATAGAGGATAGAACATGCCGAATAAGCACTAACTTCCCCCCAAACGAGAGCAACCGATTCGCCCAGCCAGAAATCCGCTCACGGACCCTCCGAAGCAGGTCATCGAAATGAGCAATCTTGACGCCCCCAACAAACACCGGGCAACCAAGATAAGAAAAAGGAGGATCCTTCACTGAACCCCGTGGATCAGAGTGAATAATAGCTTCACGAGAGGCGTGAATCGAACCTCGAACATAAAAGTCGTCATCAGCTAACCAACCGCCTGTAAATGACTTCATAATGATGTAGGAAACCCATAAGTCGCGTGAGGCTAGCCCTACTCCCATTCCAAAAAAGAACAATATCATCTGCAAAACTCAAATGGGAGATAGGAAGACGACCAGACGAGCAATATCTCACGGAGGGGTGCGAAGAGTACAAGCGATCCAGGCCTCTAGATAGAAACTCAGCAGCAATAATGAATAAGCTAGAGATGCTGGATCGCCTCGGCGAAGACCACCGCGAGACTGAAAAAACCCGTGGCTGACACCATTAACCAGCACAGAAAACCAAGGTCCATAAATAGCCCTCCGAACTAAAGAAATCCACTGCTCTGAGAAACCAAAGCACCTCAACATCTGGAGAACAAAGGACCATGACATCCGATCATAAGCCTTAGCCATATCCAACTTCAGAACCACGTTACGCCCCTGCACGACGACTAAGATCATGCACAAGCTCCCGCATCAACAACACATTATCATGAATGCTCCTACCAGTGCACAAAACCACTCACGATGGAGAAATAATACGAGGCAACACAGTAAGTCAACGTGATAACGAGCAATTTAGTTAAAACCTTATTGCTCACGTTACACAAACCGATCGATCGAAAATCAGCCCAAGAGATCGGAGAGTCCTTCTTCTAAGAAGAACCAAAAGAGTGCTCTGAAACCCCTAGTGCATAGCAGTAACCCCGAAAGTAATCATGAACAACGCCAACAAGTCAAGAGAAATCACATCCCAAAGATGCCCGATGAACCTACCGCAGTAACCCATCAGACCCGGAGCGCCGCCTCGCATCAATAGAAAGACCACCGCCGTAATTCCTCCATATCTGCCCCTACATAAATCCACATCGCCCTCAACCGTGACCGCAGGCGGATAAAATCAAAACCGAGGCCTCGAAACCGCCAGACCTCCCGCCAAGAGACCCCGAAAGTAATCCACCGCAGACTCACCATAGCAAGAGAGGCTCATGATCCATGCGCATTTAGGCGCCCCGTATCCGATGGACATGAAAGAACCGCCGCTTCTTCCGAATCATAGCATGGAAGAACCGGCATTGGCATCCCTTCCCTAACCCAACGTACACCGACCGCCGCCGAAAAATCTCCTCACACAAGAACGCATGCCGCAACTGGCTCGAGCCTCGTAAAACCACACGATCATCACCGAACCGGATAGATCATACCGGGCCTCTCCGAGCAACCTCCTCCTCACTCTCTAACCCTATCAAATACATTACCAAAACCTCCTTATTCCAAACTTTTAAGCAGAGCTTCAACCGACAAGCTTCACCGAAAAGCCCTCATCCCGTAAGCAATAACAGAGCACCCCAAGACTGCCTGACGACATCAAGAAACTCAGGATGCTTAAGCCAAGCATGTAAAAACCGGAACCTGGACGGACGTCCACCAGCCAATCTAGCACACGATAAAAGTAAGGGAGAGTGATCTGAACCAGTGCGATTCAGATGAGAAACTCGAAATGTAGTGAAAGAACCCCGACCATCGGGCATTGCACACAACCCTATCCAACCGTCTCCATGTGCGCCCATTGGTCCATGTGAAAGGACTCCCTGTAAAACCCACATCATCCAAGCCACAATCCAATAAAGCAACATTAAAATCATCAATAGCCTCCTGAGGCTGGGCATGCCCCCCCGAAATCTCAGAGAGAGACTGCACAACGT
This sequence comes from Murraya koenigii, assembly GCA_025617385.1. NCBI lineage: Eukaryota > Viridiplantae > Streptophyta > Magnoliopsida > Sapindales > Rutaceae > Murraya > Murraya koenigii. The sequence continues at coordinate 1,064,916 of CM046816.1, forward strand.
TAAAATCCCCACCCACCATCCAAGGGCCATCACAGCTATCGCAGAAAGAAACAAGGCCATCCCACAAATCCTCTCTCACAATCTTAGCACAACTGGCATATACATATGAAACATATACAGGATCAGGAAAGAAAGAGTGACTAACCCGGCAATGAACCACCTGACCCATATCCTGCAGTACCTCCACTGAAAAAGGCGCCGACCAGAAAACCCAAATCTTCCCAGAGTGGGAAGAAAACCCATGCTCCATCGCAATGCGGATACGAGTGCTCTCCAGCCTATCAATAGTAAGAAAAGGCTCCAAAACACACACCAGAGCCAATCTATGCAACCGAATCAACTTCCGCAATCGGCGGACCGCGGGGGCCTTACTTATCCCCCGAATATTCCAGATAAGGGTATTAATCATTGGGGTGGGGATCGACACCTACCCCTCCGCTGAGACTTACGAGTCTTACGACCCGAACAACCGTGAAACCCCGAGAAGAACCGGCAATCCTCCGACGGCCAATCCACTAATCATCGCGATCCGTAGGTAATGGAGGTGAACATCCTCCTGATCACCAAGAATCTCCCATCATCCATATCCCCGAATCCTCCGAACTACGCCAATGTCCGAGCGAGAAATACCGTGGCAACCTCCCTACCATCTCGAGCCATTCTTCGAATCTCGAATCGTGAGTATTGAAACTCACGTGCATGGTATCGAGATCATCCCTATAAGCCAGCCCGCCCAACACATCGCCGCCTGTCTCGAATGCCATCCTCATGGCCTCGATCGTCCGAGGGGACATCCTCCGTAACAGGCCGACCCAATGACTCGACTATCCCCACTGGGAGCAAGAACCCTAACATCAACATGCTCTGAGGGGAGCATCGTGAATGACAACATATCTGAATCGGATGCACCTGTGGTCGCACATCACCGAACCACCGGGTTTTTACCCTTATCCGGCAAGACGCAACCCACTATCCTTCTACGGAGGAGGCTTACGTAAGACTTGGTTTGAGACATAACAACCCTCAAAGAACATGGACCCAAGTGCTTACAAGTAATACAACAAGGTGAACCCTTTCAAAACAACATCCCGCCGTAAACCGTAATCTCCTCACCATCCAAATACGCGGCAACAAAGGCCGCGAGACATCATACTCAACCAACACCCTAGCAACAGATGGTCTATTCACCGAAGCCGTTGCGTGATCAACACGCAGAGGAGTACCAATAGCCCCAGCAATAGAGAATAAAGCAGATTTTGAATGAATAAAATGAACAGGTAAGTAAGGGAGACTTACCCAAACAGGCACAATGGGGGATTCCGCAGAACATCGAAAATCCGTGCTCCATTTGAAAACACGCATGCCACGACCATTAACGTACCATGTCTGGCGAACCCAAATCCTGGAATAATCCTCCTCCATGGTTAATTTGATCAGCACATGCCGGTTATCAAGCAACGAAATCTGAGAACTCCCCTTGAGATCGAGAGAAACAAAGAACTTCCGAATAGCATCCATCGATGGCCTGCCGAAGGAGAACTTCCCCACCAAAGCAAGCTTGAATGGCTCAGCCATAACCTGAATTTCTTCCTTAGAAAATAAAACAGCAGGCTCACCACGATGTAGAGTTACCGGCTTAACCGGAAGCAGAGGACCTGAGTTGCCGCCATACATCTAGAAAGATTTTGAGTCGGATGCCGGACGGATCGAGGATAGAGGCATATGTGGTTTCGGGTTTTGGGCTTGGTATTTTGGGCTTGAATGAAGAATTGGGCTTATTGGGGGGAGGTATATGTGCTGGAATTTTGGGATGGGCTTGTGTAAAAAATGGGCTGGAATTTGGATGAGGGATATGGGCTGGAAATTGACTTTGGGCTTGGTTAAAATAAGTGGGATTAGTTGTTTGAGGGGTATGGGCTGGAATTTGATATTGGGCTTGGGGATTAGGGTTAGGGTTTGTGTTTGTTGGAAAAGTTAAGAGAGGTTGGATATTGCAAGGGGCGGCTACCGGAGCTTGATGCCGCGACCGTGGGCTTGGCTCGAGGCCTCCGGAGATTGAAACGGAGGGTGGTGGTCGACTGACGGGTTCACTAGCAGCTACCGGAAGATGGCTAGCACCACTCGCGGCGGTTGGAGGAAGATGGGTGAGTGACGGCTGGTTGTTACAAGCCGCGGCTGTGGGAGCTTGGGTTGACAGCACCGAAGGTTGAAACGGAGGTTGGAGACCGACGTGGGGTTACGCGGCAGTGGCTGGAAGTTGTATTGCACCGCTCGCGGTGGTTGGAGAAAAATGGGTAAGGGACGGGTTGAGAGATGTGGGAGGGTGTGCCGTGAGTTGGGGTGGTGGAGAGGGCTGTGGAGGGCCGCTATGGTGAGTGAATCCACGGACGGAGGGGCCGATCGGCCATGGCGACCGATGTGGTAGTCACGGACGCTGGTGTGGGCTTATGGGTTCGTGGAGTGAGGAGAGATTTCCAGGACCGTGAGGGAGCTTGGGTCGGGAGGCATCGGTAAGTTGCAGGTGGTGGTGGTTGTGATCGGATGGTGCCGAGATGACCATCTTGCCGCTACCGCAGCTGATCTTCGGGGTCAAAACCCGTGAGTCGGGTTGTCGGACCGGGAGTTTGTCGTGACCGTGGGGGTGCATGGGACCTGAGGGACGCTTGCAAGATGCGTAGTGGAACCCGCTGCCTCGATGGTGCCGGAGGGGCCGCTGATGCAGCTGCCGCCGTGGCTTGTTTGGGAGAGGGGTTGACCATGGCGGAGGTGACGGCTCGGGTGGGATGGAGTCGTGGTGGATGGTGTTGTGATGGAAACCGCAGCTGGATGGAGTGGATGGTTGGCCTGGTCATTTGGTTGCCTGCGTGAGGAGGAGGAGCCAGCTGTGGATTCGGTGGTGGTGCCGACGGTGGAGCCGGCGGTGGTGTCTCTCCGGCCTCCGGTGAGGCCATGGCCGAGAGCTCAAGCTTTAGTCAAAAACAAAAAAGTTGAGAGAATTTTTCTAGAGAGAGAAAGTTAGAGAGAGGTTGGAAAGTTTGGTTTTTGGTTTAGGGTTTGGGTTTAGGTTTAGGGTTTAGGGTTTAGGGTTTAAGGTTTTTTTTTTTTTTTTTATCGAAGCCACCAGCAGGCGTGGGGTTAGCCTGACCCTCACCGTCACATATATAAAAAGTAAGTGAAATACACTGGAGGGGGACAAAGACGAAAACCTCCGAAATAAATGAACGAGTACAGAACAAAATAAGAAGATAAATAGTATAGACTCGAGGATAAAGAATGAAGCGAAGATCATCTCCTAATGTAAGGAGTCTCCCGCGCTGTCAAGAATACCCGTAAGACCATGGGGAAGGGCACTACGGTGATGGAACCATCGCCGAGTCCGTGTGAGCAAGCCTGAGCTAGTTATGAAGTCGGCCATCAGAGTGGCCTCACTGAAGGACATGGCGAATGATGATCGAATGCGTGGCGCAGAGGGCTCTAATCCTAGCTAGAATGTAAGTGAACTCCCATCCGCCCGGATGTCGAGAGGTGATCCAAGCAACCGCCAGTAGTGAATCCGATTCTAGCTCCGCAGAAGAATACCCAAGATCACGGCCATTTTAAGGCCCTCAGAACCGCCACGCCTGCGAATAAGATGGGGTGGTGTCCTAGAAACATCCCGAAAGCAGCAAGGACCGTCCCCTGATGATCCCTGAAAATCCCTCCAGCAGCAGACATCCTGTGGTTGCCACGGAGCATCCGTCCACACTCGGCTTGACCACGCCCCTGAGGTCTCAACCAAGAAATCGTATCTAACAGCCTATGAGGTGAGCGAATGATCCGTAATCCATCTCGCGAGCCGAGCTCCGCATGACCCTCCGAGTCGGACGCCTTAAAACCGAAAGCACCCGCCAACTTCAAATCGAAATCACCGAAAATAACACTCCCGCACGAAAAATGTAGCATCAATCGAACAAAGATTGGCCTTCCAAACTTGCCATAGGATGAAGCAAGGAAGGAGGACCCGAATATGTCACCGAGGGAGCACAATGGCTCCAATGAAGAAGTAAAGCATACGGGAGATAAAGCTGGATACTCTAAACCGAGTAAGCTGACGAAAGTAAAGCCAAACCCGTCTCGACATGAGGGCAATCAAGAAAAGGTGTCGAACCGCCTCCTCGGCTCCATTGCAAAGACATCTCGAAACTATGTGAAGCCCCGTGCAGTAGAGCATCATCCGTGGCTGTAACCGCAATAAGCGCCAGAGGAAGAAAGACACCTCGAAGGGATCAATCTCGCCAAATAAAAGAACAAACCTCATCTCGAGATCTAGAGTCCCGAACAAGATCCCGAGCAGCCCTCGTAGAAAAATCTCCATCATTAGAAAGGTCCCACCGCATCTCGATCAAGACCATCACGGAGCGGAACCGAACCAAAAGGATCTGCTCAACAACGGAGGGTGGAAGTAAGGCTCCAACCTACCTCCGTCCCATACAAAGGCTCCCTCCAAAAAGACGAGACAGAACCAAGAAGCCCGATCGGGTTGTACGTGAACAAATGGAGAGGAGTCGAGCCAACAATCATACCAAAAGCTACAGCCCCTGATCTAATCCGCCAATGAACGTGGGGTTCAAAGAAGACTCTGATCTTACAAAGGCGACGCCAAAGAGGGGAAGCAGGATACCGAAACCGAATCATCCCCTGATGCTCGGATCGACAAGATTTAGACCTCATAAAAGAAGCCCGTAGGAGCGCTGGTCGCGAAAACGCCACCGTAGCTTAAGCTCAAGAGCCTCACCAGATCGAAAAGGATCTAATGCCCAAGCCGCCCCGCCATCGGGTAGCAACAGAGGGCCACCGACACCAGTGAATGCGCCCGACGAGCATCGTGTCGCCCCGCAGAAAGCGGTAAATAAACGCCCAAGGCGACGAACAACCGTGATCAAAGCGGTCTAAGGGCATGAAGTAAATGGAGAGGCATGGAGGAAAGCACGTGTCCGATAAGAACAAGCTTGCCGCCAAAAGAAAGCGCATCGATTAGTCCACCCGAGATCCTATTACTGACCTTGGCGATCATATCATCAAAGTAACGAATCCTGAGCGCCCCTACATAGACCGGGCACCCAAGGTATGTGAAAGGCAGGTCACGCTGCTGGAAACCAAGAAGAGAACTGGATAGTCGCTCGACAGAAGAGGGGCAAACTTCCCCACATGAAGCCGCCTTGGTCCGATTAATACCGACCGAGATAGTCCGATAATGACGAAGGAAGCTCATCAAACGCACAGACATCGGACTTGCTCCCATTAGCAAAAATAACAATATCATCCGCAAAGCTCGGATGCGAAACCATCATCAAGCAGAGGTGGTGTATCGCATGTAGGGAACCGCAAATAAAGTGTCCAAGCCAGCGAAAGAAATTCGCAAGCAATAATAAATAAGCACTGGGATAGGGATCACCCGCCGTAAGCCACCCAAGGACCGAAAGAAGCCGTGGCTGGTCCCATTAACCGTAATCGTAATACCACGGACCGTAAATGGCCCTATAGATAAGAGAAACCCACCGCCAGAAAGCCAAGGTCCAAGCATCTCAAGAACAAAGGACCAAGACATCTTATCGTAAGCTTTAGCCATATCAAGCTTCAAAGACGACATTACTCCCACGGTCCTTCTATTCAAATCGTGAACCACCTCCGGACAAGAAGAACATTATCATGGATGACCCTACCCTGAACAAAACCACTCGAGAAGGCGTAGATAATCCTAGGAAGGATCGCACGAGAGGCGAGCAACGAGGAGCTTCGTGAGGATCTTGCTACCGACATTACACAAACTAATAGGTCCGAAATCGGACCAAGTAGACGGGAAGCCTTCTTAGGCAGTGAGAACCAAGAGAGTGGACCGAAACCCCGAGGCATGGGCGAACTCGCGAAGAAATCCACACACCGCCAACAAATCATCGCAAATAAAATCCCAACATGCCCGGTAAAATTTACTACGTAAACCATCAGCCCCGGAGCGCTAAGCTGGTCGACAGAGAAAACAGCTCACGAATCTCATCCATATCGTGAATCCTACAAAGGTCGCCCTCATCCTCGTGGGAAACTAATCTCTAATACCGTAAAAATCATGAGGTCGAGACGGATCGAATCACCGCACGAGTAAGCTCTGAAGAACCGAACAACCGAACTCGCAATCTCAAGACTCGTAAAGCCAAGAGGAGTCTTCACCGATCCTATGAACAAAACATCGCCGGGCGCTTCTTCCCGCCATCGCATGAAAGAAGCTGGTGTTGGAGTCCCTCCCGACCCATCTCGACACCGTAGAGCCGCCTAAGAAAAGTCTCCTCGCTGGATAAGGCACGTAATGCACCGAGCCCCAGCCTCGTAACAAGCAGCATCTATCCTCGCAGTAACCGTAAATATCGAGCCGTGCTCCCGATGAGCCACCTCCTCCTCACCTCTCTAACCCTATCTCCGATGTTGCCGAAAACATCTTTGTTCCAGTGCCAGCACAGCCTGACGCACTAGCTCACCGAAAGGCCCGCGATCCCGCTACCCGAGACAGGTCGACTCAAGACCGCCGAACAAAGGTCCATGAAATCGGAGTGATTAAGCCACGAGTGTAAGAACTCGAACGAACCTGACTCTTGATCGAAACCCAATCAAGAGCAATGAGGAGAGGCGAATGATCTAAGCAAGCATGGCTGAGGTGGGTGACTTTAAAGTAGAGAAGAGCCTAGACCATCGAGAATTGCAAACCACCCTGTCCAAAGCGCCTCATGAGTACGACCATTAGTCCAGTATACGGACTCTAAGAAAACCAAAGATCCTCCAAACCACAATCCAATAAAGCAAAATTAAAGGCATCGATAGCGGTTCGAGTCTCGAATATGGCCGCCAGAGATCTCGTGATAAAGATTGACAACATTAAAGTCACCCCGACCATCCAAGGATTGTCAAGATTATCTGCAAAAGCGCCAAGGGCATCCCACAACCCTCCCGAACAAGGATAGAACAACTGGCATAAACAAAAGAAATAAAAACAGAGTAGAGAAAAGAGAGTGACTAACCCGGCAATGAAGGACCTCGCCCGCATCCTCGATAATATCCAAGGTAAACGGAGTAGCCCAGAAAACCCAAATCTTCCCAGAGCGGGAGGATACAGCATGGTCCATCCCTCAGCGAATACGGTAGCCTCCAACTGCCGTAACAAAGAAAAGGCTCCAAAATACAAATAAGAGTAATACGGTGCGAGCGGATAAGCTTCCTCAACGACGAACAGCTGGGCCTTACTAATCTCCGAATGTTCCATATAATGGAACTAATCATCAAGTAGGGAGGGGCGGAAACGTCCCGCCGCTTATACCGACCGCTTTCTGCGAGTAACGGCAGTGAAATCATGCAGAAGTGGAAACCCTCTCCGCTAAACTATCAATCACCGGCCGGAGGAAGAGGGTGTCTAGTCTCGCCTGGATCAGCGAAGAAGTGGTCGCCATCTCCACTGAGTCCTCACTACTAGGATCAATGTCCGATCGGCGAAGTCTCGCCCCTCAATATACCATGAGCACCACCCGCAGTGTCAATCTCCTCATCGACGAGGATGGAACGTCCCCGGAGGGTGTCGAATCCCACATGTAAGGTGCACAAATCGGAAGGCACATCCTCGGGGGGACGAGACCCTGTAGAGGCTCCCTGGTGGCCCTCAATATCCTCAATTGGGCTCCGTAAAATAGTGTTATCATGAAGAATGTCGTCAGATCTATCATACGTATCAAACTGAAAAACAGGGTCCGGAGAATGCGTACCTCGACAAACGCCTCGCCTGGCTCGACGCCTGCACTCTCCTCACTCACCGGGGGCTGAGGATACACCCCGATAGGGCTTATGGGTCTGTGATCGGAAATCACCGCGCATCGAAAGCAGGAGGAGAAGTGGCGTGTCTGGCCACGGAGACGTGGTGTGAGATCGGGTTGTACCTTGCGAGACTTGGATTAGTGACGTAAACAAGCCTCCGCAGTAACGCCCGAGATGCAAACATGCCGCATAACAATCGTGCACCTTCTCAAAGACAACACTCGCCGTAATCCCGAGTCCCTCTCCAATCCGTATCCGTGGAACAAGAGGCCTCGAAATGTCATACTCGATTAAAACACGAGCCACGTATGGTCTATTGACAGAGGCCGTGGCGTGGTCTGATCTGCAGTGGAGTACCGATGGCGCAAAGAATGGAGTAAAGGGCGATTTGGCAAGGAATAAAGTGCACCGTAGGTAAGGTAAGGATACCCGATCGGAACAATTGAGACTCCATGGAACAATGGAAATCCTTACTCCACTTGAATATACGCATGCCACGCACCATTAACGCATTACACGATTGTCGCAACCAAATGCGAGAGTAATCCTCCTCCGTAGATAACTTAATGAGGATGTGCTCGTTGTCGAGGAGAGAAACTGGAGCTTCCTTTAAGACCGAGGGAAACAAAAATTTTCTAATGATGTCCATAGTAGGGCGGCCAAAGGAAAACTTACCAACAAGAGAAAGTCTGAATGGTTGAGCCATGGCCGTGATCTCCTGAGGTGAAAAGATGATGGCTGGTTCCCCACGCTGGAGAGATGCCGGTTTAAAAGGAATCTCCGAGTCAAGATGCCCTGAAACAGCATCCGAGAAAGATTTTTGAGGCCGGGGGGGGGGCATCGGGGTCGAGGAGAGAGGCCGGGTTGACAATGGAAGAATAGGTAGGTTTCGGGTTTAGGACATGGGTGGTGGAAATTGGGTTAAGGGTTATGGATTTATGGATTTGGGCTTGGGAGGTATGGGCTGGTTTTTGGAATTGGGCTTCACTAAAGGTAGTGGGTTTAAGTTGTTAGCTGGAATTTCTTTGGGCTTGATTTAAGTAAATGGGTTCGGATGATCGAGGTGTTAGTGGGTTTAAGTTGTCAATGGAAATTCTTTTGGGCTTGATTTAAGTGAATGGGTTTAGATGATTGAGGTAAGTGTGCTGGAATTTGGGATTGGGCTTGTTTAGTTGGGTTAGGGTAAACACTAGGGTTAGGGTTTTTTGGAGTGGGAAGGGATATGTTTCTTATGTTGCTAGAGGAGGGTGGCGGCTGGCTTCTAGAACCCGCTACCGTGGAAGGCAACTTTGAGGTCGGCGGACGCTGTCGCCGACGACGGAGCTCACGGCCGGCTACGGCGGTGCTTGGGCGTTGGAGAAAGCTACTCGCCATGGCTAGGAGGGCGGCTAGAGGGCATGGGTAGGTGGCGGTTGGTGTTTTGAGGGTGGGATTCATGGTTTCGATGCGGGGTGAATTGCCGTGGCCATGGGAGGTCGAGAGGGTGGAGGACCCACCGATGGTGGGGTTGATTGGCCGTGAATGCCGACGTGGTAGTCATGAGACGTGGATCTTGGACATCTCGGCTTGGTGTGGGGGAGTTTGCCGTGAGTTTGAGGTAGCATGGGGTTGGACTGACATCCGGAAAGTTGCAGGAGGTGGTGGTCGTGGATGGGGTGAGGCCTAAATGGCCGCTGATGCCGCTACCGTAGTTGATCTCGCTGAGGGCTGAAAGCCGTGGATCGGGTTGGATGAGTTGATGGGTTTGGCCTCGGCTGGGGGGTGCCTCGGCTTGGTGGTTTTTGGGTGAGTCATGGAGGTGGTGGTAGGGTGGGATGGTGCCGGATGTGCTCGAGGATGCCGCGGCAAGTGGGGGTTTGTTGAGTGAGGAAGGCCGTGGGTTGGGGTAGGGATTAGGTGGCTGTTGCCGTGAGGATGGTTGGGTATTGGGAGGATTTGCAGCAAGCTTGAATGATGGGCAAGGCTGGCCGTGGTAGAGGGGTTGACCACGGTGGAGGTGACGGCTCGGAGTGGGATGGAGTCGTGGTGGGATGGTGTTGTGATGGAAACCGCAGCTGATGGAGTGGATGGTTGGCCTGGCCATTGGTTGCCTGCAGATGAGGAGGAGGAGCCAGCGTGGATCCGGTGGTGGTGCCGACGGTGGTGCCATGGTGAGCCAGGCGGTAGGTCTCTCCCATCCCGTGAGGCCATGGCCGAGAGCTCAAACTTGAGTAAAAAATCAAAAGAGTTGAGAGAATATTGCAAGAGAGAGAAAGTTGAGAGAGGTTGGAAAGTCAGTGGGTTTAGGGTTTAGGTTTTTTTTTTTTTTTTTTTTTTTTTTATCAAGCCACCAAGTGCGGGGGTTAGCCTGACCCTCACCGTCACATATATAAAAAGTAAGTGAAATACACCGAGGGGGACAAAGACCAAAACCTCCAAATAAATGAACGAGTACATAACAATATAAGAAAATAAATCAGCAGCCTCGAGGAAAGTGAATGAAACGAAGATCATCTCCTAATGTAAGTGAGTCTCCCGCACAAGTCGAAGAATACCCGCAGCACCACGGGAAGGGCACTATGGTGATGGAACCACCGCCGAGTCTCGTGTGAGCAAGCCCAGCTAGTTATGAAGTCGGCCATCAGAAGTGGCCTCACTGAAGACATGGCGAATGATGATCGAATGCGTGGCGCAGCGGGCTCTAATCCTAGCTAGAATGTAGGTGAACTCCCATCCGCCCGGATGCCGAGAGGTGATCCAAGCAACCGCCGTAGCTGAATCCGATTCTAGCTCCGCAGAGGAATACCCAAGATCGCGGCCATTTTAAGGCCCTCAGAACCGCCGCCACCATGAATAAGATGGGGTGGTGTCCTAGAAAATCCCGAAAGCGGCAAGGACCGCCCCTCGATGATCCTCGAAAATCCCTCCAAGCAGCAGACATCCCGTGGTTGCCGTGGAGCATCCGTCCACACTCGCTTGACCACGCCCCTGAGGTCTCAACCAAGAAATCGCACTTAACAGCCCATGAGAGTGAGCGAATGATCCGTAATCCATCTCGCGAGCCGCAGGCTCGCATGACCCTCCGAGTCGGGACGCTTAAAACCGAAAAGCACCGCCAACTTCAAATCGAAATCACCGAAAATAACACTCCGCACGAAAAATAAGCATCAATCGAATCAAAGATTTCGGCCTTCCAAACTTGCCATAGGATGAAGCAAGGAAGGAGGACCCGAATATGTCACCGGAGGGAGCACAATGCTCCAATGAAGAAGTAAAGCATACGGGAGATAAAGCTGAGATACTCTAAACCGAGTAAGCGACGAAAGTAAAGCCAAACCCGTCTCGACATGAGGGCAATCAAGAAAAAGGTGTCGAACCGCCTCCTCGGCTCCATTGCAAAGACATCTCGAAACCATGTAGAGCCCCGTGCGAGAGCATCATCCGTGGCTGTGTAATCACAGCAATAAGCGCCAGAGGAAGAAAGACACCCTGAAGGGATCAATCTCGCCAAATAAAAGAACAAACCTCATCTCGAGATCTAGAGTCCCAACAAGATCCCAAGCAGCCCTCGTAGAAAAATTCCATCATTAGAAAGGTCCCACCGCGATCTCGATCAGACCATCGCCGGAGCGGAACCGGAACCAAAAGGATCTCGCTCAACAACGGAGGGTGGAAGTAAGGCTCCAACCTACCTCGTCCCATACAAAGGCTCCTCCAAAAGACGAGACAGAACCAAGAAGCCCGGATCGGGTTGTACGTGAACAATGGAGAGGAGTCGAGCCAACAATCATACCAAAAGCTACAGCCCCTGGATCTAATCCGCCAATGAACGTGGGTTCAAAGAAGACTCTGATCTTACAAAGGCGACGCCAAAGAGGGGAAGCAGGATACCGAAACCGAATCATCCCTGATGCTCGGATCGACAAGATTTAGACCTCATAAAGGAAGCCCGTAGGGAGCGCTGGTCGCGAAAACGCCACCGTAGCTTAAGCTCCAGAGCCTCACCAGATCGAAAAGGATCTAATGCCCAAGCCGCCCCGCCATCGGCAGCAACAGAGGGCCACCGACACCGCTGAATGCGCCCGACGAGCATCGCGTCGCCCGCAGAAAGCGGTAAATAAACGCCCAGACGACGAACAACCGGATCAGCGGTCTAAGGGCATGAAGTAAATGGAGAGGCATGGAGGAAAGCACGTGTCCGATAAGAACAAGCTTGCCGCCAAAAGAAAGCGTATCGATTAGTCCACCCGGAGATCCTATTACGGACCTTGGCGATCATATCATCAAAGTAACGAATCCCGAGCGCCCTAACATAGACCGGCACCCAAGGTATGTGAATGGCAGTGTCACCGCCGAAAACCAAGAAGAGAACTGGATAGTCGCTCGACAGAAGAGGGGGCAAACTTCCCCACATAGAAGCTGCTCTTGGTCTGATTAATACGCCGACCGGAGATAGACCGATAATGACGGACGAAGCTCATCAAACGCGCAGACACCGGACTTGCTCCCATTAGCAAAAATAACAATATCATCCGCAAAGCTCGGATGCGAAACCATCATCAAGCAGAGGTGGTGTAATCGTATAGTAGGGAACCGCAAATAAAGTGTCCGAGTCATGAGAAAGAAATTCGCAGTAATAATAAATAAGTACTGGGATAGGGATCACCGCCAGAAGCCACCCAAGGATCGAAGAAGCCGTGGCTCGGTCCCATTAACCGTATCAGTAATACCACTGACCGTAAATGGCCCTATAGATAAGAGAAACCCACCGCCAGAAAGCCAAGGTCCAAGCATCCAAGAACAAAGGACCAAGACATCTTATCGTAAGCTTTAGCCATATCAAGCTTCAAAGACGACATTACTCCCACGGTCCTTCTATTCAAATCGTGAACCAGCCTCCGGACAAGAAGAACATTATCATGGATGACCCTACCCTGAACAAAACCACTCGAGAAGGCGAGATAATCCTAGGAAGGATCGACGAGAGGCGAGCAACGAGGAGCTTCGTGAGGATCTTGCTATCGACATTACACAAACTAATAGGTCTCGAAATCGGACCAAGTAGACGGGAAGCCTTCTTAGGCAGTGAGAACCAAGAGAGTGGATCTGAAACCCCGAGGCATGGGCGAACTCGCGAAGAAATCCACACACCGCCAACAAATCACCGCAAATAAAATCCCAACATGCCCGGTAAAATTTACTACGTAAACCATCAGCCCCGAGCGCTAAGCTGGTCGACAGAGAAAACAGTCCGCGAATCTCATCCATATCGTGAATCCTACAAAGGTCGCCCTCATCCTCGTGGAAACTAATCTCTAATACCGTAAAAATCACGAGGTCGAGACGGACCGAATCACCGCATGAGTAAGCTCGAAGAACCGAACAACCGAACTCGCAATCTCAAGACTCGTAAAGCCAAGAGGAGTCTTCACCGATCCTATGAACAAACATCACCGGGCGCTTCTTCCCGCCATCGCATGAAAGAAGCTGGTGTTGGAGTCCCTCCCGACCCATCTCGACACCGCAGAGCTGCCTAAGAAAAGTCTCCTCGCTGGATAAGGCACGTAACAGCCGAGCCCTAGCCTCAGAACAAGCAGATCTATCCTCAGCAGAACCAGAAATATCGAGTCGGTGCTCCCGACGAGCCACCTCCTCCTCAGCCTCTCTAACCCTATCTCTGATGTTGCCGAAAACATCTTTGTTCCAGTGCTTCAGCACAGCCTGCACGCACCACCTCACCGAAAGGCCCGCATCCCGCTACCCGAGACAGGGTCAGACCAAGACTGCCGAACAGTGTCCATGAAATCGGAGTGATTAAGCCACGAGTGTAAGAACCTGAACGAACCGGACCCTTGATCGAAACCCAATCAAGAGCAATGAGGAGAGGCGAATGATCTAAGCAAGCAGGCTGAGGTGGGTGACTTTAAAGTAGAGAAGAGCCTAGACCATCGAGAATTGCAAACCACCCCGTCCAGTGCGCCTCATGAGTACGCACTCATTAGTCCGTATAAGGACTCCCAAGAAAACCAGCATCCTCCAAACCACAATCCAATAAAGCGAAATTAAAGGCATCGATAGCGGTTTGAGTCTGAATATGGCCGCCAGAGATCTCAGATAAAGATTGGACAACATTAAAGTCACCCCCGACCATCCAAGGATTGTCAAGATTATCGGCAAAAGCGCGAAGGGCATCCCACAACTCCTCCCGAACAAGGATAGAACAGCTGGCATAAACAAAAGAAATAAAAACAGGAGTAGAGAAAAGAGAGTGACTAACCCTAAGAACGAAGGACCCGCCCGCATCCTCGACAATATCCAAGGTAAACGGAGTAGCCCAGAAAACCCAAATCTTCCCAGAGCGGGAGGATACAGCATGGTCCATCCCCAGGCGAATACGGGTAGCCTCCAGTCTGTCAGAACAAAGAAAAGGCTCCAGAATACAAATAAGAGTAATACGGTGTGAGCGGATAAGCTTCCTCAAACGACGAACAGCGGGGGCCTTACTAATCCCCCGAATGTTCCATATAATGGAACTAATCATCAAGTAGGGAGGGGGCGGGAAACGTCCCGCCGTTATACCGACCGCGTTTCATGCGAGTAACGGCAGTGAAATCATGCGAGAAGTGGAAACCCTCTCTCGCTAAACTATCAATCACGCGCCGGAGGAAGAGGGTGTCTAGTCTCGCCTGGATCAGCGAAGAAGTGGTCGCCATCTCCACTGGAGTCCTCACTACTAGGATCAATGTCCGATCGGTGAAGTCTGGTCCCTCAATATACCATGAGCACCACCCGCAAGGTCAATCTCCTCATCGACGAGGATGGAACGTCCCTGGAGCGGGTGTTGAATCCCACATGTAAGGTGCACAAATCGGAAGGCACATCCCTGGGACGAGACCCTGTAGAGGCTCCCTGGTGGCCCTCAATATCCTCAATTGGGCTCCGTAAAATAGTGTTATCATGAAGAATGTCGCCGATCTATCATACGATCAAACCGAAAACAGTGGTCCGGAGAATGCGCATCTGACAAACGCCTCGCTTGGCTCGGCGCCTGTACCTCCTCACTCACCGGGGGCTGAGGATACACACCGATAGGGCTTATGGGTCTGTGATCGGAAATCACCGCGCATCGAAAGCAGGAGGAGAAGTGGCGTGCCCGCCACGGAGACGTGGTGTGGATCGGGTTGTACCTTGCGAGACTTGATTAGTGACGTAAACAAGCCTCCGCAGAATGCCCGAGATGCAAACATGCCGTACAATAATCAGGCACCTTCTCAAAGACAACACTCTGCCAGAATCCTGTGTCCCCCTCTCCAATCCAGATCCGTGGAACAAGAGGCCTCGAAATATCATACTCGATTAAAACACGAGCCACAGATGGTCTATTGACAGAGGCCGTGGCGTGGTCGACCCGTAAGGGAGTACCGATGGCAGCAGCAATGGAGTAAAGGGCAGATTTGGCAAAGGAATAAAGTGCACCTAGTAGGTAAGGCAAGGATACCCAGACGGAACAATTGAGACTCCATGGAACAAATGGAAATCCTTACTCCACTTGAATATGCGCATGCCACGACCATTAACGCATTCACGATTGTCGCAACTAAATGCGAGAGTAATCCTCCTCCGTAGATAACTTAATGAGGATGTGTCGGTTATCGAGGAGAGAAATCTGGGAGTTTCCTTTAAGACCGAGGGAAACAAAAAATTTTCTAATGATGTCCATAGAAGGGCGGCCAAAGGAAAACTTACCAACAAGAGAAAGTCTGAATGGTTGAGCCATGGCGTTGATCTCCTGAGGTGAAAAGATGATGGCTGGTTCCCCACGCTGGAGAGATGCCGGTTTAAAAGGAATTTCAGAGTCGAGATGCCCTGAAACAGCGTCCGAAAAGGATTTTTGAGGCCGGGGAGGGGCATCGGGGTCGAGGAGAGAGGCCGGGTTAACAATGGAAGCATAGGTAGATTTCGGGTTTAGGACATGGGTGGTGGAAATTGGGTTAAGGGTTATGGATTTATGGATTTGGGCTTGGGAGGTATGGGCTGGTTTTTGAATTGGGCTTCACTAAAGATAGTGGGTTTAAGTTGTCACTGGAATTTCTTTGGGCTTGATTTAAGTAAATGGGTTTGAGTGATCGAGGTAAGTTAGTGGGTTTAAGTTGTTGGCTGGAATTTTTTGGGCTTGATTTAAGTGGATGGGTTTAGATGATTGAGGTAAGTGTGCTGGAATTTGGGATTGGGCTTGGCCATTTCGGTTTGGGCTTGTTTAGTCGGGTTAGGGTAAACATTAGGGTTAGGGTTTTTGGAGTGGGAGGTATTTATTTGTTATGTTACTAGAGGAGGGTGGCGGCCGCCTTCTAGAACCCGCTAGCCGTGGAAGGCAGCTTGAGGTCGGCGGACGCTGTCGCCGAGGATCGGTAGCTCACGGCCGCTGGCCGCGGTGCTTGGGAGTTGGAGAAAGCCGCTCGCATGGCTAGGAGGGCGGTAAGGAGGGCATGGGTAGGTGGCGGTTGGTGTTTTGAGGGTGGGGATTCATGGTTTCGGATGCGGGGTGACTTGCCGTGGCCATGGAGGTTGAAAGGGTGGAGGACCCACCGATGGTGGGGTTGATTGGCCGTGAATGCCGCTGTGGAAGTAATGAGACGTGGATCTGGACTTGCGGGTTTAGTGTGCGGGGAGTTTGCCGTGAGTTTGAGGTAGCATGGGGTTGGACTGACATCGGAAAGTTGCAGTGAGGTGGTGGTCGTGATGGGGTGAAGCCGAAATGGCCGCTGATGCCGCTACCGTAGTGGATTCGCTGAGAGTTGAAAGCCGTGGATCGGGTTGGGTGAGTTGGTGGGTTTGGCCTCGGCTGGGGGTGCATCGGGTTTGGTGGTTCTTGGGTGAGTCATGGGAGGTGGTGGTAGGGGTGGGATGGTGCCTGATGTGCTCGAGGATGCCGCGCAAGTGGGGGTTTGTCTGAGTGAGGAAGGCCGTGAGTCAGGGGGGTTAGGTGGTCAGGCCGTGAGGATGGTTGGGTATTGAAGGGATTTGCAGCAAGCTTGAATGGTGGGCAAGGTTGGCCGTGGTAGAGGGGTTGACCATGGTGGAGGTGACGGCTCGGGTGGGATGGAGTTGTGGTGGGATGGTGTTGTGATGGAAACCGCAGCTGATGGAGTGGATGGTTGGCCGGTCATTTGGTTGCCGGCATGAGGAGGAGGAGCCGGCGGTGGATCCGGTGGTGGTGCCGGCGGTGGTGTCTCTCCAGCCTCCGGTGAGGCCATGGCCGAGAGCTCAAGCTTCAATCAAAGAACAAACAGTTGAGAGAATATTGCTAGAGAGAGAAAGTTAGAGAGAGGTTGGAAAGTGGTTTTTGGGTTTGGGGTTTAGGTTTAGGGTTTAGGGTTTTTTTTTTTTTTGTTTAGGTTTAGGTTTAGGTTTTTATAAAAGCCACCAAGGCAGGGGGTTAGCCTGACCCTCACCGTCACATATATAAAAAGTAAATGAAATACACCTGAGGGGACAAAGACCAAAACCTCCGAAATAAATGAACGATACGTAACAATATAAGAAAATAAACAAGGCAGCCTCGAGGAAAGTGAATGAAACGAAGATCATCTCCTAATGTAGCGAGTCTCCGCGCAGCTGTCAAGAATACCCGCCAGCACCACGGGAAGCGGCACTACGGTGATGGAACCGTCACGAGTCCGGTGTGAGTAAGCCTGGGCATACGAAGTCGGTCATCAGAGTGGCCTCACCGAAAACATGGCGAATGATGATCGAATGCGTGTCGCAGCGGGCTCTAATCCTAGCTAGAATGTAAGTGAACTCCCATCCGCCCGGATGCCGAGAGGTGATCCAAGCAACCGCCGAAGCGAATCCGATTCTAGCTCCGCAGAAGAATAACCAAGGTCACGGCCATTTTAAGTGCCCTCAGAACCGCCGTCACCGCGAATAAGATGGGTGGTGTCCTAGAAACATCCCGAAAGCGGCGAGGACCGCCCCTCGATGATCCTCGAAAATCCTTCCAAGCAGCAGACATCCCGGGTTGCCGCGGAGCATCCGTCCACACTCGCTTGACCACGCCCCTGAGGTCTCAACCAAGAAATCGTACTTAACAGCCTATGAGAGTGAGCGAATGATCCGTAATCCATCTCGCGAGCCGCGGCTCGCATGACCCTCCGAGCCGGACGCTTGAAACCGAAAGCAGCCCGCCAACTTCAAGTCGAAATCACCGAAAATAACACCCTCGCACGAAAAATAAGCATCAAATCGAACAAAGATTTCGCCTTCCAAACTTGCCATAGGATGAAGCAAGGAAGGAGGATCCAATATGTCACCGGAGGGAGCACATGCTCCAATGAAGAAGTAAAGCATAGGGGAGATAAAGCGAGGATACTCTAAGCCGAGTAAGCGATGAAAGTAAAGCCAAACCTGTCTGACATGAGGGCAATCAAGAAAAAGGTGTCTCACCGTCTCCCTGGCTCCATTGCAAAGACATCTCGAAACCATGTAGAAGCCCCGGGTGCAGAGAGCATCATCCGTGGCCAGGTAACCGTGCAATAAGCGCCAGAGGAAGAAAGACACCCTGGAAGGGATCAATCTCTGCCAAATAAAAGAACAAACCTCATCTGTAGATCTAGAGTCCCGAACAAGATCCCAAGCAGTCCTCAGAGAAAAATCTCCATCATTAGAGAGGTCCCACCGCATCTGATCAGGACCATCGCCGGGAGCGGGAACCGGAACCAAAAGGATCTGCTCAACAACGGAGGGTGGAAGTAAGGCCTCCAACCTACCTCTGTCCCATACAGGGCTCCCTCCAAAAAGACGAGACAGAACCAAGAAGCCCGATCGTGGTCAGTACGTGAACAATGGAGAGGAGTCGAGCCAACAATCATACCAAAAGCTACAGCCCCTGATCTAATCCGCCAAAGAACGCGGGTTCAAAGAAGACTCTGATCTTACAAAGGCGACGCCAAAGAGGGGAAGCAGGATACCGAAACTGAATCATCCCCGGATGCTCAGATCGACAATACTTAGACCTCATAAAGGAAGCCCAGAGGGAGCGTTGGTCGCGAAAACGCCACCAGAGCTTAAGCTCAAGAGCCTCACCAGATCGAAAAGGATCTAATGCCCAAACCGCCTCGCCATCGGGCAGCAAAAGAGGGCCACCGACACCGCTGAATGCGCCCGACGAGTGTCGCTGTCGCCCTGCAGAAAGCGAGTGAATAAACGCCAAGGCGATGAACAACCGTGATCAGCGGCCTAAGGGCATGAAGTAAATGGAGAGGCATGGAGGAAAGCACGTGTCTGATAAGAACAAGTTTGCCGCCAAAAGAAAGCAGACGATTAGTCCACCCGAGATCCTATTTCGACCTCGCGATCATATCATCAAAGTAACGAATCCCGAGCGCCCAACATAGACCGGCACCCAAGGTATGTGAATGGCAGTCACGCCGGAAACCAAGAAGAGAACGATAGTCACCGACAGAAGGGGGCAAACTTCCCACATGAAGCCGCTCTGGTCCGATTAATACCGACCGGAGATAGACCGATAATGACGAAGGAAGCTTATCAAACGCGCAGACACCGGACTTGCTCCCATTCGCAAAATAACAATATCATCCGCAAAGCTCGATGCGAAACCATCTTCAAGCAGAGGTGGTGTATCGCATGTAGGGAACCGGCAAATAAAGTGTCCAGCCAGCGAAAGAAATTCAGCAGAATAATAAATAAGCACTGGATAGGGATCACCGCCGTAAGCCACCCAAGGACCGAAGAAGCCGTGGCTGGTCCCATTAACCGTATCGAATACCACCGACCGTAAATGGCCCTATAGATAAGAGAAACCCACCGCCAGAAAGCCAAGCGTCCAAGCATCTCAAGAACAAAGGACCAAGACATCTTATCGTAAGCTTTTAGCCATATCAAGCTTCAAAGACGACATTACTCCCACTGTCCTTCTATTCAAATCGTGAACCAGCCTCGGACAAGAAGAACATTATCATGGATGACCCTACCCGAACAAAACCACTCGAGAAGGCGAGATAATCCTAGGAAGGATCTAGCGAGAGGCGAGCAACGAGGAGCTTCGTGAGGATCTTACATCGACATTACACAAACTAATAGGTCTCAAATCTGACCAAGTAGACGGGAAGCCTTCTTAGGCAGTGAGAACCAAGAGAGTGGACCGAAACCCCGAGGCATGGGCGAACCTCGAAGAAATCCACACACCGCCAACAAATCACCGCAAATAAAATCCCAACATGCCCGGTAAAATTTACTACGTAAACCATCAGCCCCTGAGCGCTAAGCTGGTCGACAGAGAAAACAACCACGAATCTCATCCATATCGTGAATCCTACAAAGGTCGCCCTCATCCTCGTGGAGACTAATCTCTAATACCGTAAAAATCACGAGGTCGAGACTGACCGAATCACCCACGAGTAAGCTCCGAAGAAATGAACAACTGAACTCGCAATCTCAAGACTCGTAAGCCAAGAGGAGTCTTCACCGATCCTATGAACAAACATCACCGGGCGCTTCTTCCCGCCATCGCATGAAAGAAGCGGTGTTGGAGTCCCTCCCGACCCATCTCGACACCGCAGAGCTGCCTAAGAAAAGTCTCCTCGCTGGATAAGGCACGTAATAACCGAGCCCCAGCCTCGTAACAAGCGCATCTATCCTCGCAGAACCGTAAATATCGAGCCTGTGCTCCCGATGAGCCACCTCCTCCTCACTCTCTAACCCTATCTCCGATGTTGCCGAAAACATCTTTGTTCCAGTGCTTCAGCACGCCTGCACGCACTACTCACCGAAAGGCCCGCGATCCCGCTACCCGAGACATGGTCGACTCAAGACCGCCAACAAAGGTCCATGAAAGCTGAGTGATTAAGCCACGAGTGTAAGAACCTCGAACGAACCGGACCCTTGATCGAAACCCAATCAAGAGCAATGAGGAGAGGCGAATGATCTAAGCAAGCGGCTGAGGTGGGTGACTTTAAAGCAGTAGAAGAGCCTAGACCATCGAGAATTGCAAACCACCCCGCCTAGTGCGTCTCGCGAGTACGCACCATTAGTCCAGTATAAGGACTCCTAAGAAAACCAAAGATCCTCCAAACCACAATCCAATAAAGCGAAATTAAAGGCATCGATAGCGGTTCGAGTCTCGAATATGGCCGCCAGAGATCTCGTGATAAAGATTGACAACATTAAAGTCACCCCGACCATCCAAGGATTGTCAAGATTATCTGCAAAAGCGCCAAGGGCATCCCACAACTCCTCCCGAACAAGGATAGAACAACTGGCATAAACAAAAGAAATAAAAACAGAGTAGAGAAAAGAGAGTGACTAACCCAAGAACGAAGCGACCCGCCCGCATCCTCGATAATATCCAAGGTAAACTGAGTAGCCTGTAATACCCAAATCTTCCCGTAGCTGGAGGATACAAGATGCTCCATCCCCAAAGCGAATACGGTAGCCTCCACTGCCGTAACAAAGAAAAGGCTCCAAAATACAAATAAGAGTAATACGGTGAGAGCGGATAAGCTTCCTCAACGACGAACAGCTGGGCCTTACTAATCTCCGAATGTTCCATATAATGGAACTAATCATCAGTAGGAGGGGCGGAAACGCCCCGCCGCTTATACCGACCGCGTTTCATGCGAGTAACGGCAGGAAATCATGCAGAAGTGGAAACCCTCTCCCGCTAAACTATCAATCACTACGCCGGAGGAAGAGGGTGTCTAGCTCGCTCGGATCGAGCAAGAAGTGGTCGCCATCTCCACTGGAGTCCTCACTACTAGGATCAATGTCCGATCGGTGAAGTCTCGTCCTCAATATACCATGAGCACCACCCGCAGAGGTCAATCTCCTCATCGACGAGGATGGAATGTCCCCGAGCGGGTGTCGAATCCCACATGTAAGGTGCACAAACCGAAGGCACATCCCTGGGACGAGACCTGTAGAGGCTCCTCGTGGCCCTCAATATCCTCAATCGGGCTCCGTAAAATAGTGTTATCATGAAGAATGTCGCCGATCTATCATACGATCAAACCGAAAAACAGGTCCGGAGAATGCGCACTCGACAAACGCCTCGCTTGCCTCGCGCCTGCACTTCCTCACTCACCGGGCCGAGGATACACACCGATAGGGCTTATGGGTCCGTGATCGAAATCACCGCAGATCGAAAGCAGCAGGAGGAGAAGTGGCGTGCCCGCCACGGAGACGTGGAGCGGATCGGGTTGTACCTTGCGAGACTTGATTAGTGACGTAAACAAGCCTCCGCAGAACGCCCGAGATGCAAACATGCCGCATAACAATCGTGCACCTTCTCAAAGACAACACTCGCTGTAATCCCGTGTCCCTCTCCAATCCGGATCCGTGGAACAAGAGGCCTCAAATATCATACTCGATTAAAACACGAGCCACGTATGGTCTATCGACAGAGGCCGTGGCGTGGTCGACTCTGCAGTGGAGTACCGATGGCAGCAAAGAATGGAGTAAAGGGCGATTGGCAAGTGAATAAAGTGCACCTGTAGGTAAGGCAAGGATACCCGCATCGGAACAATTGAGACTCCATGGAACAATGGAAATCCTTACTCCACTTGAATATGCGCATGCCACCACCATTAACGCATTCACGATTGTCGCAACCAAATGCGAGAGTAATCCTCCTCCGTAGATAACTTAATGAGGATGTGTCTGCTATCGAGGAGAGAAACTCGGAGTTTCCTTAAGACCGAGGGAAACAAAAATTTTCTCGATGATGTCCATGAAGGGCTGCCAAAGGAAAACTTACCAACAAGAGAAAGTCCGAATGGTCGAGCCATGGCGCTGATCTCCCGAGGTGAAAAGATGATGGTCGGTTCCCACACCGGAGAGATGCCGCTTAAAAGGAATTTCAGAGTCGAGATGCCCCAAACAATGTCCGAAAAGGATTTTTGAGGCCGGGAGGCATCGGGTCGAGGAGAGAGGCCAGTTAACAATGGAAGCATAGGTAGATTTTGGGTTTAGGCCTTGAGTGGTGGAAATCGGGTTAAGTGTTATGGATTTATGGATTTGGGCTTGGGAGGTATGGACTGGTTTTTGAATCGGGCTTCACTAAAGGTAGTGGGTTTAAGTTGTTAGTCGGAATTTTTTGGGCTTGATTTAAGTAAATGGGTTTGGATGATCGAGGTGTTAGTGGGTTTAAGTTGTTGGCTGGAAATTCATTTTGGGCTTGATTTAAGTGAATGGGGTTAGATGATTGAGGTAAGTGTGCTGGAATTTGAGATTGGGCTTGGCCATTTCTGGTTTGGGCTTGTTTAGTTGGGTTAGGTAAACACTAGGGTTAGGGTTTTTCGAGTGGGAAGGGATATGTTTGTTATGTTGCTAGAGGAGGGTGGCGGCCGGCTTCTAGAACCCGCTACCGTGAAAGACGCTTGAGGTCGACCGACGCTGTCGCCGAGGATCTGGGCTCACTACGGCTGGCTCAGCAGTGCTTGGGGTTGGAGAAGGCTGCCGCTGCAGGGCGGCTAGGAGGGCATGGGTAGGTGGCGGGTTGGTGTTTTGAGGGTGGGATTCATGGTTTCGGATGCGGGTGACTTGCCGTGGCCATGGAGGTCGAGAGGGTGGAGGACCTACCGATGGTGGGTTGATTGGCCGTGAATGCCGATCTTGAAGTCATAGGTGGCTCACGGCTTTGGGTGTTTTGGGGTGGCTGAAAACCTTGGGAGGTCCGCACGATGTGGTGGTGAGTTTCTTCAAGGTGTGGCATCGCCACCGGAAGCCGCGCCAAGGTAGGGAAGGTTGAGCTCGCCATTGAGTTCGTAAACTCACCGGCTGTTCGGCTTGGGTGGATGGGTTCAGTGTTGCGTGATGGGTTTTGGTCCTGCTTCGGGGTCTTTTCATGGGAGCTCGTGGCTTTGGGTTAGTGGATGTAACTATTTGGCTGGTTTGTGACGGATTGGAGTGGTGGTTCTACCGGATCCGTGAAGATTTGTCGTGGTTTGTTGTCTCGTGAACAAAATGCCCCATCCATGGCCAATGAGGCGGCGGTCAGGGGCGGATTATCAAGGTTTGTGGGGGTGAAAAGCACTGCTTGAGCAATGTTTGGCCGGGTTGTGGAGGGTGGTGGCAGCAAGTGGGTGTCACTCAGAATCGGCTATACGGGCAAGGTTTGCCGTGGTAGAGGGTTGACCATGGTGGAGGTGACGGTTCGGGTGGGATGGAGTCGTGGTGGGATGGTGTTGTGATGGAAACCGCAGCTGATGGAGTGGATGGTTGGCCGGTCATTTGGCTGCCTGGATGAGGAGGAGGAGTCAAGTGGATCCGGTGGTAGAGGGGTCTAGGGTTTAGGTTTAGTGGTTTAGGGTTTTTTTTTTTTTGCAAAAATTGATTTCCGCCAATCATATACTAAATTTACAACCGGATCCCTTTAATCCTCGATGGTTGGACCGCCATGAATTATCTTACTTTCCTACCCCAGCTGATTCATCATTGCAACTACCAAGTTATCAAATTAGGGTAGTACAAAAAGCTGGGAAACCTATCTCTAAAAGCAAATTTTAAAGCCAACAATAAAATACTAAACTTATCTCTAAAGGCAAATTTCAAGCCAACAAAAGAATAGCACAAGTAGGATCCATCGACGCTGGAATGTTAAAATCGAATCGACAAAGATAGGTCTTGCACATCAATTAAAGCATGATATTTTGCATGATGTTTTGTCTCGAAAAGGTAGCAGGACATAGTACCAAACCTTTCGCACACCGCGATTTGTATTGGTTCATAAGCATGGTGACTTTGAGTGCCACCGATTTAGTATGCAACCGACTCATTGATAGTGGCAAGTCTAGCGAAAAGCAATGTAATCAAAGCATGACACCAACACACACAAGCATCAACACTCGTGAGAGGAGAACCTGTGCAACTCCTGCAGCGATCTCCCTCAAGACCACAAAAATATAGATTTTTTATTAAGATTTTGGTGACCGCCATGCAAGCGCACTCGCCATCGCAAAGCGCTCTGATGACAAAGAATAATCATGTCTCAACCATCTTAATTTCAGCCTCCGTCTCCGATACATCTCTTACATCCATTATCAAAACCCGCCACAATCCTTCAATTCACTCCTAATTACGAGCACAATCCTAGCCGCATGATCAATCGACCACGCCATATCAATCGCTCAAATCTTAAAACGTAAATGAGCTTAGCCTTCAAATCAAATCCAAGTAAAGGGTGAATAAACCGCTACTCGCCACCAAAACTTGTAAATGCACTCTGACGATCCTCCTGGCCCACCACCACCCCAACAATCCTCCATGGCAATCGAATCTGAGAAATAAAAAGGTCAAAAAGGAAATTTAGGGTTTAGGGTTTGTGGTCTAGGTCTAGTGGTCTAGTGGTCTAGTGGTCTAGGTCTGTAGTCTAGTGGTCTAGGGTCTAGGTCTAGGGTCTAGGGTCTAGGGTCTAGGGTCTAGGGTCTAGGGTTTAGTGGTCTAGGGTCTAGGTTTAGTGTGTAGGTCTAGGTTCTGTGGTCTAGGGTTCATGGTCTAGTGGTTTAGGGTTTAGGGTTTGTGGTTTAGGGTTTAGGTTTTTTTTTTTTTATCAAGCCACCAAAGCAGTGGGGGTTAGGCCTGACCCTCACCGTCACATATATAAAAAGTAAATGAAATACACTGGAGGGGGACAAAGACCAAAACCTCCGAAATAAATGAACGTATACAGAACAATATAAGAAAATAAACAATGCAGTCTCGAGGAAAGTGAATGAAACGAAGATCATCTCCTAATGTAAGGAGTCTCCCGCGCTGTCAAGAATACCCGCTAGCACCACTGGGAAGGGCACTACGGTGATGGAACCGCACGAGTCCGGTGTGAGCAAGCCTGGCTAGCATGAAGTCGGTCACCGTAGTGGCCTCACTGAAAACATGGCGAATGATGATCGAATGCGTGGCGCAGCGGGCTCTAATCCTAGCTAGAATGTAAGTGAACTCCCATCCGCCCGGATGCCGAGAGGTGATCCAAGCAATCGCCAGAAGCGAATCCGATTCTAGCTCCGCAGAAGAATAACCAAGATCAGCGGCCATTTTAAGGCCCTCAGAACCGCTGCCACCGCGAATAAGATGGGTGGTGTCCTAGAAACATCCCGAAAGCGGCAAGGACCGCCCCCGATGATCCCCGAAAATCCTCCAAGCAGCAGACATCCCGTGGTTGCCGTGGAGCATCCGGTCCACACTCGGCTTGACCACGCCCCTGAGGTCTCAACCAAGAAATCGCATTTAACAGCCTATGAGGTGAGCGAATGATCCGTAATCCATCTCGCGAGCCAGGCTCGCATGACCCTCCGAGCTGGGACGCTTGAAACCGAAAGCACCGCCAACTTCAAATCGAAATCACCGAAAATAACACTCCCGCATCGAAAATGTAGCATCAATCGAATAAAGATTTGGCCTTCCAAACTTGCCATAGGATGAAGCAAGGAAGGAGGACCCGAATATGTCACCGAGAGGAGCACAATGCTCCAATGAAGAAGTAAAGCATATGGGAGATAAAGCGAGGATACTCTAAACCGAGTAAGCGATGAAAGTAAAGCCAAACCTGTCTGACATGAGGGCAATCAAGAAAAAGGTGTCTAACCGTCTCCCTGGCTCCATTGCAAAGACATCTCGAAACCATGTAGAAGCCCCGTGCGTAGAGCATCATCCGTGGCTGTGTAACTGCAGCAATAAGCGCCAGAGGAAGAAAGACACCCTGAAGGGATCAATCTCCGCCAAATAAAAGAACAAACCTCATCTTGTAGATCTAGAGTCCCGAACAAGATCCCAAGCGCCCTCGAGAAAAATCTCCATCATTAGAGAGGTCCCACCGCGATCCGATCAGACCATCACCGGAGCGGAACCGAACCAAAAGGATCTCGCTCAACAACGGAAGGTGGAAGTAAGGCCTCCAACCTACCTCTGTCCCATACAAGGCTCCTCCAAAAGACGAGACAGAACCAAGAAGCCCGATCGGGTTGTACGTGAACAAATGGAGAGGAGTCGAGCCAACAATCATACCAAAAGCTACAGCCCCTGATCTAATCCGCCAACGAACGTGGGTTCAAAGAAGACTCTGATCTTACAAAGGCGACGCCAAAGAGGGGAAGCAGGATACCGAAACCGAATCATCCCTGATGCTCGGATCGACAATATTTAGACCTCATAAAGGAAGCCCGTAGGGAGCGCTGGTCGCGAAACGCCACCGTAGCTTAAGCTCCAGAGCCTCACCAGATCGAAAAGGATCTAATGCCCAAGCCGCCTCGCCATCGGGTAGCAAACAGAGGGCCACCGACACCAGCTGAATGCGCCCGACGAGTATCGCGTCGCCCGCAGAAAGCGAGTAAATAAACGCCCAGGCGATGAACAACCAGATCAGCGGTCTAAGGGCATGAAGTAAATGGAGAGGCATGGAGGAAAGCACGTGTCCGATAAGAACAAGCTTGCCGCCAAAAGAAAGCAGTACGATTAGTCCACCCGAGATCCTATTACTGACCTCGGCGATCATATCATCAAAGTAACGAATCCCGAGCGCCCCAACATAGACCGGCACCCAAGGTATGTGAATGGCAGTCACCGCTGAAACCAAGAAGAGAACTGATAGTCGCCCGACAGAAGAGGGGCAAACTTCCCCACATGAAGCCGCTCTGGTCCGATTAATACCGACCGGAGATAGATCGATAATGACGAAGCGAAGCTCATCAAACGGCCAGACATCGGACTTGCTCCCATTAGCAAAATAACAATATCATCCGCAAAGCTCGATGCGAAACCATCATCAAGCAGAGGTGGTGTAACGCATGTAGGGAACCGCAAATAAAGTGTCCAGCCACAGAAAGAAATTCACAGCAATAATAAATAAGTACGGGATAGGGATCACCGTCAGAAGCCACCCAAGGATCGAAGAAGCCGTGGTCGGTCCCATTAACCGTATCGTAATACCACTGACCGTAAATGGCCCTATAGATAAGAGAAACCCACCGCCAGAAAGTCAAGGTCTCAAGCATCCAAGAACAAAGGACCAAGACATCTTATCGTAAGCTTTAGCCATATCAAGCTTCAAAGACGACATTACTCCCACTGGTCCTTCTATTCAAATCGTGAACCACCTCCGGACAAGAAGAACATTATCATGGATGACCCTACCCTGAACAAAACCACTCGAGAAGGCGAGATAATCCTAGGAAGGATCGACGAGAGGCGAGCAACGAGGAGCTTCGTGAGGATCTTGCTATCGACATTACACAAACTAATAGGTCCGAAATCTGACCAAGTAGACGGGAAGCCTTCTTAGGCGTGAGAACCAAGAGAGTGGATCTGAAACCCCGAGGCATGGGCGAACCTCGCGAAGAAATCCGCACACCGCCAACAAATCACCGCAAATAAAATCCCAACATGCCCGGTAAAATTTACTACGTAAACCATCAGCCCCTGAGCGCTAAGCTGGTCGATAGAGAAAACAGACTCACGAATCTCATCCATATCGTGAATCCTACAAAGGTCGCCCTCATCCTCGTGGAAACTAATCTCTAATACCGTAAAAATCACGAGGTCGAGACTTGACCGAATCACCCACGAGTAAGCTCCGAAGAACCGAACAACCGAACTCGCAATCTCAAGACTCGTAAGCCAAGAGGAGTCTTCACCGATCCTATGAACAAACATCACCGGGCGCTTCTTCCCGCCATCGCATGAAAGAAGCTGGTGTTGGAGTCCCTCCCGACCCATCCGACACCGTAGAGCCGCCTAAGAAAAGTCTCCTCGCTGGATAAGGCACGTAATAACCGAGCCCCAGCCTCGTAACAAGCAGCATCTATCCTCGCAGAACCGTAAATATCGAGCCTGGTCTCCCGATGAGCCACCTCCTCCTCACCTCTCTAACCCTATCTCCGATGTTGCCGAAAACATCTTTGTTCCAGAGCCAGCACAGCCAGACGCACCACCTCACCGAAAGGCCCGCATCCCGCTACCCGAGACAGTGGTCGACTCAAGACCGCCAACAAAGGTCCATGAAAGTCGAGTGATTAAGCCATGAGTGTAAGAACTCGAACGAATCCGACCCTTGATCGAAACCCAATCAAGAGCAATGAGGAGAGGCGAATGATCTAAGCAAGCAGGCTGAGGTGGGTGACTTTTAAAGTAGAGAAGAGCCTAGACCATCGAGAATTGCAAACCACCCTGTCCAAAGCGCCTCATGAGTACGCACCATTAGTCCAGTATAAGGACTCCTAAGAAAACCAAAGATCCTCCAAACCACAATCCAATAAAGCGAAATTAAAGGCATCGATAGCGGCTCGAGTCCTAATATGGCCGCCAGAGATCTCGTGATAAAGATTGGACAACATTAAAGTCACCCCGACCATCCAAGGATTGTCAAGATTATCTAGAAAAGCGCCAAGGGCATCCCACAACTCCTCCCGAACAAGGATAGAACAACCGGCATAAACAAAAGAAATAAAAACAGGAGTAGAGAAAGAGAGTGACTAACCCAAGAATGAAGGACCCGCCCGCATCCTCGATAATATCCAAGGTAAACTGAGTAGCCTGTAATACCCAAATCTTCCCAGTAGCTGGAGGATACAAGATGCTCCATCCCTCAGCGAATACGGTAGCCTCCAATCGCCGTAACAAAGAAAAGGCTCCAAAATACAAATAAGAGTAATACGGTGCGAGCGGATAAGCTTCCTCAACGACGAACAGCTGGGCCTTACTAATCTCCGAATGTTCCATATAATGGAACTAATCATCAAGTAGGAGAGGGCGGAAACGTCCCGCCGCTCATACCGACCGCTGCTTCGCGAGTAACGGCAGTGAAATCATGCGCAGAAGTGGAAACCTCTCTCCGCTAAACTATCAATCACCGGCCGGAGGAAGAGGGTGTCTAGTCTCGCCTGGATCAGCGAAGAAGTGGTCGCCATCTCCACTGGAGTCCTCACTACTAGGATCAATGTCCGATCGGTGAAGTCTCGCCCCTCAATATACCACGAGCACCACCCGCAAGGTCAATCTCCTCATCGACGAGGATGGAACGTCCCTCGAGCGGGTGTTGAATCCCACATGTAAGGTGCACAAACCCAAGGCACATCCTCTGGGACGAGACCCTGTAGAGGCTCCCTGGTGGCCCTCAATATCCTCAATTGGGCTCCGTAAAATAGTGTTATCATGAAGAATGTCGTCAGATCTATCATACGTATCAAACTGAAAAACAGGGTCCGGAGAATGCGTACCTGGACAAACGCCCCTGTCGGGCTCTGACGCCTGTACCTCCTCACTCACCGGGGGCTGAGGATACACACCGATAGGGCTTATGGGTCCGTGGATCGGAAATCACCGCAGCATCGAAAGCAGGAGGAGAAGTGGCGTGCCCGCCACGGAGACGTGAGTGGGATCGGGTTGTACTCATGGAGACTTGATTAGTGACGAAACAAGCCTCCGCAGAATGCCCGAGATGCAAACATGCCGTACAATAATCAGGCACCTTCTCAAAGACAACACTCTGCCAGAATCCTGAGTCCCCCTCTCCAATCCAGATCCGTGGAACAAGAGGCCTCGAAATATCATACTCGATTAAAACACGAGCCACAGATGGTCTATTGACAGAGGCCGTGGCGTGGTCGACCCGTAGTGGAGTACCGATGGCAGCAAAGAATGGAGTAAAGGGCGATTTGCAAAGGAATAAAGTGCACCTAGAGGTAAGGCAAGGATACCCAGACGGAACAATTGAGACTCCATGGAACAATGGAAATCCTTACTCCACTTGAATATACGCATGCCACGCACCATTAACGTATTCACGATTGTCGCAACCAAATGCGAGAGTAATCCTCCTCCGTAGATAACTTAATGAGGATGTGCTTGCTATCGAGGAGAGAAACTGGGAGTTTCCTTTAAGACCGAGGGAAACAAAAATTTTCTCGATGATGTCCATAGTAGGGCTGCCAAAGGAAAACTTACCAACAAGAGAAAGTCTCGAATGGTTGAGCCATGGCGTGATCTCCCGAGGTGAAAAGATGATGGCCGGTTCCCACACCGGAGAGATGCCGGTTTAAAAGGAATTTCAGAGTCGAGATGCTCTCAAACAATGATCCGAGAAGGATTTTTGAGGCCGAGGAGGGCATCGGGTCGAGGAGAGAGGCCAGTTAACAATGGAAGAATAGGTAGATTTTGGGTTTAGGCCTTGAGTGGTGGAAATTAGGTTAGTGTTATGGATTTATGGATTTGGGCTTGGGAGGTATGGGCTGGTTTTTGAATTGGGCTTCACTAAAGGTAGTGGGTTTAAGTTGTTACTGGAATTTCTTTGGGCTTGATTTAAGTAAATGGGTTTGATGATTGAGGTAAGTTAATGGGTTTAAGTTGTTGGTTGGAAATTCTTTTGGGCTTGATTTAAGTGAATGGGGTTATATGATTGAGGTAAGTGTGCTGGAATTTGAGATTGGGCTTGGCCATTTCGGGTTTGGGCTTGTTTAGTCAGGTTAGGTAAACACTAGGGTTAGGGTTTTTTGGAGTGGGAGGGATATGTTTGTTATGTTGCTGAGAGGGGGTGGCGGCTGGCTTCTAGAACCCGCTGCCGTGAAGGACGCTTGAGGCCGGCCGACGCTGTCGCCGAGGATCGGCAGCTCACGGCCGGCTCGGCAGAGTGCTTGGGGTTGGAGAAGGCTGCTCGCATGGCAAGGAGGGCGGCTAGGAGGGCATGGGTAGGTGGCGGGTTGGTGTTTTGAGGGTGGGATTCATGGTTTCGGATGCGGGTGACTTGCCGTGGCCATGGGAGGTCGAGAGGGTGGAGGACCTACCGATGGGAGGGTTGATTGGCCGTGAATGCCGATGTGGTTGTCATGAGACGTGGATCTTGGACTTCGGGTTTGATGTGCGGGGGCATTTGCCGTGAGTTTGAGGTAGCATGGGGTTGACTGACATCGGAAAGTTGCAGGAGGTGGTGGTCGGATGGGGTGAAGTCTAAATGGCCGCTGATGCCGCTACCGTAGTCGGGTTCGCTGAGAGTTGAAGGCCGTGGATCGGGTTGGGTGAGTTGATGGGTTTGGCCTCTGCTGGGGTGCATCTGGTTTGATTGTTTTTGGGTGGGTCATGGAGGTGGTGGTAGGGGTGGATGGTGCCTGATGTGCTCGAGAATGCCGCGCAAGTGGGGGTTTGTCGAGTGAGGAAGGCCGTGAGTCGGGTGTGGATTAGGTGGTCGCTGCCGTGAGGATGGTCGGGTATTGGGAGGATTTGCAGCAAGCTTGAAAGATGGGCAAGGTTGGCCGTGGTAGAGGGGTTGACCATGGTGGAGGTGACGGTCTGGGTGGGATGGAGTCGTGGTGGATGGTGTAGTGATGGAAACCGCAATGGATGGAGTGGATGATTGGCCAGTCATTTGGTTTAGGGTTTAGTGGTTTAGGTTTAGGGTTTTTTTTTTTTTTCAAGCCACCAAGCGGCGGGGGTTAGGCCTGACTCTCACCGTCACATATATAAAAGTAAGTGTAATACACCGAGGGGACAAAGACCAAAACCTCCGAAATAAATGAACGTGTACGTAATAATATAAGAAAATAAATAGCTAGAGCAATGAAGCGGTCATCTCCTAATGTAAGGAGTCTCCTCGCAGGCTGTCAAGAATCCCGGATAAGCCGATGGGCGTATCACGCGCCGATAGGAATCGACTCACCGACACGAGAAGTGCAAGCCCAATTGGCTAAGAAGTCACCGCAGATGTCGCCTCCCGATACACGTGCCGAACCACAATCGAATGAGAGGACACTATCGATCTAACTCTGCAGCAAGGATAAAGCATAATCCCATCGAATGTAACTGCTCGAGAGGACCCAGAAACCACAAAGGGCCGAATCTGACTCTACCTCCACAACAGAGTATCCCAACCGAACCGCCACCCAAACCCTCCCGAACCGCCGAAGCTCCGTGATAAAGTATCGGATGATGGCCAAGAAAAGAGCCAAACCCCGCCAAAACATACCCCGATGGTCTCAAGAACACCCCGCAATGGACAACCTGTGATTACCCTCGAACACCCATCATCAGCCGCCTGACCGCACTCAAGAGGCGGTCGCGGCCCAAACAACAACTCGAATAGGCCGTCTGGGGATCAATCACGCAGAACCCATCCGCAAGTCGAGAATCCAACGACTCTCAGAATCGAGCCTACCAAGCCAAAAGCAGAGCCAAGAAGTCAACATCCGATACCACTCTAAAATAACCGCGTCCACGTAAAAGGAGTGAGAATCGAACTCGAACCCATTTCGAGCCTTCCACACATGCCACGTAATGTAGCAAGGTAAAATAACTCAAGATGAGAACTGAAGGGCACATCTTCGCCAATGGCGAAGTAACGCATGGGTGATAGAAAACCGATCCGCCGGATCCCTACTCCACGATAGAAATACTCCCAAACCTCGGCTAACCCGGGGCACTCAAGAAATAAGTGCCGAGAAGTCTCAAGCACTCGTCCACGTAGCACCGAGAAACCATACGTAGGCCGGCCCACTCAAGGCATCATCATGGCTAGGAAGCCTCGCAAAGAACCGCCAAAGAAAAAGGATAACCGAGAGGGAATACGACGCGCTAAATCATAGAAAATACTCCATCTCGTGGCCTCAGCGCACCGCACCATCTCCCAAGCCGATCTCAAATGAAAACCCCATCGCGAGTAGTAATCCCAATCGAGCTCATCAGCACGCCAAGAGATATCTAATCAAAACAATCGCTCAACCACCGACGTGGGTAAGACACCCGTGAGCTTACCCCTATCCCAAACAAAGGCTACGCTAATAAAAGGAAACCCAGATGTAAGAAGCAGCACTGTAATTATAGAAGTACAAAGGGAGTGATCCCATCCAAGCAGCCATACCGTAAGCTACAATCACCGACACCCACCAACCATCGAGATACGAGGCTCAAGATCATCTCTGATGGAGCAAAGACGCCCATAGAGGAGAAGCTGGTAACTAAAAGCTACCATGCCGGGTGAACAAAGGCATGAATATTTGACTTCATATACGAAGCCCATAATGAACGCCGCCCCGAATCGCCACCAAAGCTTAAGCTCAAAAGCTTCAGCCTAGATCCCGAAATGACCTAATACCCATGCCGCCTCCTCCCGAGGAAAACACACCTCCTGCCAATGGCACCAATGAATCTCGCGCCTAGACCACAATCACCCCATAGAAGCGTGTAAATATCCGCTCCAATCACTGGATAACCCCAATCGATGGACGCAAGACATGAAATGAGTGCAAAGGCATAGAGGATAGAACATGCCGAATAAGCACTAACTTCCCCCCAAACGAGAGCAACCGATTCGCCCAACCGTAAATCCGCCACTGACCCTCCAAGCAGATCATCGAAATGAGCAATCTCGACGCCCCAACAAACACCGGCAACCAAGATAAGAAAAGGAGGATCCTTCACTGGAACCCCGTGGATCAGATGAATAATAGCTCACGAGAGGCGTGAATCGAACCTCGAACATAAAAGTCGTCATCGTCAGCTAACCAACCGCCTGTAAATGAACTTCATAATGATGTAGGAAACCCATAAGTCACAGTGAGGCTAGCCCTACTCCCATTCCAAAAAGAACAATATCATCTCGCAAAACTCAAACGGGAGATAGGAAGACGACTCGATCGAGCAATATCTCACTGAGGGTGCGAAGAGTACAAGCGATCCATGCCTCTAGATAAAACTCACAGCAGAATAATGAATAAGCTAGAGACAGCTGGATCGCCTCGGCGAAGACCACCGCGAGACCGAAAACCCGTGGTCGACACCATTAACGAAAGCACGTAAAACCAAGGTCCATAAATAGCCTCCGAACTAAAGAAATCCACCGCCCGAGAAACCAAAGCACCTCAACATCTCGGAGAACAAAGGACCATGACATCCGATCATAAGCCTTAGCCATATCCAACTTCGTAACCACGCTACGCCCCTGCACGACGACTCAAGATCATGCACAAGCTCCTCGCATCAACAACACATTATCATGAATGCTCCTACCAGCACAAAACCACTCGCGATGGAGAAATAATACGAGGCAACACAGTGTCGACCGATAACGAGCAATTTAGTTAAAACCTTATTGCTCACGTTACACAAACCGATCGATCGAAAATCAGCCTCAAGAGATCGGAGAGTCCTTCTTCTAAGAAGAACCAAAAGAGTGCTCCGAAACCCCTAGGCATAGCAGTAACCTCGAAAGTAATCATGAACAATGCCAACAAGTCAAGAGAAATCACATCCCAACGATGCCCGATAGAACCTACCGCAGTAACCCATCAGACCCGTGAGCGCCGCTCGCATCAATAAAAGACCACCGCCGAATTCCTCCATATCCTGCCCCTACATAAATCCACATCGCCCTCAACCGTGACCGCAGGCGGATAAAATCAAAACCGAGGCCTCGAACTCGCTAGACCTCCCGCTAAGAGACCCCGAAAGTAATCCACCGCAGACTCAACCATAGCAAGAGGCTCAGCTGATCCATGCGCATGTAGGCGCCCCGTATCCGACTGGACATGAAAGAACCGCCGCTTCTTCCGAATCATAGCATGGAAGAACCGGTATTGGCATCCCTTCCCTAACCCAACGTACACTCGACCGCCGCCGAAAAATCTCCTCACACAAGAACGCATGCCGCAGCTGGCTCGAGCCTCGTAAAAGCCACACGATCATCACCGAACCGGATAGATCATACCGGGCCTCTCCGAGCAACCTCCTCCTCACCTCTAACCCTATCAAATACATTACCAAAACCTCCTTATTCCAAACTTTTAAGCATAGCTTCAACCGACAAGCTTCACCGAAAAGCCCTCATCCCGTAAGTAACAACAGAGCACCCCAAGACCGCCTCGACGACATCAAGAAACTCGTGATGCTTAAGCCAAGCATGTAAAACCGAACCTCGACTGGACGTCCACCACCCAATCTAGCACACGATAAAAGTAGGAGAGTGATCCAACCAAGGCGATTCGGATGAGAAACTCGAAATGTAGAAAGAACCCCGACCATTGGGCATTGCACACAACCCTATCCAACCGCTCCATGTGCGCCCATTGGTCCATGTGAAAGGACTCTCAGAAACCCACATCATCCAGGCCACAATCCAATAAAGCAACGTTAAAATCATCAATAGCCTCCTGAGGCTGGGCATGCCCCTCCGAAATCTCGTAGAGAGACCGCACAACGTTAAAATCCCCACCCACCATCCAAGGGCCATCACAACTATCAAGAAAAGAAACAAGGCCATCCCACAAATCCTCTCTCACAATCTTAGCACAACCGGCATATACATATGAAACATATACAGGATCGTGAAAGAAAGAGTGACTAACCCAAGAATGAACCACCCGACCCATATCCCGCAAAGACCTCCACCGAAAAAGGCGCCGACCGTAAAACCCAAATCTTCCCGTAGTGGGAAGAAAACCCATGCTCCATCGCAATGCGGATACGAAGTGTCTCCAACCTATCAATAGTAAGAAAAGGCTCCAAAACACACACCGTAGCCAATCTATGCAACCGAATCAACTTCCGCAATCGCATGGACCACGGGGCCTTACTTATCCCCGAATATTCCGGATAAGGGTATTAATCATCGAGTGGGATCGACACCTACCCTCCGCCGAGACTTACGAGTCTTACGACCAGAACAACCGTGAAACCCCGAGAAGAACCGGCAACCCTCCGACCGGCCAATCCACTAATCATCGCGTCCGTAGGTAATGGAGTGTGAACATCCTCCGGATCAGCCAAGAATCTCCCATCATCCATATCCCCCGAATCCTCCGAACTACGCTCAATGTCCGAGCGAGAAATACCAGGGCAATCCTCCCTACCATCTGAGCCATTCTCCGAATCTCTGAATCGTGAGTATTGAAACTCACGTGCATGGTATCGGTATCATCCCTATTGGCCACCTCCGGGCCCAACACATCGCCTGCCTCTGTCTGAATGCCATCCTCATGGCCCTGATCGTCCGAGGGGACATCCTCCGTAACAGGCCGACCCAATGACGGACTATCCCCACCGGAGCAAAGAACCCTAACATCAACATGCTCTGAGGGGAGCATCGTGAATGACAACATATCTGAATCGGATGCACCCGTGGTCGCACATCACCTGAACCACCGGTTTTTTGCCCTTATCCGGCAAGACGCAACCCACTATCCTTCTACGGAGGAGGCTTACTAAGACTTGGGTTTGAGACATAACAACCCTCGCAAGCATGGACCCAAGTGCTTACAAGTAATACAACAAGGTGAACCCTTTCAAAACAACATCCCGCCGTAAACCGTAATCTCCTCACCATCCAAATACGCTGCAACAAAGGTCACGAGACATCATACTCAACCAACACCCTAGCAATAGATGGTCTATTCATCGAAGCCGCTATGTGATCAACACGCAGAGGAGTACCAATAGCCCCAAAGAATAGAGAATAAAGCAGATTTTGAATGAATAAAATGAATAGTAAGTAAGTGGAGACTTACCCAAACAGCACAATGGGGATTCCAGTAACATCGAAAATCCGTGGCTCCAT
Source organism: Murraya koenigii (assembly GCA_025617385.1). NCBI lineage: Eukaryota > Viridiplantae > Streptophyta > Magnoliopsida > Sapindales > Rutaceae > Murraya > Murraya koenigii. The sequence continues at coordinate 1,102,264 of CM046816.1, forward strand.
TTGAAAACACGCATGCCACGCACCATTAACGTACTCATGTCCGCGAACCCAAATCTCGGAATAATCCTCCTCCATGGTTAATTTGATCAACACATGCCTGCTATCAAGCAACGAAATCGAGAACTCCCTCGAGATCGAGAGAAACAAAGAACTTCCGAATAAGCATCCATCGATGGCCTCGCCAAGGAGAACTTCCCCACCAAAGCAAGCTTGAATGGCTCAACCATAACCTCGAATTTCTTCCTTAGAAAATAAAACAAAGCAGCTCACCACGATGTAGAGTTACCGCTTAACCGGAAGCAGAGGACCTGAGTTGCCGCCATAAGATCTAGGAAAGATTTTGGGCCGGATGCCGACGGATCGAGGATAGAGGCATATGTGGTTTCGGGTTTTGGGCTTGTGTATTTTGGGCTTGAGTAGAAGAATTGGGCTTATTGGGGAGGTATATGTGCTGGAATTTTGGGATGGGCTTGTGTAAAAATGGCTGGAATTTGGTCGAGGGATACGGGCTGGAAATTGACTTTGGGCTTGGTTAAAATAAGTGGGATTAGTGGTTTGAGGGTATGGGCTGGAATTTGATATCGGGCTTGGGGATTAGGGTTAGGGTTTGTGTTTGTTGGAAAAGTTAAGAGAGGTTGGATGTTGTAAGGGGCTGCGGCCGGAGCTTGATGCCGCGACCGCGGGGCTTGGCTCGAGGCCTCCGGAGATTGAAACGGAGGGTGGTGGCCGACGGGCAGGTTCACTGCAGCGTACCGGAAGATGGCTAGCACCACTCGCGCGGTTGGAGGAAGATGGGTGAGTGACTGCCGGATGTTACAAGCCGCTGCCGCGGAGCTTGGGTTGACGGCACCTGAGGTTGAAACGGAGGTTGAGATCGACGGGGTCTGCGCGGCAAGGGTCGGAGGTTGTCTTGTACCGCCGCGTGGTTGGAGAAAATGGGTGTGGACGGGCCGAGAGACGTGGGAGGGTATGCCGTGGGTCAGGTGGTGGAGAGGGTTGTGGAGGGCCGCTGATGGTGAGTGAATCCATGGACGGAGGGGCCGATTTGCTATGGCGACCGACGTGGTAGTCACGGATGCGGGTGGGGCTTATGGGTTCGTGGAGTGAGGAGAGATTTCGCGGACCGTGAGGGAGCTTGGGCTGGGAGGCAAAGTTACGGGTGGTGGTGGTTGTGACCGGATGGTGCCGAGATGGCTATCTTGCTGCCAGCAGCACCGGGTTTTTTCGGGGACGACTACCGTGAGTCGGGTTGGTCACGCTGGGATGTTTTCCTCGACCGTGAGGATGCAAGGGTCGGAAGGACTTTGGGTAAGTTGCGATGTTGGTGCCCGCGCTTGATGGTGCCGGAGGGCCGCTGATGCAGCTGCCGCCGTGGCTTGTTTGGGAGAGGGGTTGACCATAGTGGAGGTGACGGTTTGGGGTGGGATGGAGTTGTGGTCGGATGGTGTTGTGATGGAAACCGCAGCGGATGGAGTGGATGGTTGGCCGGTCATTTGGTTGCCGGCGTGAGAAGGAGGAGCCATGGTGGATCCGGTGGTGGTGCCGACGGTGAGCCAGGTGGAGCCATGGTAGGGATCTCCTGGTCCCAGTGAGGCCATGGCCGAGAGCTCAAGTGTCAGTCAAAAAACAAAAGAGTTGAGAGAATTTTGCAAGAGAGAGGTTTTGGTTTGTTTAGGGTTTAGGGTTTGGTTTAGGGTTTAGGGTTTAGGGTTTAGGGTTTAGGGGGTTTTGGGGGTTTTGGGGGTTTTGGGGTTTTGGGGTCTGGGGGTCAGTCGGGGTCTGGGGTCAGGTTTCTGCTCATGCCTGGCTCTGCTCTGCTCGGTTTCGGCTTAGGGTTTCGGGTTTCAGGTTTAGGTTTAGGGTTTAGGTTTTTTTTTTTTTTTTTTTTGGTTTAGGGTTTAGGTTTAGGGTTTAGTGGTTTAGGTTTATGGTTTAGGTTTTTTTTTTTTAATCCACCATGGAGGTGGGGGTTAAAGTGACCCCTACCGTCATATATAAAAAGCAAGATGAGTACAACGGAGGGGGACAAGAACCAAACCTCCGACATAAATAAGCAAGTACAAGGCAATAAATGGAAAAGAGAAATAAAATGACTACAATGATAACACATGGAAATGAACGTCAAGTAGGAAGGGCTCGAAAGCTGCTCGCCACCGCGGCTTCTCCCGCGAAGTTATAGCTATGAAACCTCGTGGCGGGGAGGATCCACAACGATAGGCTCGAAACCGCTGCATCGAAAGCAACATACCGAACCGCATCTAAACCATCATCTCGCAGCACTCGAATCGCGCAGCTCGACATGAACAGTGCCCCCGATCTGAATCTCCTCATCAACCGGGTGAGGATCCGCAGCGATAGGCTCGAAAGCCGCCATGTACCGAAGTAAGCAATCGAATCGCATCTCGAGCTATCATCTCGCCGCACCGACCGCGCAACCGACAGAACAAAGTGCCCCGATCCAGTATATCAACCGGTAAGGATCCGCAGCTGATAGGCTCGAAAGCCGCTGTATCGAGTAAGCAACCGAATCGCATCTCAACCATCATCTCGCCGCACCGAATCAAGCAACTGAGAGGAACAAGTGCCCCGATCCGTATCTCCTCATCAACCGGTGAGGATCCGCAGCTGATAGGCTCGAAAGCCGCTGCACATCGAGTAAAGCAACCGAATCGCATTCGAACTATCATCCGCCGCACCGAATCGCGCAGCTCGACAGAACAAGTGCCCCGATCCAGTATCTCCTCATCAACCGGGTGAGGATCCGCAGCAATAGGCTCGAAAGCCACCGTGTACTGAGTAGCAGCCTGAACTGCATCTGAACCATCATCGGAGGGGACATCCTCCGTAACAGGCCGACCCAACGACGGACTATCCCCACCGGAGCAAAGAACACTAACAAAGAACATGCCCTGTGGGGGAGCATCAAGAATGACAACATACTGGGTACTAGACGCAGACCGTGGCTGCACATCAGCTGGAACCATGGGTTTTTCCCCCTCATCCGGGACAGTACGCAACCCACTATCCTCCGAAGGAGGAGGCTTACGAAGACTTGGGTTTGAGACATGACAACCCTCAGCAGCGTGCCCCAAGTGCTTACAAGTGATACAATAAGCAGTAACCTTCTCAAAAACAACATCCTGCCAGAAACCACACTCTCCCTCACCAATCCAAATACGCGGCAACAAAGGCCGCGAAACGTCATACTCAACCAACACCCTAGCAACAGATGGTCTATTCACCGAAGCCGTTGCGTGATCAACACGCAGAGGAGTACCAATAGCCCCAGCAATAGAGAATAAAGCAGATTTCGAATGAATAAAATGAACAGGTAAGTAAGGGAGACTTACCCAAACAGGCACAATAGGGGATTCCGCAGAACATCGAAAATCTGTGCTCCATTTGAAAACACGCATACCACGACCATTAACGTACCATGTCTGGCGAACCCAAATCCTGGAATAATCCTCCTCCGTTGTCAACTTGATCAACACATGCCGGTTATCAGGCAACGAAATCTGAGAACTCCCCTTGAGATCGAGAGAAACAAAGAACTTTCGAATAGCATCCATCAATGGCCTGCCGAAGGAGAACTTCCCCACCAAAGCAAGCGGTTATGGCTCAGCCATAACCTGAATTTATTCCTTAGAAAATAAAACAGCAGGCTCACCACGATGTAGAGTGACCGGCTTAACCGGGAGTAGAGGACTGGAGTTGCCAGTTACCGCATCTAGAAATGATTTTTGTGGCCTTGGGGAATTGGGCTTATTGTGGGGAGGTACATGTGCTGGAATTTTGGGATGGGCCTGTTTAAAATATGGGCTGGAATTTGGTTGAGGGATATGGGCTGGAAATTGACTTTGGGCTTGGTTAAAATAAGAGGCTTTAGTTGTTTGTTGGGTATGGGCTGGAATTTGGTATTGGGCTTGGGGATTAGGGTTAGGGTTTGTGTTAGTTTGAAAAGTTAAGAGAGGTTGGTTGTTACAAGGGGGCGGCGGCTGGGAGCTTGATGCCGCGGCTGTGGGGGCTCGGTTTGGGGACACCGGAGGTTGAATCGGAGGGAGGTGGCTGACGGGAGAGTGCACGGCAGTGGCTGGAAGTTGAAAAGTTGAGTGGGGTTGGTTGTTGCAAGGGGATGACGGCTGGCTGTTACAAGCCGTGGCTGTGACGGCCGGATTTGAGGCCAGCGGAGGATGACGATTCTCCGGCGGATGCACGGCAGCGGTTGGGAGTTGGGGAACGCCGCTCATGGCAGCTGAATAGGCTCGGGGATCGGATGTTTGAGAGTGGGAGATCGGGATTTGAGAGTGGGAGATCGGGATTTGAGATGTGGGGAGATGCTCGGTGGCTTGGGGTGGTTGAGAGGGCTGTGAGGGGCTGGTAATGGCAAGGAATCCAGCCGATGGGGGGGGCTGGCTTGCCATCTCCGCCGATGTAGCTGACACGGGATCATGCGGGTTTGAGGTGTGGGGAGAGATTTCCGGTGACGGTGGGGAGAATGGGGCTGGGTGGCCTCGGAAGGTTAGTGGTGGTGATGGCAGAGGCAAGGTGGCAAAGAATGGCCGCTGAAGCCGCGGCAGTAGTTGATCTTTTGGGTAAGTTGCAGATGGTGGTGGTCGTGACCGGATGGTGCCGGAATGGCCTCTTTGCCACTACCGCAGCTTGATCTTTCGACAGCCGTGAGCCGGGTTGTTGTGACAGTGGGGATGTATGGGGCTGGGAAGTTGCAGATGGTGGTGAAGCCCGCGTCTGGATGTTTCCTAAGTGGCCATCTCCGGTGTGTGGATTGAGGGAGGTGTCTTGAGCTCATGGGTATGACTACAAACCGTTGGGGATGTAGGAGGATTGAATGACGAGGTAAGGTGGAGGTTGTAGCATGGACATTTGGCCGGAATTTTGGCCGGAATTTTTGATGCCGGCATGTAAGGGGGCTGCCGGCGGCAGTAGGGTGTCACCCCCGGCCTCCGGAGAGGCCATGGCCGGGAGGTCAACCCTCGGTCAAACAAAGAGAGTTGAGAGGATTTTGCTAGTGAGAGAAAGTTAGAGAGAGGTTGGGTTTTTGGGTTTGGGTGGGTTTAGGATTTAGGGTTTAGGTGTTTTTTTTTTTTTTTAACTTTAGCAAATTAAAGATGCATGTCTGAAATCTACAAATTAGTTCCCACAACGAACAATTGAAACAGGATTCCATTACATAACAATAATAAAATCACCGACTATGAGAAACAGAAACCATGACAAAGTCCAACCCCGTGTTCTTTTCGAGGCTTATCCCAACCGATAACATTAACATTCTAAGGTATTTCAAATAATGCGCAATCATCAGTGGGAGTTGCGGATTCCTCATTCTTCTGCAGCACTGGCAGCACTTAAATCTACACTGAGGTCAAGAACCTTTCCGGTTATCATGGTATACATGTTCAGTACATCCATGACAGTTGACTCAAAGTGTGTTGTGGGATCATAGCTCGTCGAAATAAAACAATTGTCCAAAGAAGGTTCATTAACTGGTTCATATCTGTCATATATATCATAGAATATTTCATCGACTGGACCCAAAAGATCAATTCTGAGCTTAAGTTCGGATCGAGGATGATCGGCCTCGCCTCGACCGATACAAATGCAATGAATTTGCCCTTTGGAGCAACATTGTGGGAATAAGAACAACAAAAGAGGTACATGTCTGATCTGCGACCCAACTGTTTTTGTGGAAGGATAACCTTGTTGGGTAAATAGGAAGGATCACAAACAACTTTCTTGCACTTTGCAGTTTCCCCTTCTGATGTGACACCGATTACTTTACCTTCATCATCGAACTCTACCTTACACTCAGGTTTATTCAACATATACGTCCCACCATAAACAGCACTAAGCCGAGCAAAGGCCTGAGGCAGCTCTCCAAGCCCATACAGAGGGTAAATGTATGGTGATCCTCCTTGAAATCGTGCAAGAGACTCTGCGTATAACTTCATTCTCTTCACTGTATCAAGAGCAGGTTCATTTAAGTAACGATCATCTCTATGAAGTGCCAATGCATGACCAATGAAGTCAATAGTGTTGTCATCAAGACCGTACTTCGCAATCAGCTCTTTAGTAGTCACTCTAGTCAAGTCCATTCCCTCGTGTGTTTTGGGATCATTTTCATCGTAATCTTGAACATAAATGAAAAACTTGCGTGCACGGCGCTTCTCAAAAATACCCATGAGTGGAGATTTGAGTGCCTCCATATCAGTTGCTGGCACCTTATGGACCTTTCCTTTATTATAGACAAAGCTGCCATCCACAGCTTTGAAGTACAAATACTTTGTAACATCAGTATGAATGAGGACACGAACAAGAGTTCCATTTGCCATCATAAACTTCGGGATCATGTCAACATTATAATCCCTACTAGAGCCCAGGTGAGCAGGAGGTTGTTCATTTCCCCTAAATCTCTTCCAGAGCTGAATGAGATTGAGTGATGATGACTCCCCTCCATAATAGTCATTCCTGTCCATGTGCAGGACCTTGAGCCCATTAACAGAGAGGAGACCACTGAGGATGCATTCTTTGAGACCGGTTCCCAAGACTATGACATCATACTCTTCATCCATGTTGATGATATAATTTTGATTTTGGGTTTAGGGTTTAGGTTTAGGTTTAGGGTTTTTTTTTTTATTTTTTTGTTTTGGGTTTAGGGTTTAGGGTTTAGGGTTTAGGGTTTTTTTTTTTAATACAAATTGATTTTCGTGATGTTCATTATAACTAAACACACTTGATCCCGATAAGTTGCCACAAAATTGGCAATATGTTCTCATAGGACTCGTCCCAAGTGCCTTTTCAGCGGATACATAATGTACAACTGCTAAACACACTACCATGACATACAGCTATACATTTATCAGGAGTTTTGAGTCAAAATTGTCTAAATCATTACATAAAATCAGAGACTATGTACTCAAAAATCCGACTGGCCTCTTCAAACCTACCATTTCTCTTGTACATGATCAACATCATTGCATATGTAAATTCATTAGCATCCCCCTTCTTCTTCATAATCTCAAAAATCTCTTCTGCTTGTCTAACCATAGATCGCTCAGATGTAGAGATCAATCATACAATTTGATGTATAAGCATCGGACGTGCCTCCAATGATCAAGCAATTTGTAAGTTTCTTGAGCTTCTTTCAAATAACCAACTTTGGTATAAAGCTTAATCAAGGAGTTGTATATGACAAAGATTTGCAGTGCAATCCAAAGACTTTCCATGGCATCAAAATAACAAATAGCTTGTTTAACATTCCCAACATCCGCAAAAGCATTTATCAATACGCCTATAGACAACAACATCAGCTGCACATTAAATCGAGTCATATCCTTATAAACTCCCTCTGCTATTTCCAACCGCCCTAACTTCACGTAGCTTGAGATCACAAAGACAATATGGAATACAATCACTCACCGCTCCCGCCTCCCGCGATCTTTCTCGTGTAGCGTTTTGCCATGTGTGGCAAATCAGCCCAACTAAAATTTGTATGAGAGAATTATAGCTACATTTGTCCGAATTACACCATGACTCACCATGCTATCAAACAAATTGCATGCCTTATCATAATTCCTTCCCATCCCATAGGCCTTTACCATAACATTGAACTTAAGAACAATCGACTTCTTCCCTTCTTGGCAACAAATGAAAGCTCTCTCGCTTCCAAGACAAGCCCCCGCCACCATACGCATCAATGTTCGCAGAATAGCCCTCCGAACTCATTTTACCCGCAAGATGAAACCTTCTCGAACCATAACCATGACTTTTCCAACATTCCAGCCTTCAATGTACATTCTAGTCAAAGTCGACTGGGTATATTCATCAATCTCAAGACCTCTTCCATCCATTTCCGAAATGAGTTCTTCAACTTCACGAACCATATGTCTTATCGAATATGCATACAAAAGGGTGCGGTAACTTACAATATCTCGGTTCAAGGTTTGCCTCCTTCATCTTCCGTAGTATCTTGCTCGCCATGTTTATCTCATCATTCTTAGCATGAAGAAAAATAAGAATATTATATGTTCTTGTGTCGTGGGCAACGAAGCTCCTCCATCTTCTTTATCAACGAAGCTACTTCTGCTAGCTGATCGTTGTTGCCACAAATGTGAATCATTGTATTGAAAGTTACAGTGGTTTAGGGTTTAGGGTTTAGGGTTTTTTTTAATTGGAGAACTTGTACTTTAGCAATCGAAAAATAAATATAAAAATATGATTTACATTTATTAGAAATTTAAGAAACAGATATATACCAATAAAATGGAAATAAATTACAACAAAATTGATTATTGCGATGGTAATTATAAAAATCTGAAAAATTTCCCCAGATGCCCAAATGCAATTGCAGGTAGATGTTCTTATCCAGTCAATCTATGAATCCGCAAACAGGTTGCGTCGCCATGAACAACTGTTCATCTATAATAAGCAAAAATCATCAGAAAATGTATGCTCTCTCCTCTTTACAAACTCTACATGGCCTCCAAAGCTTCCTCACGCTTTGGTTTGCCCTTAGGTCGGCCACATCGTCTTACATCTTTACCCGACAGAAACTCCAACGCCTTCTCAAGAGTGATGTCATCCGGCTTCATATTCTTGGGAACAGAAGCAATTGTGCGTCGATGTCTAACAGAAAATCCAGCCTTTGCGAGCCTTAACATTATGGGTTGACCATCCTTTGGGTGGTTTCCCAGATTCACGGGGTAACGCAGCAACTCCAAAGCATCTGCAAGGGTAATTAAGTCCACATCCTTAATATGGGAAGCAGAAGCCCTTTTAGGCAAATATCCTGTCCTGTCTTCGCCAAGCTGTACATAGAATCCATAAGGACCACTTTTAAGAAGAACCTTTTCATTTGAAGCTGGATGATGGCCAATCAATTTTGGCTCATCCACGTTAGTGTTCCTTTGAAGAGTATCATCTTCATCATCGTCACCATATAATGTCTTAGCAATATAATTGCATTTTGGGTGTTGATTGCACCCTATGAAATAGCCTGCCCCAAACCTACTTACTTTGAAAATCAAAGTGCCTTCCTCACAGCCTGGACAACTCCTATCTTTGTTGGGGAGAGAAGCAAACAAGGAATCCCCAAATGTTTTCTCCAACATCTTCTCCACCTGATGTATATGGAGAGCTTGAGCACGGGTACAATATGAACTGAATCTTGACCAATAATCTGTAAGCAGGCCTTTCCATTCAGTCAAGCCAGCAGAAACATTATCAAGCTCAGTCTCCATATCAGCAGTAAAGCTGTAGTCTGTCACCTCTGAGAAATGGTGAGAGAGAAATGCTGACACCATTCGGCCACGAAATTCAGGATACAATATGCGGCTTTTCACTGTTACATAATTTCTGTCCTGTAAAACTTTCAATGTGGATGCATAAGTTGAAGGTCTACCAATCCCAAGTTCTTCCAGCTTTTTAACCAATGAACCCTCGGAATAGCGTGGTGGAGGCTGGGTATGATGCTGCTTAAGTTCTACTTCTCCAAGATACAGAGTATCCCCTGTCTTCAATGAATTGAGAACTCCGAAGGCTTCATGCCGATCATTTCCTTCATTCGCCTTATATCTGATTGCTCCAGTGTCAGCATCCTCGTAAGCTGCTTGGAATCCAAGAAACTCTACTCTAGAGCAAGAAGACCGGAAAACAATGGACCCATCAGCATTGCCAATGTCTACTTGTATCTGCCCAACTGTAGCGGGTTGCATTTGACATGCCATTGTCCGGGACCAAATAAGTGCATATAACTTTAAAGAATCTTCATCAAGTAATCCAGAGAGCATTGCAGGTAACCTCCGAATATCAGTGGGTCTAATAGCTTCATGGGCCTCTTGAGCATTCTTCACCTTCTTAAAATATTTGCGAGGACCTTCCTCTGGGGCATAATGCGATCCATACCTTTCAAATATCAAGGAGCGTATTTCTTTAGCAGCCTCATCAGAGATATGTAGTCCATCTGTTCTCATGTATGTGATCAGACCTGCTGCCATCCCATCTGGTAACTGAACCCCTCATAAAGTTTTTGAGCAAGCTTCATAGTGTATGTTGCTGGAAAACCCAATTTGTTAGCAGCATCTTGCTGAAGGGTTGATGTTATATACGGTGTGGGATTTTTCCGTATCATGCTTCTTTTAGAGTTTTTGATCACTTGAAAATTTGCTGAATTAATTTTCTGTTCAATATCCTTTGCCTCTGTATGCGAACTAATTGAGAGCTGATTTAACTTTTTGGACTGAAAATGGGTCAAGTGTGCTGGGAAAGAAAAGATATCCACAGAAGATTGTGCTTCTTTTCTGTTTAACACAGCCTCAACAGTCCAGTACTCCTGTGGTTTGAATTCATCAATCTCCATCTCTCTGTCACATATAAGAGACAGGGCGGCAGATTGGACTCGCCCAGCAGACTGGCAACCTGGCAATTTCCTCCATAATAACGGTGAGATGTTAAATCCAATCAAATAATCAAGAGCCCGTCGAGCAAGGTAAGCTTGAACCAAATTTGCATCAATTTCTCTTGGAGCTTGCAGAGCATCTTTGATTGAAGCCTCAGTTATTTCATGAAAAACAACCCTTGCTACAGTAATATTTTCGTGTAAAGCATCCTGCTGTTGCAGCATCTCAATTATGTGCCATGCAATTGCCTCTCCTTCACGATCAGGATCTGATGCAAGAATAAGATTTTCTGCTCCACTCAGAGCAACCTTGATGCTTTTAAGATGTGTCCAGGCAGCAGATGGAACCTCCCATACCATACTGAAATCATCATTCGGCCGCACAGATCCGGACCTTGCGGCTAAGTCCCTCACATGCCCATAGCTGGGCAAGACTTCGTACATATCACCAAGGTATCCCTGAATAACCTTTGCCTTCGTAACTGACTCGACCACCACAACAGATTTCCCAGTTGGAGGATATAGCTGATTCTGTGTATTTTGTCCCTGAGGCACTATAACCATCTCTTCCGGTGTTTGTCTGTGCAGGGATGCCTTAGATGCCTTTGCAAATTTCTTCTTTCTAACAGAGTTCCCACTGTTCTTCTTTGACTGCTGCTTTGTCAAGGTAGAACTAGCGTGCAGTTGTTCAGGTGTGCTCCCTGGTGAAGTTTTCTGAAAAAGCTCTGAAGTCAGATCTGGACATTGCCCACTTTTGCACTTTGCACTCTTAGCTAGAGCGGCACTTTTACAACTTTTTCCCACAGAAGCTTGTTCTGAAGCAACAGTAGATGAAAGTTGTTCCTTTTTTTTCTTGCTTCCTGACTGCTGCTTTTGTCTCATGCCAGGTTTAGAGTTTTGTTTAGTGTTGCTAACAAATGATCCCAGTTTTGCTCCTTCCACACCATCTCTGACCAGCCGTTCACTTGTTGAAGTCACAGCATTAATGTCCTCAAAGGCTGAGACACTGCTACTAGTAGCACTATTCTTACCTTGGGCAGACACTGCATTATTCCGCTTCCTATGTTTATTAAACCAGCTCTTGCCACCACCGCCGCTGCTTCTTGCATCACTAACACCTATTTTCTCATTTCCAACTTTTACCCTTGATAGTTGAGAAAAGTACCTCTTAGAAAATGGTTCGCAACTAAATGAACTCCGTCTGATACCATTATCCAAAGGCACAAAACTGAAACTATTTCTAGGTTTTAAGTGGGAATCGATACTAAGAGCACCCTTGGAACCATCAATAGGGCCTCTAAAAAGAAAAAAATCGCATGCAACCTTAGGAGAGCTGGTTGTGATAGCAGAAGTAAACCTACCCTTTCTGAATTTGAGCTGAGAGCATTTGCTGTATCTATTTCCAGTGCCAATCAGCGGATACGGTGGTAATTGAATGCCTTGGTGATTCTGAAATGCCCTGTACTGCAAGGTGGCCATGAAAGGACGGAGGACCAAATCTGAACGAGTTAAACTTGAAGTAGATGAAGTTGAGGTTGTGGTTGCATTTGCCAATGGTAATGATAATAAGCTCCTCTTCATCGCCAATCTCATCTCACTGGCTTATCATCTTTTTCACTTTCAAAATAAGAAAAAGGTTTGATAGAGCATGGAATGGCAGAGGGTGAGGGTTTTAGGGCAGGGTTTTGTATTGACTCAAGGGTTTAGGGTTTAGGGTTTAGGGTTTAGGGTTTTTTTTTTTTTAAAATCCACCATGGAGGTGGGGGGTTAGGCGGGACCCCTACCTGTCATATATATAAAAAGTAAAGTGAGTACAACGGAGGGGGACAAGAACCAAACCTCCGACATAAATAAACAAGTACAAGGCAATAAATGAAAAGAGAAATAAAATGACTACAATGATAACATATGGAAATGATCATCAAGTATAGAGGGGGCGGAACGCGTTCCGCCGTCTGCTGCGTCTCCTGCGAGGTAATGGTGTGAGACCTTGTAGAGACTCCCTACCATCAATTTTCTTGGTATACGATGCCGAGGAAGAAGCACGGTCTGCTTTCAACCTTCTTTTGATTTTTACTTGATTTTTTCGAAAAAGGGAAAATCAATTTTGTTGGTATTTTTAAAAAATCACCAAAAACAAGAGAACCTTCCTCGAACTGCAGGCCCCACTACTTCAGACGGCTCTTCACGAATTCAAATAGGGCTCTGATAGCGACAAACCGGGTTACGATTGGAGAAATACCCTAGTTTTCCTTAAAATATCCCATTTTTGGCCCAAAACCCAAGGCTATAGCAGACGGGTTTTGGACTTCTCCTTGGTGGCTTCAAAATTTTCACCCAATTTCTTGCAAGGCCGTGCCACACGCGTCCATAATGGGTACACGATGCCACAGGAAGAAGCACGGGTCTGTTTTGAACCTTCGTTTGATTTTTACTTGATTTTTTAAAAAAAACCACTAAAAAATAGTAGAACCGTCCTGGAACTGTGCCCCACTACTTTATATGGCCCTTCACGAATCCAAATAGGGCTCTAACAGAGGCAAACCGGGTTACTTTTAGAGAAATACCCTAGTTTTCCCAAAAATATCCCATTTTTGGCTCAAAACCCAAGGCTATAGCACACGGGTTTTCGACTTCTCTTTGGTGGCGTCTGAATTTTCACCCAATTTCTTGCAAGGCCGTGCCACACGTGTCCGTACTTGGTATACGATGCCAGAGGAAGAAGCACGGGTCTGTTTCGAACCTTCTTTTGATTTTTACTTGATTTTTTCGAAAAAAAGGGAAAAATCAATTTTGTTGGTATTTTTTTAAAAAAATCACCAAAAAACAGTAGAACCTTCCTGGAACTGTGCCCCACTACTTCAGACGGCTCTTCACGAATTCAAATAGGGCTCGATAATGATAAACCCAAGTTACGATTGGAGAAATACCCTAGTTTTCCTTAAAATATCCCATTTTGGCCCAAAACCCAAGGCTATAGAGCACATGGTTTTGACTTCTCCTTGGTGGCTTCAAAATTTTCACCCAATTCTTGCAAGGCCGTGCCACACGCGTCCATAATGGGTACACGATGCCACAGGAAGAAGCACGGGTCTGTTTTGAACCTTCGTTTGATTTTTACTTGATTTTTTAAAAAAAACCACTAAAAAATAGTAGAACCGTCCTGGAACTGTGCCCCACTACTTTATACGGCCCTTCACGAATCCAAATAGGGCTCTAACAGAGGCAAACCGGGTTACTTTTAGAGAAATACCCTAGTTTTCCCAAAAATATCCCATTTTTGGCTCAAAACCCAAGGCTATAGCACACGGGTTTTCGACTTCTCTTTGGTGGCGTCTGAATTTTCACCCAATTTCTTGCAAGGCCGTGCCACACGTGTCCGTACTTGGTATACGATGCCAGAGGAAGAAGCACAGGTCTGTTTCGAACCTTCTTTTGATTTTTACTTGATTTTTTTCGAAAAAAGGGAAAAATCAATTTTGTTTGTATTTTTTTAAAAAAATCACCAAAAAATAGTAGAACCTTCCTGGAACTGTGCCCTACTACTTCAGACTGCTCTTCACAAATTCAAATAGGGCTCTGAAAAATTTGAACCGGGTTACATTTGGGGAAATACCATAGTTTTCCCAAAAATTTCCCATTTTTGGCTCAAAACCCAAGGTTATAGCACACAGGTTTTGGTCTTCTCTTTGGTGGCTTCCAAATTTTCACCCAATTTCTTGCAAGGCCATGCCAACGCATCCGCATCTGGGTACACGATGCCACGTGAAGAAGTACAGTGTCTGTTTTGACCTTCGCTTGATTTTTTACTTGATTTTTTTCAAAAAATATGGAAAAATCAATTTTGTTGGTATTTTTCTAAAAAATCACCAAAAAATAGTAGAACCTTCCCTGAACTGCGGCTCCTAAAACTTCATACTACCCTTCACGAATCCAAATAGAGCTCCAACAGAGGCAAACCGGGTTACTTTTGGAGAAATACCCTAGTTTTCCAAAAAATATCCCATTTTTGGCTCAAAACCCAAGGCTATAGCACACGGGTTTTCGACTTCTCTTTGTTGGCGCCTCGAATTTTCACCCAATTTCTTGCAAGGCCGTGCACACATGTCCGTACTTGGTATACGATGCCAGAGGAAGAAGCACGGGTCTGTTTTGAACCTTCTTTTGATTTTTACTTGATTTTTTTTGAAAAAAAAGGGAAAAATCAATTTTGTTGATATTTTTTCAAAAAAATCACCAAAAAATAGTAGAACCTTCCAGGAACTGTGCCCCACTACTTCGCACGGCTCAGTCACGTAATCCAAATAGAGCTTCGATAGAGAAAAATCAGGTTACGCTCACAGAATACCCTACTTTTCCCAAAAATATCCTATTTTTGCCCCAAAACCCAAGGTATAGCACACAGGTTTCGGCCTTCTCATGGGTGGCTTCCAATTTTTCACCCAATTTCGTGCAATGGCGTGCCATACACATTTTTTCTCGGTACATGATGCCACGTGAAGAAGCACGGTGTCTGCTTTCAACCTTCGTTTGATTTTTACTTGATTTTTTCAAAAATAGGGAAAATCAATTTTGTTGATATTTTTAAAAAATCACCAAAAACAAGTAGAACCTTCCTCGAACTGCAGGCCCCACTACTTCGATCGACTTCTTCACGTAATTCAAATAGGGCTCGATAGCGACAAACCCAAGTTACGATTGGAGAAATACCCTAGTTTTCCTTAAAATATCCTATTTTGGCCCAAAACCCAAGGCTATAGCAGACTGGTTTTGACTTCTCCTTGGTGGCTTCAAAATTTTCACCCAATTTCTTGCAAGGCCGTACCACACGCTGATCCATAATGGGTACATCGATGCCACGTGAAGAAGCACTGGTCTGCTTTTGAACCTTCGCTTGATTTTTTACTTGATTTTTAAAAACCACTAAAAAATAGTAGAACCTGCCCCGAACTGCAGGCCCCACTACTTTATACGGCCCTTCACGAATCCAAATAGGGCTCGACAGAGGCAAACCAAGTTACTTTTAGAGAAATACCCTAGTTTTCCCAAAATATCCCATTTTTGGCTCAAAACCCAAGGCTATAGCACACGGGTTTCGACTTCTCTTGGTGGCGCCTGAATTTTCACCCAATTTCTTGCAAGGCCGTACCACACGTGTCCGCATTTGGTATACGATGCCAGAGGAAGAAGCACGGGTCTGTTTCGAACCTTCTTTTGATTTTTACTTGATTTTTTTCGAAAAAAGGGAAAAATCAATTTTGTTTGTATTTTTTTAAAAAAATCACCAAAAAATAGTAGAACCTTCCCCGAACTGCAGGCTCTACTACTTCAGACTGCTCTTCACAAATTCAAATAGGGCTCTGAAACATTTGAACCGGGTTACATTTGGGGAAATACCATAGTTTTCCCAAAAATTTCCCATTTTTGGCTCAAAACCCAAGGTTATAGCACACAGGTTTTGGTCTTCTCTTTGGTGGCTTCCAAATTTTCACCCAATTTCTTGCAAGGCCATGCCAACGCATCCGTACTGGGTACACGATGCCACTGTGAAGAAGTACAGTGTCTGTTTTGACCTTCGCTTGATTTTTACTTGATTTTTTCAAAAAATAAGGAAAAATCAATTTTGTTGGTATTTTTCTAAAAATCACCAAAAATAGTAGAACCTTCCCGAACTCGTGCCCTAAAACTTCATACTGCCCTTCACGTAATCCAAATAGGGCTCCAACAGAGGCAAACCGGGTTACTTTTGGAGAAATACCCTAGTTTTCCAAAAAATATCCCATTTTTGGCTCAAAACCCAAGGCTATAAGCACACCGGTTTTCGACTTCTCTTTGTTAGCGCCTCGAATTTTCACCCAATTTCTTGCAAGGCCATGCACACATGTCCGTATTTAGTATACGATGCCAGAGGAAGAAGCACGGGTCTGTTTCGAACCTTCTTTTGATTTTTACTTGATTTTTTTTGAAAAAAAAGGGAAAAATCAATTTTGTTGATATTTTTTCAAAAAAATCACCAAAAAATAGTAGAACCTTCCAGGAACTGTGCCCCACTACTTGCACTGGCTTGTCACGAATCCAAATAGAGCTCTGACAGAGAAAAATTAGGTTACGTTCGCAGAAATACCCTACTTTTCCCAAAAATATCCTATTTTTGCCCCAAAACCCAAGGTATAGCACACGGGTTTCGGCCTTCTCATGGGTGGCTTCCAATTTTTCACCCAATTTCGTGCAATGGCGTACATACACATTTTTTCTGTGTACATAATGCCACAGGAAGAAGCACAGGTCTGTTTCGAACCTTCGTTTGATTTTTACTTGATTTTTTTCAAAAAATATGGGAAAAATCAATTTTCTTCATATTTTTTCTAAAAAATCGCCAAAAAATAGTAGAACCTTCCATGAACTGTGCCCCACTACTTTAGACGGCTCTTCACGAATCCAAATAGGGCTCGATAGAGAAAAATTGGGTTACGCTCACAGTAAATACCCTACTTTTCCCAAAAGTATCCCATTTTTGGCCCAAAACCCAAGGTTATAGCACACGGGTTTTGGCCTTCTCTTGGGTGGCTTCCGAATTTTTACCCGATTTCTTATAAGGCCATGCCACACACATCCATACTGAGTACACGATGCCACTGTGAAGAAGCTTCGGTCCTGCTTTCAACCTTCGTTTGATTTTTTTAAAAAATAGGGGAAAAATCAATTTTCTTGGTTTTTTTTTTAAATTACCAAAAAATAGTAGAACCTTCCAGGAACTGTGCCGCACTACTTCAAAAGGCTCGTCATGAATCCAAATACGGCTCTGGCAAAGACAAGCCGGGTTACGTTCGCGGAAATACCATAATTTTCCCGAAAATATCCTATTTTTGGCCAAAAACACAAGGCTGCAGCACACGGGTTTTGGCCTTCTCTTGGGTGGCTTCCGAATTTTCACCTGATTTCTAGCAATGTCATGCCATACACTTCCGTACTGAGTACACGATGTCACAGGAAGAAGCACGGGTCTATTTCGAACCTTCGTTTGATTTTTACTTTATTTTTTTAAGGGAAAAATCAATTTTCTTGGTATTTTTTTGTAAAAAATGACCAAAAAATAGTAGAACCTTCTAGGAACTATGGCCCACTACTTCAGACGACATGTCACGACTCCAAATAGGGCTCGACAGAGAAAAATCCAAGTTACGCTCAGTAAATACCCTAGTTTTTCCAAAAATATCCCAGTTTTTGCCCAAAACCAAGGTTATAGTTACAAGTTTTGGCATTCTCTTGGGTGGCTTCTGAATTTTCACCCGATTTCTTGCAAGGCCCTGCCATACACGTCCGTACTGAGTACACGATGCCACAGGAAGAAGCACAGGTCTGTTTCGATCCTTCGTTCGATTTTTACTTGACTTTTTTCAAAAAATAAGGGAAAAATCAATTTTCTTGGTATTTTTTTCTAAAAAATTACCAAAAAATAGTAGAACCTTCCGTGAACTGCGGCCCCACTACTTCGCACTGCTCGTCACGTAATCCAAATAGGGCTCGACAGAGAAAATCGAGTTACGCTCGCAGAATACCCTACTTTTCCCAAAAATATCCTATTTTTGGCCCAAAACCCAAGGTTATAGCACACTGGTTTTGGCCTTCTCTTGGTGGCTTCCGAATTTTACCCAATTTCTTGTAAGGCCATGCCACACACGTCCGCATCGAGTACACGATGCCACGTGAAGAAGCTCGGTCCTGCTTTCAACCTTCGCTTGATTTTTACTTGATTTTATTCAAAAATAAGGGAAAAATCAATTTTCTTGGTATTTTTTCTAAAAATTACCACAAAATAGTAGAGCCTTCCGTGAACTATGCCCCACTACTTCAAAAGGTTTGTCATGAATCCAAATAGAACTCCGCAAAGACAAACCCTGTTACCTTCGCAAAAATACCATAATTTTCTCAAAATATCCAACTTTTGGCCAAAACACTAGGCTACAAAGACACCAAGTTTTGGCATTCTCTTGGTGGCTTCCGAATTTTCATCCGATTTCTGCAAGGCCGTACATACAAGTCTCAGACCGAAAGTACACAATGCCACAGGAAGAAGCGCAGGTCTGTTTCTAACTTTCCTTTGATTTTTACTTGATTTTTTTCAAAAAATAAGAGAAAAATCAATTTTCTTCGTATTTTTTCTAAAAAATAGCCGAAAATAGTAGAACCTTCCAGGAACTGTGCCCCACTACTTCAGACGGCTCGTCACGAATCCAAATAGGGCTCTGACAGAGAAAAATCGGGTTACGTTCGCAGAAATACCCTACTTTTCCCAAAAATATCCCATTTTTGGCCCAAAACCCAAGGTTATAGCACACGGGTTTTGGCCTTCTCTTGGGTGGCTTCCGAATTTTTACCCAATTTCTTGTAAGGCCATGCCACACACGTCCGTACTGAGTACACGATGCCACAGGAAGAAGCTCGGGTCTGTTTCGAACCTTCGTTTGATTTTTACTTGATTTTATTCAAAAAATAAGGGAAAAATCAATTTTCTTGCTATTTTTTCTAAAAAATTACCACAAAATAGTAGAGCCTTCCAGGAACTATGCCCCACTACTTCAAAAGGTTTGTCATGAATCCAAATAGAACTCTGGCAAAGACAAACCCGGTTACCTTCGCAAAAATACCATAATTTTCTCAAAAATATCCAATTTTTGGCCAAAAACACTAGGCTACAGCACACGGGTTTTGGCATTCTCTTGGGTGGCTTCCGAATTTTCATCCGATTTCTTGCAAGGCCGTGCCATACAAGTCTGTACTGAGTACACAATGCCACAGGAAGAAGCGCAGGTCTGTTTCTAACTTTCCTTTGATTTTTACTTGATTTTTTTCAAAAAATAAGAGAAAAATCAATTTTCTTCGTATTTTTTCTAAAAAATAGCCGAAAATAGTAGAACCTTCCAGGAACTGTGCCCCACTACTTCAGACGGCTAGTCACGAATCCAAATAGGGCTTTGATAGAGAAAAATCAGGTTACGTTCGCAGAAATACCGTACTTTTCCAAAAATATCCCATTTTTGCCCCAAAACCCAAGGTATAGCACACGGGTTTCGGCCTTCTCATGGGTGGCTTCCAATTTTTCACCCAATTTCGTGCAATGGCGTGCCATACACATTTTTTCTGTGTACATGATGCCACAGGAAGAAGCACGGGTCTGTTTCGAACCTTCGTTTGATTTTTACTTGATTTTTTTCAAAAAATATGGGAAAAATCTATTTTTTCCTAGTTTTCCCAAAAATATCTCATTTTTGGCCCAAAACCCAAGGCTATAGCACACGGGTTTTGGACTTCTCCTTGGTGGCTTCTAAATTTTCACCCAATTTCTTCCAAGGCCGTGCCACACGCGTCCATAATGGGTACACGATGCCACAGGAAGAAGCACGGGTCTGTTTCGAACCTTCGTTTGATTTTTACTTGATTTTCTTCAAAAAAATAAGGGAAAAATCAATTTTGCTGGTATTTTTTAAAAAAAACACCAAAAAATAGTAGAACCATACTGGAACTGTGCCCCACTACTTCAGACGGCTCTTCACGAATCCAAACAGGGCTCTGACAGAGACAGACCAGGTTGCGTTTCGAGAAATACCTTAGTTCTTCCAAAAATATCTTATTTTTGGCCCAAAACCCAAGGCTATAGCACACGGGTTTTCGACTTCTCTTTGGTGGCGTCTGAATTTTCACCCAATTTCTTGCAAGGCCGTGCCACACATGCATACTTGGTATACGATGCCAGAGGAAGAAGCACGGGTCTGTTTCGAACCTTCGTTTCATTTTTACTTAATTTCTTTCAAAAAATAAGGGAAAAATCAATTTTGTTGGTATTTTTTTAAAAAAAATCACCAAAAAATAGTAGAACCTTCCTGGAACTGTGCCCCACTACTTCAGACGGCTCTTCACGAATCCAAATAGGGCTCTGACAGAGACAGATCAGGTTACGTTTCGAGAAATACCTTAGTTCTTCCAAAAATATCCCATTTTTGGCCCAAAACCCAAGGCTATAGCACACGGGTTTTGGACTTCTATTTGGTGGCTTCCGAATTTTCACCCAATTTCTAGCAAGGCCATGCCACACACATCCATACTGGGTACACGATGCCACAGGAAGAAGGACAGGTCTGTTTCGAACCTTCGTTTGATTTGTACTTGATTTTTTTTCAAAAAATGCAGGAAAAATCAATTTTATTGGTATTTTTTCTAAAAAATCACCAAAAAATAGTAGCGCGTTCCTGGAACTGTGCCCCAATATTTCAGACGTCTCGTCGCGAATCCAAATAGGGCTCTGATAGATACAAAACGGGTTATGTTCGCGGAAATACCCTAGTTTTCTAAAAAATATCCCATTTTTGGCCCAAAACCCAAGTCTGTAGCACACGAGTTTTGGACTTCTCTTTGGTGGCATCCGAATTTTCACCCAATTTCTTGCAAGGCCATACCACACGCGTCCGTACTGGGTGCACGATGACACAAGAAGAAGCACGGGTCTGTTTCGAACCTTCTTTTGATTTTTGCTTGTTTTTTTTTCGAAAAAAAAAGGAAAAATCAATTTTGTTGGTATTTTTTTAAATAAAATCACCAAAAAATAGTAGAACCTTCCTGGAACTGTGCCCCACTACTTCAAACGGCCCTTCACGAATCCAAATTGGGCTCTGACAGAGGCAAACCGGGTTACTTTTGGAGAAATACCATAGTTTTCCTAAAAATATCCCATTTTTGGCTCAAAACCCAAGGCTATAGCACATGGGTTTTCGACTTCTCTTTGGTGGCATCTGAATTTTCACCGAATTTCCTACAAGGCCGTGCTACACGCGTCCGTATTGGGTACACGATGCCACATGAAGAACCACGTGACTTTTTCGGACCACGCGTTCGTACTGGGTACACGATGCCACAGGAAGAAGCAAGGGTCTGTTTCGAACCTTTGTTTGATTTTTACTTTATTTTCTTCAAAAAATAAGGAAAAAATCAATTTTGTTGGTATTTTTTTTAAAAAAATCACCAAAAAATATTAGAACCTTCCTGGAACTGTACCCCACCACTTCAGACGGCCGTTCAAGAATCCAAATAGGGCTCTGACAGAGACAAACTGGGTTACGTTTGGAGAAATACCCTAGTTTTCCTAAAAATATCCCATTTTTGGCCCAAAACCCAAGGCTATAGCACACGGGTTTTGGTCTTCTCTTTGGTGGCTTCCAAATTTTCACCCAATTTCTTGCAAGGTCGTGCCACGCGAGTCCGTGCTAGGAACACGATGCCACAGGAAGAAGCACGGGTCTCTTTCGAACCTTCGTTTGATTTTTACTTGATTTTCTTGAAAAAATAAGGGAAAAATCAATTTTGCTGGTATTTTTTTAAAAAAATCACCAAAAAATAGTAGAACCTTCCTGGAACTGTGACCCACTACTTCAGACGGCTCTTCACGAATTCAAATAGGGCTCTGACAGATTCGAACCGGGTTACGTTTGGAGAAATACCATAGTTTTCCCAAAAATATACCATTTTTGGCCCAAAACCCAAGGCTATAGCACACGGGCTTTGGTCTTCTGTTTGGTGGCTTCCAAATTTTCGCCCAATTTCTTGCAACGCCGTGCCACACACGTCCGTACTAGGAACAAGATGCCACAGGAAGAAGCACGGGTCTCTTTCGAACCTTCGTTTGATTTTTACTTGATTTTTTTCAAAAAAAAAAGGAAAATCAATTTTGTTGGTATTTTTTTAAAAAAATCACCAAAAAATAGTAAAACCTTCCTGGAACTGTGCCCCACCACTTTACACGGCCGTTCATGAATACAAATAGGGCTCTGACAGAGACGAACCGGGTTACGTTTGGAGTAATACCATAGTTTTCCTAAAAATATCCCATTTTCGGCCCAAAACCCAAGGCTTAGCACACGGGTTTTGGACTTCTCTTTGGTGGCATCCAAATTTTCACCCAATTTCCTACAAGGCCGTGCCACACGCGTTCGTACTAGGAACACGATGCCACAGGAAGAAGCACGGGTCTCTTTCGAACCTTCGTTTGATTTTTACTTAATTTTTTAAAAAAAAAGAAAATCAATTTCCTTGGTATTTTTTTTAAAAAAATCACCAAAAAATATTAGAACCTTCCTGGAACTGTACCCCACCACTTCAGACGGCCATTCACGAATCCAAATAGGGCTCTGACTGAGACAAACTGGGTTACGTTTGGAGAAATACCCTAGTTTTCCTAAAAATATCCCATTTTTTGCCCAAAACCCAAGGCTATAGCACACGATTTTGGACTTCTCTTTGGTGGCATCCAAATTTTCACCCAATTTCCTACAAGACCATGCCACACGTGTCCGTACTAGAAACACGATGCCACAGGAAGAAGCACGGGTCTCTTTCGAACCTTCGTTTGATTTTTACTTAATTTTTTTCAAAAAAAAAGAAAATCAATTTCCTTGGTATTTTTTTTAAAAAATCACCAAAAAATATTAGAACTTTCTTGGAACTGTACCCCACCACTTCAGACGGCCATTCACGAATCCAAATAGGGCTCTGACAGAGACAAACTGGGTTACGTTTGGAGAAATACCCTAGTTTTCCTAAAAAATCCCATTTTTGGCCCAAAACCCAAGGCTATAGCACACGGGTTTTGGACTTATCTTTGGTGGCTTCCAAATTTTCACCCAATTTCTTGCAAGGCCAAGCCACACGCGTCCGTACTGGGTACACGATGCTACATGAAGAACCACGGGTGTGTTTCGAACCTTCGTTTGATTTTTACTTGATTTTTTTGCAAAAAATAAGGGAAAAATCAATTTTGATGGTATTTTTTTAAAAAAATCACCAAAAAATAGTAAAACCTTCCTGGAACTGTGCCCCACCACTTTAGACGGCCGTTCACAAATCCAAATAGGGCTCTGACAGAGACGAACCGGGTTACGTTTGGAGTAATACCTTAGTTTTCCTAAAAATATCCCATTTTCGGCCCAAAACCCAAGGCTATAGCACACGGGTTTTGGTCTTCTCTTTGGTGGCTTCCAACTTTTCACCCAATTTCTTGCAAGGCCATGCCACGCACGTCCGTACTAGGAACACGATGCCACAGGAAGAAGCACGGGTCTCTTTCGAACCTTCGTTTGATTTTTACTTGATTTTTTAAAAAAAAAGGAAAATCAATTTTGTTGGTATTTTTTTAAAAAAATCACCAAAATATAGGAGAACCTTGATGGAACTGTGCCCCACCACTTCAGACGGCCGTTCACGAATCCAAATAGGGCTCTGACATAGACAAACCGGGTTACGTTTGGAGAAGTACCCTAGTTTTCCTAAAAATATCTCATTTTTGGCCCAAAACGCAAGGCTATAGCACACGAGTTTTGGACTTGTCTTTGGTGGCATCCAAATTTTCTCCGAATTTCCTACAAGGCCGTGCTACACGCGTCCGTACTGGGTACACGATGCCACATGAAGAACCACGGGTCTTTTTCGGACCATCGTTTGATTTTTACTGGATTTTTTTCAAAAAATAAGGGAAAAATCAGTTTTCTTGGTATTTTTTTAAAAAAATCATCAAAAAATAGTAGAACCATCCTGGAACCGTTCCCCACTACTTCAGACGGCTCTTCACGAATCCAAATAGGGCTCCGACAGAGACAGAGCAGGTTACATTTGGAGAAATACCCTAGTCTCCCAAAAATATACCATTTTTTGCCCAAAACCCAAGGCTATAGCACACGGGTTTCGGACTTCTCTTTGGTGGCATCAAAATTTTCACCCAATTTCTTGCAAGGACATGCCACACGCGTTCGTACTCGGTACACGATGCCACAGGAAGAAGCACGGGTCTCTTTCGAACCTTCGTTTGATTTTTACTTAATTTTTCTCAAAAAAAAAAGAAAATCAATTTCCTTGGTATTTTTTTTAAAAAATCACCAAAAAATATTAGAACCTTCCTGGAACTGTACCCCACCACTTCAGACGGCCATTCACGAATCCAAATAGGGCTCTGACAGAGACAAACTGGGTTACGTTTGGAGAAATACCCTAGTTTTCCTAAAAATATCTCATTTTTGGCCCAAAACCCAAGGCTATAGCACACGGGTTTTGGACTTCTCTTTGGTGGCATCCAAATTTTCACCCAATTTCCTACAAGGCCGTGCCACACGCGTCCGTACTAGGAACACGATGCCACAGGAAGAAGCACGGGTCTCTTTCGAACCTTCGTTTGATTTTTACTTAATTTTTTCAAAAAAAAAGAAAATCAATTTCCTTGGTATTTTTTTTAAAAAATCACCAAAAAATATTAGAACCTTCCTGGAACTATACCCCACCACTTCAGACGGCCATTCACGAATCCAAATAGGGCTCTGACAGAGACAAACTGGGTTACGTTTGGAGAAATACCCTAGTTTTCCTAAAAATATCCCATTTTTGGCCCAAAACCAAAGGCTATAGCACACGGGTTTTGGACTTCTCTTTGGTGGCTTCCAAATTTTCACCCAATTTTTTGCAAGGCCATGCCACACGCGTCCGTACTGGGTACACGATGCCACATGAAGAACCACGGGTGTGTTTCGAACCTTCGTTTGATTTTTACTTGATTTTTTTGCAAAAAATAAGGGAAAAATCAATTTTGCTGGTATTTTTTTTAAAAAATCACCAGAAAATAGTAGAACCTTCCTGGAACTATGCCCCACTTCTTTAGACAGCTCTTCATGAATCTAAATAGGGCTCTGACAAAGAAAAACAGGGTTACGTTTGGAGAAATACCATAGTTTTCCCATAATTATCCCATTTTTGGCCCAAAACCCAAGGCTATAGCACACGGGTTTCGGACTTCTCTTTGGTGGCTTCAAAATTTTCACCCAATTTCTTGCAAGCCCATGCCATACGTGTCCGTACTGGGAACACGATGCCACAGGAAGAAGCACGGGTCTCTTTCGAACCTTCGTTTGATTTTTACTTTATTTTTTTGTAAAAAATAAGGGAAAAATCAATTTTGCTGGTATTTTTTTTAAAAAATCACCAGAAAATAGTAGAACCTTCCCGAACTGCGGCCCCACTACTCGCATCGGCTCTTCACGAATCCAAATAGGGCTCTGACAGAGACAGACAGGGTTACGTTTGGAGAAATATCCTAGTCTCCCAAAAATATACCATTTTTTGCCAAAACCCAAGGCTATAGCATACGGGTTTTGGACTTCTCTTTGGTGGCTTCCGAATTTTCACCTAATTTCTTCCAAGGCCGTGCCACACGCGTCCGTACTGGGTGCACGATGCCACAGGAAGAACCACAAGTCTGTTTCGAACCTTCGTTTGATTTTTACTTGATTTTTTTCAAATAATAGGGGAAAAATCAATTTTGCTGGTATTTTTTTAAAAAAATCACCAAAAAATAGTAGAACCTTCCTGGAACTGTGCCCCACTACTTCAGATGGCCCTTCACGAATCCAAATAGGGCTCTAACAGAGACAAACCGGGTTACGTTTGGAGAAATACCCTAGTCTCCCAAAAATAACCTGTTTTTGGCCCAAAACCCAAGGCTATAGCACACGGGTTTTGGACTTCTCTTTGGTGGCTTCAGAATTTTCACCTAATTTCTTCCAAGGCCGTGCCACGCGCGTCCGTACTGGGTACACGATTCCACAAGAAGAAATACGGGTCTGTTTCGAACCTTCGTTTGATTTTTACTTGATTTTCTTCAAAAATAAGGGAAAAATCAATTTTGCTGGTATTTTTTAAAAAAAATAGTCAAAAAATAGTAGAAGCTTCCTAGAACTGTGCCCCACCACTTCAGACGGCCGTTCACGAATTCAAATAGGGCTCTGAGAGAGACAAACCGGGTTACGTTTGGAGAAATACCCTAGTTTTCCTAAAAATATCCCTTTTTTGGCCCAAAACCCAAGGATATAGCACACGGGTTTTGGTATTCTCTTTGGTGGCTTCCAAATTTTCACCTAACTTTTTGCAAGGCCATGCTACACACGTCCGTACTGGGTACACGATGCCATAGGAAGAAGCACGGGTCTGTTTCGGACCTTCGTTTGATTTTTACTTTATTTTTTTCAAAAAATAAGGGAAAAATCAATTTTGTTGGTATTTTTTTAAAAAAAATCAGCAAAAAATAGTAGAACGTTCCTGAAACTGTGCCCCACTACTTCAGACGGCTCTTCAGGAATCCAAATAGGGCTCTGAAAGAGACAGACCGGATTACGTTTGGAGAAATGCCCTAGTCTCCCAAAAATATACCATTTTTTGCCTAAAACCCCAGGCTATAGCACACGGGTTTTGGACTTCTCTTTGGTGGCTTCAAAATTTTCACCCAATTTCATGCAAGGCCATGCCACAAGCATCTGTACAGGGTACACGATGCCACAGGAAGAACCACGGGTCTGTTTCGGACCATCGTTTGATTTTTACATGATTTTTTTCAAAAAATCACCAAAAAATAAATATTGCTGGTATTTTTTTTAAAAAAATCAACAAAAAATAGTAGAACCTTCCGAGAACTGTGCCCCACTACTTTAAACGGCTCTTCACTAATCTAAATAGGGCTCTGACGGAGACAAACCAGGTTACGTTTGGAGAAATACCCTAGTTTTCCTAAAACTGTCCCATTTTTGGCCCAAAACCCAAGGCTATAGTACACGGGTTTTGGACTTCTCTTTGGTGGCTTCAAAATTTTCACCCAATTTCTTCAAAGGCCGAGCCACACGCGTCCGTACTGGGTACACGATGCCACAGGAAGAAGCACGGGTCTGTTTCGGACCTTCGTTTGACTTTTACTTGATTTTTTTTCGAAAAATAAGGGAAAAATCAATTTTGTTGGTATTTTTTAAAAAAAATCATCAAAAAATAGTAGAACCTTCCTGGAACTGTGCCCCACCACTTCAGACAGCCGTTCACGAATCCAAATAGGGCTCTGACAGAGACCTACCAGGTTACGTTTGGAGAAATACCCTAGTTTTCCTAAAAATATCCTATTTTTGGCCCAAAACCCAAGGTTAGAGCACACGGGTTTTTGACTTCTCTTTGGTGGCTTCAAAATTTTCACCGAATTTCTTGCAAGGCCATGCCACAGGCGTCCGTACTGGATACACGATGCCACAAGAAGGAGCACGGGTCTGTTTCATACCTTCGTTTGATTTTTACTTGATTTTCTTCAAAAATAAGGGAAAAATCAATTTTACTGGTATTTTTTTTTGAAAAATCACAAAAAAATAGTAGAACCTTCCTAGAACTGTGCCCCACTGCTTCAGACGGCTCTTCGTTAATTCAAATAGGGCTCTGACAGATTCGAACCGGGTTACGTTTGGAGAAATACCATAGTTTTCCCAAAAATATCCCAATTTTGGCCGAAAACCCAAGTCTATAGCACACGGGTTTTGGTATTCTCTTTGGTGGCTTCAAAATTTTCACCCAATTTCTTGCAAGGCCATGCCACACGCGTCCGTACTGGGAACACGATGCCACAACAAGAAGCACGGGTCTCTTTCGAACCTTCGTTTGACTTTTACATGATTTTTTTTCGAAAAATAAGGGAAAAATCAATTTTGTTGGTATTTTTTTTAAAAAAATCATCAAAAAATAGTAGAACCTTCCTGGAACTGTGCCCCACCACTTCAGACGGCCGTTCACGAATTCAAATAGGGCTCTGATAGAGATAAACCGGGTTACGTTTGGAGAAATACCCTATTTTTCCTAAAAATATCTCATTTTTGGCGTAAAACCCAAGGCTATAGCACCCGGGTTTTGGTATTCTCTTTGGTGGCTTCCAAATTTTCACCCAATTTCTTACAAGGCCGTGCCACACGCGTCTGTACTGGGAACATGATGCCACAGGAAGAAGCACGGGTCTCATTCGAACCTTCGTTTGACTTTTACTTGATTTTTTTTCGAAAAATAAGGGAAAAATCAATTTTGTTGGTATTTTTTAAAAAAAATCAACAAAAAATAGTAGAACCTTCCTGGAACTGTGCCGCACCACTTCAGACGGCCGTTCACGAATCCAAATAGGGCTCTGACAGAGACCTACCGGGTTACGTTTGGAGAAATACCCTAGTTTTCCTAAAAATATCCCATTTTTAGCCCAAAACCCAAGGCTATAGCACACGGGTTTTGGACTTATCTTTGGTGGCTTCAAAATTTTCACCCAATTTCTTGCAAGGCCATGCCACACGCGTCCGTACTGGGTACACGATGCCACAAGAAGAAGTACGGTTTGTTTCGAACCTTCGTTTGATTTTTACTTGATTTTCTTCAAAAATAAGGGAAAAATCAATTTTGTTGGTATTTTTTAAAAAAAATCATCAAAAAATAGTAGAATCTTCACGGGCTGTGCCCCACCACTTGAGACGGTAGTTCACGAATCCAAATAGGGCTCGGCGGAGACCTACCGAGTTACGTTTGGAGAAATACCCTAGTTTTCCTAAAAATATCCCATTTTTGGCCCAAACCCAAGGTTAGAGCACACGGGTTTTTGACTTCTCTTTGGTGGCTTCAAAATTTTCACCGAATTTCTTGCAAGGCCATGCCACAGGCGTCCGTACTGGATACACGATGCCACAAGAAGGAGCACGAGTTGCATTTCATACCTTCGTTTGATTTTTACTTGATTTTCTTCAAAAATAAGGGAAAAATCAATTTCTTCAGTATTTTTTTGAAAAATCACAAAAAATAGTAGAACCTTCCTAGAAGCTGTGCCCCACTGCTTCAGACGGCTCTTCGTTAATTCAATTAGGGCTCTGACAGATTCGAACCGGGTTACGTTTGGAGAAATACCATACTTTTCCCAAAAATATCCCAATTTTGGCCGAAAACCCAAGTCTATAGCACACGGGTTTTGGTATTCTCTTTGGTGGCTTCAAAATTTTCACCCAATTTCTTGCAAGGCCATGCCACACGCGTCCGTACTGGATACACGATGCCACAAGAAGAAGCACGGGTCTGTTTCATACCTTCGTTTGATTTTTACTTGATTTTCTTCAAAAATAAGGGAAAAATCAATTTTCTTCAGTATTTTTTAAAAAATCGTCAAAAATAGTAGAACCTTCCTAGAGCTGTGCCCCACCACTTCATACTGACCGTTCACGAATTCAAATAGGGCTCGAGAGAGACAAACCGGGTTACGTTTGGAGAAATACCCTAGTTTTCCTAAAAATATCTCGTTTTTGGCCCAAAACCCAAGGATATAGCACACGGGTTTTGGTATTCTCTTTGGTGGCATCCAAATTTTCACCTAATTTCTTACAAGGCCGT
Source organism: Murraya koenigii (assembly GCA_025617385.1). Lineage (NCBI taxonomy): Eukaryota > Viridiplantae > Streptophyta > Magnoliopsida > Sapindales > Rutaceae > Murraya > Murraya koenigii. The sequence continues at coordinate 1,131,923 of CM046816.1, forward strand.
GCCACACGCGTCCGTACTGGGAACACGATGCCACAGGAAGAAGCACGGGTCTCTTTCGAACCTTCGTTTGATTTTTACTTGATTTTTTTCGAAAAATAAGGGAAAAATCAATTTTGTTGGTATGTTTTTAAAAAAATAATCAAAAAATAGTAGAACCTTCCTGGAACTGTGCCCCACCACTTCAGACGGCCGTTCACGAATCCAAATAGGGCTCTGACAGAGACCTACCGGGTTACGTTTGGAGAAATACCCTAGTTTTCCTAAAAATATCCCATTTTTGGCCCAAAACCCAAGGCTATAGCACACGGGTTTTGGACTTCTCTTTGGTGGCTTCAAAATTTTCACCCAATTTCTTGCAAGGCCATGCCACACGCGTCCGAACTGGGTACACGATGCCACAAGAAGCAGTACGGGTCTGTTTCGAACCTTCGTTTGATTTTTACTTGATTTTCTTCAAAAATAAGGGAAAAATCAATTTTGCTGGTATTTTTTTAAAAAAATCAGAAAAAAAATAGTAGAACCTTCCTAGAACTGTGCCCCACTGCTTCAGACGACTCTTCGCGAATTCAAATAGGGCTCTGACAGATTCGAACCGGGTTACGTTTGGAGAAATACCATAGTTTCCCCAAAAATATCCAATTTTTGGCCCAAAACCCAAGGCTATAGCACACGGGTTTTGGACTTCTCTTTGGTGGCTTCCAAATTTTCACCCAATTTCTTGCAAGGTCGTGCCACACGCATCCGTACTGGGAACACGATGCCACAAGAAGAAGCACGGGTCTCTTTCGAACCTTCGTTTGACTTTTTTTTGATTTTTTTCGAAAAATAAGGAAAAAATCAATTTTGTTGGTATTTTTTTAAAAAGATCATCAAAAAATAGTAGAACCTTCCTGGAACTGTGCCGCACCACTTCAGTCGGCCGTTCACGAATCCAAATAGGGCTCTGACAGAGACCTACCGGGTTACGTTTGGAGAAATACCCTAGTTTTCCTAAAAATATCCCATTTTTGGCCCAAAACCCAAGGCTATAGCACACGGGTTTTGGTATTCGCTTTGGTGGCTTCCAAATTTTCACCCAATTTCTTACAAGGTCGTGCTACACGCGTCCGTACTGTGAACACGATGCCACAGGAAGAAGCACGGGTCTCTTTCGAACCTTCGTTTGACTTTTACTTGATTTTTTTTCGAAAAATAAGGAAAAAATTAATTTTATTGGTATTTTTTAAAAAAAATCAAAAAATAGTAGAACCTTCACGGGCTGTGCCCCACCACTTCAGACGGCCGTTCACGAATCCAAATAAGGCTCTAACAGAGACCTACTGGGTTACGTTTGGAGAAATACCCTAGTTTTCCTAAAAATATCCCATTTTTGGCCCAAAACCCAAGGCTATAGCTCACGGGTTTTGGTATTCTCTTTGGTGGCTTCCGAATTTTCATCTAATTTTGCTGGTATTTTTTCAAAAAAATCACCAAAAAATAGTAGAACCTTCACTGGCTGTGCCCCACTACTTCATACGGTTCTTCACGAATCCAAATAGGGCAATGACAGCGACAAATCGGGTTACGTTTGGAGAAATACCCTAGTCCCCAAAAAATACACCAGATTTTGCCCAAAACCCAAGGCTATAGCACACGGGTTTTGGACTTCTCTTTGGTGGCTTCCAAATTTTCACCCAATTTCTTGCAAGGCTGTGCCACATGCGTCCGTACTGGGTACACGATGCCACAGGAAGAACCACGGGTCTGTTTCGGACCATCGTTTGATTTTCACTTGATTTTTTTCAAAAAATAAGGGAAAAATCAATTTTGCTGGTAATTTTTTTAAAAAATCAACAAAAAATAGTAGAACCTTCACGGGCTGTGCCCTACTACTTGATCTGCTCTTCATGAATCCAAATAGGGCTTTGTGCAGAGATAGGCCAGGGTTACGTTTGGAGAAATACCCTAGTCTCCAAAAAATACACCACTTTTTGCCCAAAACCCAACGCTATAGCACACGGGTTTTGGACTTCTCTTTGGTGGCTTCCAAATTTTCACCCAATTTCTTGCAAGGCCATACCACATGAGTCCGTACTGAGAACACGATGCCACAGGAAGAACCACGGGTGCTATTTCGGACCTTCGTTTGATTTTTACTTGATTTTTTCAAAAATAAGAGAAAAATCAATTTTGTTAGTATTTTTTAAAAAATCACCAAAAATATTAGAACCTTCACAGGCTGTGCCCCACTACTTGAGACGGCTCTTCACGAATCCAAATAGAGCTCGGCAGAGACAGATCGGATTACGTTTGGAGAAATACCTAGTCTCCTAAAAATATAGCATTTTTTGCCCAAAGCCAAGGCTATAGCACACGGGTTTTAGACTTCTCTTTAGTGGCTTCGAATTTTCACCTAATTTCTTGCAAGGTCGTGCCACACGCGTCCGTCATGGGTACCACGATGCCGGAGGAAGAAGCCACGGGTCCATTTTGGACCTTCGTTTGATTTTTACTTCATTTTTTCAAAAATAAGGGAAAAATCAATGTTCTTGATATTTTTTAAAAAATCGTAAAAAATAGTAGAACCTTCATGATCTGTGCCCCACTACTTGAGACGGCTCTTCACGAATCCAAATAGAGGCTGTGACAAAGACAAAGCCAGGGTTACGTTTGGAGCAATACCCTAGTCTCCCAAAAATATACCATTTTTGCCCAAAACCCAAGGCTATAGCACACGGGTTTTGGACTTCTCTTCAGTGGCTTTCAATTTTCACCTAATTTCTTACAAGGCCATGCCACACGCGTCCGTACTGGGAACACGATGCCACAGGAAGAACCACGGGTCTGTTTCGGACCTTCGTTTGATTTTTACTTGATTTTTCCAAAAATAAGGAAAAAATCAATTTTGTTAGTATTTTTTAAAAATCACCAAAAATAGTAGAACCTTCACGGGCTGTGCCCCACTACTTGAGACGGCTCTACACAAATCCAAATAGAGCTCACGATAGAGACAGACCGGGTTACGTTTGGAGAAATACCCTAGTCTCCCAAAAATATACCATTTTTTTTCCCAAAACCCAAGGCTATAGCACACGGGTTTTGGACTTCCCTTTGGTGGCTTCCGAATTTTCACTTAATTTCTCGCAAGGCCGTGCCACACGCGTCCGTACTGGGAACACGATGCCACAGGAAGAACCACGGGTCTGTTTCGGCCGTTCGTTTGATTTTTACTTGATTTTTTTCAAAAAATAAGGGAAAATTCTATTTTGCTGGTATTTTTTTTAAAAAATCGTAAAAAAATAGTAGAACCTTCATGAAACTGTGCCCCACTACTTCAGACGGCTCTTCACGAATCCAAATAAGGCTGTGACAAAGACAAACCGGGTTACGTTTGGAGCAATACCCTAGTCTCCCAAAAATATACCATTTTTTGCACAAAATCCAAGGCTATAGCACACGGGTTTTGGACTTCTCTTTGGTGGCTTTCGAATTTTCACCTAATTTCTTACAAGGCCATGCCACACGCGTCCGTAATGGGAACACGATACCACAGGAAGAACCACGGGTCTGTTTCGGACCTTCGTTTGATTTTTACTTGATTTTTTCCAAAAAATAAGGAAAAAATCAATTTTGTTGGTATTTTTTTAAAAAATCACCAAAAAATATTAGAACCTTCCTGGAACTGTGCCCCACTACTTCAGACGGCTCTTCACGAATCCAAATAGAGCTCTAACAGAGACAGATCGGATTACGTTTGGAGAAATACCCTAGTCTCCCAAAAATATAGCATTTTTTTGCCCAAAACCCAAGGCTATAGCACACGGGTTTTGGACTTCTCTTTAGTGGCTTCGAATTTTCACCTAATTTCTTGCAAGGTCGTGCCACACGCGTCCGTCATGAGGTACCACGATGCGGAGGAAGAAGCACGAGTACTGTTTTGGACCTTCGTTTGATTTTTACTTCATTTTTTTCAAAAAATAAGGGAAAAATCAATTTTGCTGATATTTTTTTTTCAAAAATCGTAAAAAAATAGTAGAACGTTCATGAAACTGTGCCCCACTACTTCAGACGGCTCTTCACGAATCCAAATAAGGCTGTGACAAAGACAAACCGGGTTACGTTTGGAGCAATACCCTAGTCTCCCAAAAATATACCATTTTTTGCACAAAATCCAAGGCTATAGCACACGGGTTTTGGACTTCTCTTTGGTGGCTTTCGAATTTTCACCTAATTTCTTACAAGGCCATGCCACACGCGTCCGTAATGGGAACACGATACCACAGGAAGAACCACGGGTCTGTTTCGGACCTTCGTTTGATTTTTACTTGATTTTTTCCAAAAAATAAGGAAAAAATCAATTTTGTTGGTATTTTTTTAAAAAAATCACCAAAAAATAGTAGAACCTTCCTGGATCTGTGCCCCACAACTTCAGACGGCTCTACACGAATCCAAATAGAGCTCTGACAGAGACAGACCGGGTTACGTTTGGAGAAAGACCCTAGTCTCCCAAAAATATACCATTTTTTTTGCCCAAAACCCAAGGCTATAGCACACGGGTTTTGGACTTCTCTTTGGTGGCTTCAGAATTTTCACCTAATTTCTTCCAAGGCCGTGCCACGCGCGTCCGTACTGGGTACACGATTCCACAAGAAGAAATACGGGTCTGTTTCGAACCTTCGTTTGATTTTTACTTGATTTTCTTCAAAAAAATAAGGGAAAAATCAATTTTGCTGGTATTTTTTAAAAAAAACACCAAAAAATAGTAGAACCATACTGGAACTGTGCCCCACTACTTCAGACGGCTCTTCACGAATCCAAACAGGGCTCTGACAGAGACAGACCAGGTTGCGTTTCGAGAAATACCTTAGTTCTTCCAAAAATATCTTATTTTTGGCCCAAAACCCAAGGCTATAGCACACGGGTTTTCGACTTCTCTTTGGTGGCGTCTGAATTTTCACCCAATTTCTTGCAAGGCCGTGCCACACGTGTCCGTACTTGGTATACGATGCCAGAGGAAGAAGCACAGGTCTGTTTCGAACCTTCTTTTGATTTTTACTTGATTTTTTTCGAAAAAAGGGAAAAATCAATTTTGTTTGTATTTTTTTAAAAAAATCACCAAAAAATAGTAGAACCTTCCTGGAACTGTGACCCACTACTTCAGACGGCTCTTCACGAATTCAAATAGGGCTCTGACAAATTCGAATTGGGTTACGTTTGGAGAAATACCCTAGTTTTCCTAAAACTAACCCATTTTTGGCCCAAAACACAAGGCTATAGCACACAGGTTTTGGACTTCTCTTTGGTGGCTTCAAAAATTTCACCCAATTTCTTGCAAGGCTTAGCCACACGCGTCCGTACTGGGTACACTATGCGACAGGAAGAAACACGGTTCTATTTTGGACCTTCATTTGATTTTTACTAGATTTTTTTCTAAAAATAAGGGAAAAATCAATTTTGTTGCTATTTTTTAAAAAAAATCACTAAAAAATAGTAGAACCTTCCTGGAACTGTGCCCCAATACTTCAGACGGCTCTTCAAGAATCCAAATAGGGCTCTGGCGAGACAGACCGGGTTACGTTTGGAGAAATACCCTAGTCTCCCAAAATTATACCATTTTTTTGCGCAAAACCCAAGGCTGTAACACACGGGTTTTGGACTTCTCTTTGGTGGCTTCCAAATTTTCACCCAATTTCTTCCAAGGCCGTGCCACCGCGTCCATCTTGGGTACACGATGCCACAGGAAGAAGCACGGGTCTGTTTCGGACCTTCGTTTGATTTTTACTTGATTTTTTTCCAAAAATAAGGGAAAAATCAATTTTGTTGGTATTTTTTAAAAAATCACCAAAAATAGTAGAACCTTCCTGGATCTGTGCCCCACTACTTGAGACGGCTCTACACGAATCCAAATAGAGCTCGACAGAGACAGAGCCGGGTTACGTTTGGAGAAATACCCTAGTCTCCCAAAAATATACCATTTTTTGCCCAAAACCCAAGGCTATAGCACACGGGTTTTGGACTTCTCTTTGGTGGCTTCAAATTTTCACCTAATTTCTTGCAAGGCCGTGCCACACGCGTCCATACTGGGTACACGATGCCACGGGAAGAAGCGCAGGTCTGTTTGGACCATCGTTTGATTTTTACTTGATTTTTTCAAAAATAAGGGAAAAATCAATTTTCTTCAGTATTTTTTAAAAAATCACCAAAAATAGTAGAACCTTCACAGGCTGTGCCCCACTACTCGAGACGGCTCTTCACGAATCCAAATAGAGCTCAGCAGAGACAGAGCCGGGTTACGTTTGGAGAAATACCCTAGTCTCCCAAAATATACCATTTTTTGCCCAAAACCCAAGGCTATAGCACTACGGGTTTTGGACTTCTCTTTAGTGGCTTCAAATTTTCACCCAATTTCTTCAAGGCCGTGCCACACGCGTCCGTCTTGGGTACACGATGCCACAGGAAGAAGCACGGGTCTGTTTCGAACCATCGTTTGATTTTTACTTGATTTTTTTTCAAAAAATAAGGGAAAAATCAATTTTGCTGGTATTTTTTTAAAAAAATCAGCAAAAAATAGTAGAACCTTCACGGGCTGTGCCTCACTACTCAGACGGCTCTTCACAAATCTATATAGGGCTCGACAAAGACAAACCGGGTTACGTTTGGAGAAATACCCTAGTTTTCCTAAAACTAACCCATTTTTAGCCTAAAACACAGGCTATAGCACTACGGGTTTTGGACTTCTCTTTAATTGGCTTCAAATTTTCACCTAATTTCTTACAAGGCCATGCCACGCAGCGTCCGTCTTGGGAACACGATGCCACAGGGAAGAACCGCAGGTGCTGTTTGGACCTTCGTTTGATTTTTACTTGATTTTTCCAAAAATAAGGGAAAAATCAATTTTCTTCAGCATTTTTTAAAAAATCACCAAAAATAGTAGAACCTTCACTGGACTGGGCTCCACTACTTCGAGACGGCTCTTCACGAATTCAAATAGGGCTCGACAAGATTCGAATTGGGTTACGTTTGGAGAAATACCCTAGTTTTCCTAAAACTAACCCATTTTTGCCCAAAACACAAGGCTATAGCACTACGGGTTTTGGACTTCTCTTTAGTTGGCTTCAAAATTTCACCCAATTTCTTGCAAGGCCGTAGCCACATGCGTCCGTCTTGGGTACACGATGCGACGGGGAAGAAGCACGGTTCTATTTTGGACCTTCGTTTGATTTTTACTTGATTTTTTCAAAAATAAGGGAAAAATCAATTTTGTTACTATTTTTTAAAAAATCACCAAAAATAGTAGAACCTTCACGGAGCTGTGCCCCACTACTCGAGACGGCTCTTCACAGAATCCAAATAGGGCTCTGACAGAGAGAGACCGGATTACGTTTCGAGAAATACCATAGTCTCTAAAAAATATACCATTTTTTTGCCCAAAACCCAAGGCTATAGCACACGGGTTTTGGACTTCTCTTTGGTGGCTTCAAATTTTCACCCAATTTCTTGCAAGGCCATGCCACACGCGTCCGTCCTGGGTACACGATGCCACAGGGAAGAAGCCGCAGGTGCTATTTCGGACCTTCGTTTGATTTTTACTTGATTTTTCCAAAAATAAGGGAAAAATCAATTTTGTTAGTATTTTTTAAAAATCACCAAAAATAGTAGAACCTTCACGGATCTGTGCCCCACTACTCAGACGGCTCTTCACGAATCCAAATAGAGCTCGACAGAGACAGAGCCGGGTTACGTTTGGAGAAATACCCTAGTCTCCCAAAAATATACCATTTTTTGCCCAAAACCCAAGGCTATAGCACACGGGTTTTGGACTTCTCTTCAGTGGCTTCAAATTTTCACCCAATTTCTTACAAGGCCGTGCCACACGCGTCCATCTTGGGTACACGATGCCACGGGGAAGAACCGCAGGTGCTGTTTGGACCATCGTTTGATTTTTACTTGATTTTTTCAAAAATAAGGGAAAAATCAATTTTCTTAGTATTTTTTAAAAATCACCAAAAATAGTAGAACCTTCACGGAGCTGTGCCCCACAACTTGAGACGGCTCTACACGAATCCAAATAGAGCTACGGCGAGACAGAGCCGGGTTACGTTTGGAGAAATACCCTAGTCTCCCAAAATATACCATTTTTTGCCCAAAACCAAGGCTATAGCACTACGGGTTTTGGACTTCTCTTTAGTGGCTTCAAATTTTCACCCAATTTCTTCCAAGGCCAGTGCCACCGCGCGTCCATCTTGGGTACACGATGCCACAGGGAAGAAGCACGGGTCATGTTCGAACCATCGTTTGATTTTTACTTGATTTTTTCAAAAATAAGGGAAAAATCAATTTTCTTCAGTATTTTTTAAAAATCACCAAAAATAGTAGAACCTTCACGGGCTGTGCCCACTACTTGAGACGGCTCTTCACAAATCTATATAGGGCTCGACAAAGACAAAGCCGGGTTACGTTTGGAGAAATACCCTAGTTTTCCTAAAACTAACCCATTTTAGCCAAAACACACGGCTATAGCACACGGGTTTTGGACTTCTCTTTAGTGGCTTCAAAATTTCACCCAATTTCTTGCAAGGCCAAGCCACACGCGTCCGTCTTGGGTACCACGATGCGACGGGGAAGAAGCACGAGTCTGTTTTGGACCTTCGTTTGATTTTACTTGATTTTTTCAAAAATAAGGGAAAAATCAATTTCTTCGATATTTTTTAAAAATCAGCAAAAAATAGTAGAACCTTCACGGAGCTGTGCCCCACTACCTCAGACGGCTCTTCACGAATCCAAATAGGGCTCGACAGAGACAGGCTGGGTTACGTTTGGAGAAATACCCTAGTCTCCCAAAAATATACCATTTTTGTCCAAAACCAAGGCTATAGCACACGGGTTTTGGACTTCTCTTTAGTGGCTTCAAATTTTCACCCAATTTCTTCAAGGCCGTGCCACACGCGTCCGTCTTGGGTACACGATGCCACGGGGAAGAAGCACGGGTCTGTTTGAACCATCGTTTGATTTTTACTTGATTTTTTCAAAAATAAGGGAAAAATCAATTTTCTTAGTATTTTTTAAAAATCACCAAAAAATAGTAGAACCTTCACGGGCTGTGCCCCATTACCTCGAGACGGCTCTTCACAAATCTATATAGGGCTCGACAAGAGACAAGCCGGGTTACGTTTGGAGAAATACCTAGTTTTCCTAAAACTAACCCATTTTTAGCCAAAACACACGGCTATAGCACACGGGTTTTGGACTTCTCTTCAGTTGGCTTCAGAATTTTCACCTAATTTCTTACAAGGCCATGCCACAGGCGTCCGTCTTGGGAACATGATGCCACGGGAAGAACCACGGGTCATGTTTGGACCTTCGTTTGATTTTACTTGATTTTTCCAAAAATAAGGGAAAAATCAATTTTCTTAATATTTTTTAAAAAATCACCAAAAATAGTAGAACCTTCACGGAGCTAGGCTCCACTACTTGAGACGGCTCTTCACGAATTCAAATAGGGCTCACGACAAATTCGAATTGGGTTACGTTTGGAGAAATACCCTAGTTTTCCTAAAACTATACCCATTTTTTGCCCAAAACACAAGGCTATAGCACACGGGTTTTGGACTTCTCTTTAGTTGGCTTCAAAATTTCACCCAATTTCTTGCAAGGCTTAGCCACCGCAGCGTCCGTCTTGGGTACACGATGCGACGGGAAGAAACACGGTTCTATTTTGGACCTTCGTTTGATTTTACTAGATTTTTTCTAAAAATAAGGGAAAAATCAATTTTATTACTATTTTTTAAAAAATCACTAAAAATAGTAGAACCTTCACGGGCTGTGCCCCAATACTTGAGACGGCTCTTCAAGAATCCAAATAGGGCTCACGGCAGAGACAGAGCCGGGTTACGTTTGGAGAAATACCTAGTCTCCCAAAATTATACCATTTTTTGCCCAAAACCCAAGGCTATAACACACGGGTTTTGGACTTCTCTTTAGTGGCTTCAAATTTTCACCCAATTTCTTACAAGGCCATGCCACGCGCGTCCATCTTGGGTACCACGATGCCACGGGAAGAAGCCACGAGTCTGTTTGGACCTTCGTTTGATTTTTACTTGATTTTTTCAAAAATAAGGAAAAATCAATTTTGTTAGTATTTTTTAAAAAATCACCAAAAATAGTAGAACCTTCCTGGATCTGTGCCCCACAACTTCAGACGGCTCTACACGAATCCAAATAGAGCTCTGACAGAGACAGACCGGGTTACATTTGGAGAAATACCCTAGTCTCCCAAAAATATACCATTTTTTTTGCCCAAAACCCAAGGCTATAGCACTACGGGTTTTGGACTTCTCTTTAGTGGCTTCAAATTTTCACCCAATTTCTTCAAGGCCGTGCCACTGCGCGTCCATCTTGGGTACACGATGCCACAGGGAAGAACCGCAGGTGCATGTTCGGACCATCGTTTGATTTTACTTGATTTTTTCAAAAATAAGGGAAAAATCAATTTTGTTAGTATTTTTTAAAAATCACCAAAAATAGTAGAACCTTCACGGGCTGTGCCCACAACTTGAGACGGCTCTTCACGAATCCAAATAGAGCTCGGCAGAGACAGACTGGGTTACGTTTGGAGAAATATCCTAGTCTCCCAAAAATATACCATTTTTTGCCCAAAACCAAGGCTATAGCACTACGGGTTTTGGACTTCTCTTTAGTGGCTTCAAATTTTCACCCAATTTCTTCCAAGGCCGTGCCACGCGCGTCCATCTTGGGTACCACGATGCCACGGGAAGAAGCACGAGTGCTGTTTGAACCATCGTTTGATTTTTACTTGATTTTTTCAAAAATAAGGGAAAAATCAATTTTCTTAGTATTTTTTAAAAATCACCAAAAATAGTAGAACCTTCACGGGCTGTGCCCCACTACTTGAGACGGCTCTTCACAAATCTATATAGGGCTCGACAAAGACAAGCCGGGTTACGTTTGGAGAAATACCCTAGTTTTCCTAAAACTAACCCATTTTAGCTCAAACACACGGCTATAGCACACGGGTTTTGGACTTCTCTTTAGTGGCTTCAAAATTTCACCCAATTTCTTGCAAGGCCAAGCCACACGCGTCCGTCTTGGGTACACGATCCGACGGGGAAGAAACGCAGGTGCATTTTGGACCTTCGTTTGATTTTTACTTGATTTTTTCAAAAATAAGAGAAAAATCAATTTTGCTAGTATTTTTTAAAAAATGAGCAAAAATAGTAGAACCTTCACGGGCTGTGCCCCACTACCTCGAGACGGCTCTTCACGAATCCAAATAGGGCTCACGGCAGAGGCAGGCTGGGTTACGTTTGGGGAAATACCTAGACTCCCAAAAATATACTATTTTTTGCCCAAAACCCAAGGCTATAGCACACGGGTTTTGGACTTCTCTTTGGTGGCTTCCGAATTTTCACCTAATTTCTTTCAAGGCCGTCCCACATGCGTCCGTCTTGGGAACAGCGATGCCACAGGGAAGAACCACAGGTGCTGTTTCGACCCTTCGTTTGATTTTTACTTGATTTTTCCAAAAATAAGGAAAAAATCAATTTTGTTAGTATTTTTTAAAAAATCACCAAAAATAGTAGAACCTTCACGGATCATGCCCCACAACTTGAGACGGCTCTACACGAATCCAAATAGAGCTCAGCAGAGACAGAGCCAGGGTTACGTTTGGAGAAATATCCTAGTCTCCCAAAATATACCATTTTTTGCCCAAAACCAAGGCTATAGCACCACGGGTTTTGGTCTTCTCTTTAGTTGGCTTCAAATTTTCACCTAATTTCTTACAAGGCCGTGCCACACGCGTCCGTCTTGGGAACACGATGCCACGGGGAAGAACCACGAGTCTGTTTCGACCCTTCGTTTGATTTTACTTGATTTTTCCAAAAATAAGGGAAAAATCAATTTTGTTAGTATTTTTTAAAAAATCACCAAAAAATAGTAGAACCTTCACGGGCCATGCCCACTACTTCGAGACTGGCTCTTCACGAATCCAAATAGGGCTCACGAGCAGAGACAGGCAGGGTTACGTTTGGAGAAATACCCTAGTCTCCCAAAAATATACCATTTTTTGCCCAAAACCCAAGGCTATAGCACTACGGGTTTTGGACTTCTCTTTAGTGGCTTCAAATTTTCACCCAATTTCTTCCAAGGCCAGTGCCACGCGCGTCCATCTTGGGTACCACGATGCCACGAGGAAGAAGCGCAGGTCTGTTCGAACCATCGTTTGATTTTTACTTGATTTTTTCAAAAATAAGGGAAAAATCAATTTTGCTTAGTATTTTTTAAAAATCACCAAAAATAGTAGAACCTTCACGGGCTGTGCCCCACTACTTGAGACGGCTCTTCACAAATCTATATAGGGCTCGACAAAGACAAAGCCGGGTTACGTTTGGAGAAATACCCTAGTTTTCCTAAAACTAACCCATTTTAGCCAAAACACACGGCTATAGCACTACGGGTTTTGGACTTCTCTTTAGTGGCTTTAAAATTTCACCCAATTTCTTGCAAGGCCAAGCCACACGCGTCCGTCTTGGGTACGCGATGCGACGGGGAAGAAGCACGGGTCTGTTTTGGACCTTCGTTTGATTTTTACTTGATTTTTTTTCAAAAAATAAGAGAAAAATCAATTTTGCTGGTATTTTTTTAAAAAAATGAGCAAAAAATAGTAGAACCTTCCTGGAACTGTACCCCACTACCTCAGACGGCTCTTCACGAATCCAAATAGGGCTCTGACAGAGACAGGCTGGGTTACATTTCGGGAAATACCCTAGACTCCCAAAAATATACTATTTTTTGCCCAAAACCCAAGGCTATAGCACACGGGTTTTGGACTTCTCTTTGGTGGCTTCCGAATTTTCACCTAATTTCTTTCAAGGCCGTCCCACATGCGTCCGTACTGGGAATAGGATGCCACAGGAAGAACCACGAGTGCTGTTTGACCCTTCGTTTGATTTTACTTGATTTTTCCAAAAATAAGGAAAAAATCAATTTTGTTAGTATTTTTTAAAAATCACCAAAAATAGTAGAACCTTCCTGGATCTGTGCCCCACAACTTCAGACGGCTCTACGAGATCCAAATAGAGCTCCGGCAGAGACAGGCCAGGGTTACGTTTGGAGAAATATCCTAGTCTCCCAAAATATACCATTTTTTGCCCAAAACCAAGGCTATAGCACCACGGGTTTTGGTCTTCCCTTAGTGGCTTCGAATTTTCACCTAATTTCTTACAAGGCCGTGCCACGCAGCGTCCGTCTTGGGAACCACGATGCCACGGGGAAGAACCGCAGGTGCTATTTGACCGTTCGTTTGATTTTACTTGATTTTTTCAAAAATAAGGGAAAAATCAATTTTGTTAGTATTTTTTAAAAATCACCAAAAATAGTAGAACCTTCACGGATCTGTGCCCCACAACTTGAGACGGCTCTTCACGAATCCAAATAGAGCTCGACAGAGACAGAGCAGGGTTACGTTTGGAGAAAGACCCTAGTCTCCCAAAAATATACCATTTTTTGCCCAAAACCCAAGGCTATAGCACACGGGTTTTGGACTTCTCTTTAGTTGGCTTCAAATTTTCACCCAATTTCTTCCAAGGCCGTGCCACCGCGTCCATCTTGGGTACCACGATGCCACGGGAAGAAGCCGCAGGTCTGTTTGAACCATCGTTTGATTTTTACTTGATTTTTTCAAAAATAAGGGAAAAATCAATTTTCTTAGTATTTTTAAAAAATCACCAAAAATAGTAGAACCTTCACGGGCTGTGCTCCACTACTTGAGACGGCTCTTCACAAATCTATATAGGGCTCGACAAAGACAAACCGGGTTACGTTTGGAGAAATACCTAGTTTTCCTAAAACTAACCCATTTTAGCCAAAACACACGGCTATAGCACACGGGTTTTGGACTTCTCTTTAGTTGGCTTCAAAATTTCACCCAATTTCTTGCAAGGCCAAGCCACCGCAGCGTCCGTCTTGGGTACACGATGCGACGGGGAAGAAGCACGGATGCATTTTGGACCTTCGTTTGATTTTTACTTGATTTTTTCAAAAATAAGGGAAAAATCAATTTTGTTAGTATTTTTTAAAAAATCAGCAAAAAATAGTAGAACCTTCACAGGCCATGCCCCACTACCTCGAGACGGCTCTTCACGAATCCAAATAGGGCTCACGGCAGAGACAGGCTGGAGTTACGTTTGGAGAAATACCTAGTCTCCCAAAAATATACCATTTTTTGTCGCAAAACCAAGGCTATAGCACACGGGTTTTGGACTTCTCTTTAGTGGCTTCAAATTTTCACCCAATTTCTTCCAAGGCCGTGCCACGCGCGTCCATCTTGGGTACACGATGCCACGGGAAGAAGCACGAGTGCTGTTTGAACCATCGTTTGATTTTACTTGATTTTTTCAAAAATAAGGGAAAAATCAATTTTGCTTAGTATTTTTTAAAAAATCACCAAAAATAGTAGAACCTTCACGGGCTGTGCCCCACTACTTGAGACGGCTCTTCACAAATCTATATAGGGCTCGACAAAGACAAAGCCGGGTTACGTTTGGAGAAATACCCTAGTTTTCCTAAAACTAACCCATTTTAGCCTAAAACCACGGCTATAGCACACGGGTTTTGGACTTCTCTTCAGTGGCTTTAAAATTTCACCCAATTTCTTGCAAGGCCAAGCCACAGCGTCCGTCTTGGGTACACGATGCGACGGGGAAGAACCGCAGGTGCATTTTGGACCTTCGTTTGATTTTTACTTGATTTTTTCAAAAATAAGGAAAAATCAATTTTGTTAGTATTTTTTAAAAAATCAGCAAAAAATAGTAGAACCTTCACGGGCCATGCCCTACTACCTCGAGACGGCTCTTCACGAATCAAATAGGGCTCAGCGAGAGGCAGTCGGGTTACGTTTGGAAATACCCTAGACTCCCAAAAATATACTATTTTTGCCCAAAACCCAAGGCTATAGCACACGGGTTTTGGACTTCTCTTTGGTGGCTTCCGAATTTTCACCTAATTTCTTTCAAGGCCGTCCCACAAGCGTCCGTACTGGGAATAGGATGCCACAGGGAAGAACCACGAGTGCTGTTTCGACCCTTCGTTTGATTTTACTTGATTTTTCCAAAAATAAGGAAAAATCAATTTTGTTAGTATTTTTTAAAAAATCACCAAAAATAGTAGAACCTTCACGGATCTGTGCCCACAACTCGAGACGGCTCTACACGAATCAAATAGAGCTCAGCGAGAGACAGAACCGGGTTACGTTTGGAGAAATATCCTAGTCTCCCAAAAATATACCATTTTTTGCCCAAAACCAAGGCTATAGCACACGGGTTTTGGTCTTCCCTTAAGTGGCTTCAAATTTTCACCTAATTTCTTACAAGGCCGTGCCACGCAGCGTCCGTCTTGGGAACACGATGCCACGGGGAAGAACCACGAGTGCTGTTTCGGACCTTCGTTTGATTTTTACTTGATTTTTCCAAAAATAAGGGAAAAATCAATTTTGTTAGTATTTTTTAAAAATCACCAAAAATAGTAGAACCTTCACGGATCTGTGCCCACTACTCGAGACGGCTCTTCACGAATCCAAATAGAGCTACGGCAGAGACAGAGCCGGGTTACGTTTGGAGAAATACCCTAGTCTCCCAAAAATATACCATTTTTTGCCCAAAACCAAGGCTATAGCACACGGGTTTTGGACTTCTCTTTAGTGGCTTCAAATTTTCACCCAATTTCTTCAAGGCAGTGCCACACGCGTCCATCTTGGGTACACGATGCCACGGGAAGAACCGCAGGTCTGTTTCGAACCATCGTTTGATTTTTACTTGATTTTTTCAAAAATAAGGGAAAAATCAATTTTGCTTAGTATTTTTTAAAAATCACCAAAAATAGTAGAACCTTCACGGGCTGTGCCCCACTACTTGAGACGGCTCTTCACGAATCTATATAGGGCTCGACAAAGACAAGCCAGGGTTACGTTTGGAGAAATACCCTAGTTTTCCTAAAACTAACCCATTTTTAGCTCAAAACACACGGCTATAGCACACGGGTTTTGGACTTCTCTTTGGTGGCTTCAAAATTTCACCCAATTTCTTGCAAGGCCAAGCCACGCAGCGTCCGTCTTGGGTACCGCGATGCCGACGGGGAAGAACCGCAGGTGCTGTTTTGGACCTTCGTTTGATTTTTACTTGATTTTTTCAAAAATAAGGGAAAAATCAATTTTCTTCAGTATTTTTAAAAAATCAGCAAAAAATAGTAGAACCTTCACGGGCTGTGCCCCACTACCTCGAGACGGCTCTTCACGAATCCAAATAGGGCTCAGCGAGAGGCAGATCGGGTTACGTTTGGAGAAATACCCTAGTCTCCCAAAAATATACCATTTTTGTGCAAAACCCAAGGCTATAGCACTACGGGTTTTGGACTTCTCTTCAGTGGCTTCAAATTTTCACCCAATTTCTTCCAAGGCCGTGCCACGCGCGTCCATCTTGGGTACCACGATGCCACGAGGAAGAAGCACGGGTCTGTTTCGAACCATCGTTTGATTTTTACTTGATTTTTTCAAAAATAAGGGAAAAATCAATTTTCTTAATATTTTTTAAAAATCACCAAAAATAGTAGAACCTTCACAGGCTGTGCCCTACTACTTGAGACGACTCTTCACAAATCTATATAGGGCTCGACAAAGACAAAGCCGGGTTACGTTTGGAGAAATACCTAGTTTTCCTAAAACTAACCCATTTTAGCCCAAAACACACGGCTATAGCACACGGGTTTTGGACTTCTCTTTAGTTGGCTTTAAAATTTCACCCAATTTCTTGCAAGGCCAAGCCACCGCAGCGTCCGTCTTGGGTACACGATGCGACGGGGAAGAAGCACGGTTGCATTTTGGACCTTCGTTTGATTTTACTTGATTTTTTCAAAAATAAGGAAAAATCAATTTTGCTTAGTATTTTTTAAAAAATCAGCAAAAAATAGTAGAACCTTCACAGGCTGTGCCCACTACCTCGAGACGGCTCTTCACGAATCCAAATAGGGCTCACGGCAGAGGCAGGCTGGGTTACATTTGGGAAATACCCTAGACTCCCAAAAATATACTATTTTTGCCCAAAACCCAAGGCTATAGCACACGGGTTTTGGACTTCTCTTCAGTGGCTTCAAATTTTCACCTAATTTCTTTCAAGGCCGTGCCACATGCGTCCGTCTTGGGAATAGGATGCCACGGGAAGAACCACGAGTGCATTTCGACCCTTCGTTTGATTTTACTTGATTTTTCCAAAAATAAGGAAAAAATCAATTTTGTTAGTATTTTTTAAAAAATCACCAAAAATAGTAGAACCTTCACGGATGCATGCCCCACAACTTGAGACGGCTCTACGAATCCAAATAGAGCTCGGCAGAGACAGAGCCGGGTTACGTTTGGAGAAATATCCTAGTCTCCCAAAAATATACCATTTTTTTGCCCAAAACCCAAGGCTATAGCACCACGGGTTTTGGTCTTCTCTTTAGTGGCTTCAAATTTTCACCTAATTTCTTACAAGGCCGTGCCACCGCGCGTCCGTCTTGGGAACACGATGCCACGGGGAAGAACCACGGGTCTGTTTCGGCCCTTCGTTTGATTTTACTTGATTTTTCCAAAAATAAGGGAAAAATCAATTTTGTTAGTATTTTTTAAAAAATCACCAAAAATAGTAGAACCTTCACGGATCTGTGCCCACAACTTGAGACGGCTCTCACGAATCCAAATAGAGCTCACGGCAGAGACAGAGCCGGGTTACGTTTGGAGAAATACCCTAGTCTCCCAAAATATACCATTTTTTGCCCAAAACCAAGGCTATAGCACTACGGGTTTTGGACTTCTCTTTAGTGGCTTCAAATTTTCACCCAATTTCTTCAAGGCCGTGCCACACGCGTCCATCTTGGGTACCACGATGCCACGGGGAAGAAGCACGAGTGCTGTTCGAACCATCGTTTGATTTTTACTTGATTTTTTCAAAAATAAGGGAAAAATCAATTTTCTTAGTATTTTTTAAAAATCACCAAAAATAGTAGAACCTTCACGGGCTGTGCCCTACTACTTGAGACGGCTCTTCACAAATCTATATAGGGCTCGACAAAGACAAAGCAGGGTTACGTTTGGAGAAATACCCTAGTTTTCCTAAAACTAACCCATTTTAACCTAAAACACACGGCTATAGCACTACGGGTTTTGGACTTCTCTTTAGTGGCTTCAAAATTTCACCCAATTTCTTGCAAGGCCAAGCCACGCAGCGTCCGTCTTGGGTACACGATGCGACGGGGAAGAAGCCAGATGCTGTTTTGGACCTTCGTTTGATTTTACTTGATTTTTTCAAAAATAAGGGAAAAATCAATTTCTTTAGTATTTTTTAAAAAATCAGCAAAAAATAGTAGAACCTTCACGGGCTGTGCCCACTACCTCGGACGGCTCTTCACGAATCAAATAGGGCTCATGACAGAGACAGGTGGGTTACGTTTGGGAAATACCTAGACTCCCAAAAATATACTATTTTTGCCCAAAACCAAGGCTATAGCACACGGGTTTTGGACTTCTCTTCAGTGGCTTCGAATTTTCACCTAATTTCTTTCAAGGCCGTGCCACATGCGTCCGTCTTGGGAATAGCGATGCCACGGGAAGAACCGCAGGTGCTGTTTGACCCTTCGTTTGATTTTACTTGATTTTTCCAAAAATAAGGAAAAAATCAATTTTGTTAGTATTTTTTAAAAAATCACCAAAAAATAGTAGAACCTTCACGGATCTGTGCCCCACAACTTGAGACGGCTCTACACGAATCAAATAGAGCTACGGCAGAGACAGAGCCGGGTTACGTTTGGAGAAATATCCTAGTCTCCCAAAAATATACCATTTTTTGCCCAAAACCCAAGGCTATAGCACACGGGTTTTGGTCTTCCCTTAGTGGCTTCGAATTTTCACCTAATTTCTTACAAGGCCAGTGCCACGCAGCGTCCGTCTTGGGAACACGATGCCACGGGGAAGAACCGCGAGTTGCATTTTGACCGTTCGTTTGATTTTACTTGATTTTTTCAAAAATAAGGGAAAAATCAATTTTGTTAATATTTTTTAAAAATCACCAAAAATAGTAGAACCTTCACGGATCTGTGCCCCACTACTTGAGACGGCTCTTCACGAATCCAAATAGAGCTCTGACAGAGACAGAGCCAGGGTTACGTTTGGAGAAATACCCTAGTCTCCCAAAAATATACCATTTTTGCCCAAAACACAAGGCTATAGCACACGGGTTTTGGACTTCTCTTTAGTGGCTTCAAATTTTCACCTAATTTCTTACAAGGCCGTGCCACACGCGTCCATCTTGGGTACACGATGCCACGGGGAAGAAGCACGGATCTGTTTGAACCATCGTTTGATTTTACTTGATTTTTTCAAAAATAAGGGAAAAATCAATTTTGTTAGTATTTTTTAAAAAATCACCAAAAATAGTAGAACCTTCACGGGCTGTGCCCCACTACTTGAGACGGCTCTTCACGAATCTAAATAGGGCTCGACAAAGACAAGCAGGGTTACGTTTGGAGAAATACCCTAGTTTTCCTAAAACTAACCCATTTTTAGCCAAAACACAGGCTATAGCACACGGGTTTTGGACTTCTCTTTAGTGGCTTCAAATTTTCACCCAATTTCTTGCAAGGCCAAGCCACCGCGCGTCCGTCTTGGGTACCACGATGCCGACGGGAAGAAGCACGAGTGCATTTTGGACCGTCGTTTGATTTTTACTTGATTTTTTCAAAAATAAGGGAAAAATCAATTTTGTTAGTATTTTTTAAAAAATCAGCAAAAATAGTAGAACCTTCACGGGCCATGCCCCACTACCTCGAGACGGCTCTTCACGAATCCAAATAGGGCTCGACAGAGACAGAGCAGGGTTACGTTTGGAGAAATACCCTAGTCTCCCAAAAATATACCATTTTTTGCCCAAAACCAAGGCTATAGCACACGGGTTTTGGACTTCTCTTCAGTGGCTTCAAATTTTCACCCAATTTCTTCAAGGCCGTGCCACACGCGTCCATCTTGGGTACACGATGCCACGGGGAAGAAGCCGCAGGTCTGTTTGAACCATCGTTTGATTTTTACTTGATTTTTTCAAAAATAAGGGAAAAATCAATTTTCTTAGTATTTTTTAAAAATCACCAAAAATAGTAGAACCTTCACAGGCTGTGCCCTACTACTTCAGACGACTCTTCACAAATCTATATAGGGCTCGACAGAGACAAGCCGGGTTACGTTTGGAGAAATACCCTAGTTTTCCTAAAACTAACCCATTTTAGCCTAAAACACACGGCTATAGCACTACGGGTTTTGGACTTCTCTTTAGTGGCTTCAAAATTTTCACCCAATTTCTTGCAAGGCCAAGCCACTGCAGCGTCCGTCTTGGGTACCACGATGCCACGGGAAGAACCGCAGGTGCATGTTTGGACCTTCGTTTGATTTTTACTTGATTTTTTCAAAAATAAGGGAAAAATCAATTTTGTTAGTATTTTTTAAAAAATCACCAAAAAATAGTAGAACCTTCACGGGCTGTGCCCACTACCTCGAGACGGCTCTTCACGAATCCAAATAGGGCTCACGGCAGAGACAGTCGGGTTACGTTTGGAGAAATACCTAGTCTCCCAAAATATACCATTTTTTGCCCAAAACCCAAGGCTATAGCACACGGGTTTTGGACTTCTCTTTGGTGGCTTCCAAATTTTCACCCAATTTCTTCCAAGGCCGTGCCACACGCGTCCATCTTGGGTACACGATGCCACGGGGAAGAAGCCGAGGTCTGTTCGAACCATCGTTTGATTTTTACTTGATTTTTTCAAAAATAAGGGAAAAATCAATTTTCTTAGTATTTTTTAAAAATCACCAAAAATAGTAGAACCTTCACAGGCTGTGCCCACTACTTGAGACGGCTCTTCACGAAATCTATATAGGGCTCGACAAAGACAAGCCGGGTTACGTTTGGAGAAATACCCTAGTTTTCCTAAAACTAACCCATTTTAGCCAAAACACACGGCTATAGCACACGGGTTTTGGACTTCTCTTCAGTGGCTTCAAAAATTTCACCCAATTTCTTGCAAGGCCAAGCCACGCAGCGTCCGTCTTGGGTACCACGATGCGACGGGGAAGAAGCACGGATTGCATTTTGGACCTTCGTTTGATTTTTACTTGATTTTTTCAAAAATAAGAGAAAAATCAATTTTCTTTGATATTTTTTAAAAAATCAGCAAAAAATAGTAGAACCTTCACGGGCTGTGCCCACTACCTCAGACGGCTCTTCACGAATCCAAATAGGGCTCTGACAGAGACAGGCTGGGTTACATTTCGGGAAATACCCTAGACTCCCAAAAATATACTATTTTTTGCCCAAAACCCAAGGCTATAGCACACGGGTTTTGGACTTCTCTTTGGTGGCTTCCGAATTTTCACCTAATTTCTTTCAAGGCCGTCCCACATGCGTCCGTACTGGGAATAGGATGCCACGGGGAAGAACCACAGGTGCATGTTTGACCATCCGTTTGATTTTTACTTGATTTTTCCAAAAATAAGGAAAAAATCAATTTTGTTGGTATTTTTTTAAAAAAATCACCAAAAATAGTAGAACCTTCACGGATCTGTGCCCACAACTTGAGACGGCTCTACAGAATCCAAATAGAGCTCACGGCGAGACAGACCGGGTTACGTTTGGAGAAATATCCTAGTCTCCCAAAATATACCATTTTTTGCCCAAAACCCAAGGCTATAGCACACGGGTTTTGGTCTTCCCTTTGGTGGCTTCGAATTTTCACCTAATTTCTTACAAGGCCGTGCCACCAGCGTCCGTCTTGGGAACACGATGCCACAGGGAAGAACCACGGGTGCTGTTTGGCCGTTCGTTTGATTTTACTTGATTTTTTCAAAAATAAGGGAAAAATCAATTTTCTTAACATTTTTTAAAAATCACCAAAAATAGTAGAACCTTCACAGGCTGTGCCCCTTACTTGAGACGGCTCTTCACAAATCTATATAGGGCTCGACAAAGACAAAGCCGGGTTACGTTTGGAGAAATACCCTAGTTTTCCTAAAACTAACCCATTTTAGCCAAAACACACGGCTATAGCACACGGGTTTTGGACTTCTCTTTAGTGGCTTCAAAATTTCACCCAATTTCTTGCAAGGCCATGCCACATGCGTCCGTCTTGGGTACACGATGCCGACGGGGAAGAACCACGAGTCTGTTTTGGACCTTCGTTTGATTTTACTTGATTTTTTCAAAAATAAGGGAAAAATCAATTTTGTTAGTATTTTTTAAAAAATCAGCAAAAAATAGTAGAACCTTCACAGGCTGTGCCCCACTACTCGAGACGGCTCTTCACGAATCCAAATAGGGCTCACGGCAGAGACAGATCGGGTTACGTTTGGAGAAATACCCTAGTCTCCCAAAAATATACCATTTTTTGCCCAAAACCAAGGCTATAGCACACGGGTTTTGGACTTCTCTTTAGTGGCTTCAAATTTTCACCCAATTTCTTCAAGGCTAGTGCCACAGCGTCCATCTTGGGTACACGATGCCACGGGGAAGAAGCACGGGTCTGTTTGAACCATCGTTTGATTTTTACTTGATTTTTTCAAAAATAAGGGAAAAATCAATTTTGCTTAATATTTTTTAAAAATCACCAAAAATAGTAGAACCTTCACAGGCTGTGCCCTACTACTTGAGACGGCTCTTCACAAATCTATATAGGGCTCGACAAAGACAAAGCCGGGTTACGTTTGGAGAAATACCCTAGTTTTCCTAAAACTAACCCATTTTAACCAAAACACACGGCTATAGCACCACGGGTTTTGGACTTCTCTTTAGTGGCTTCAAAAATTTCACCCAATTTCTTGCAAGGCCAAGCCACCACGCGTCCGTCTTGGGTACACGATGCGACGGGGAAGAAGCAGATGCATTTTGGACCTTCGTTTGATTTTTACTTGATTTTTTCAAAAATAAGAGAAAAATCAATTTCTTTAGTATTTTTTAAAAAATCAGCAAAAATAGTAGAACCTTCACAGGCTGTGCCCACTACCTCGAGACTGACTCTTCACGAATCCAAATAGGGCTCACAGCAGAGGCAGTTGGGTTACGTTCGGGAAATACCCTAGACTCCCAAAAATATACTATTTTTTGCCCAAAACCCAAGGCTATAGCACACGGGTTTTGGACTTCTCTTTGGTGGCTTCCGAATTTTCACCTAATTTCTTTCAAGGCCGTCCCACATGCGTCCAGTCTTGGGAATAGGATGCCACAGGGAAGAACCACGAGTGCTGTTTGACCCATCGTTTGATTTTACTTGATTTTTCCAAAAATAAGGAAAAAATCAATTTTGTTAGTATTTTTTAAAAAATCACCAAAAATAGTAGAACCTTCACGGATCTGTGCCCCACAACTTCAGACGGCTCTACACGAATCCAAATAGAGCTACAGCAGAGACAGAGCCAGGGTTACGTTTGGAGAAATATCCTAGTCTCCCAAAAATATACCATTTTTTGCCCAAAACCCAAGGCTATAGCACCACGGGTTTTGGTCTTCCCTTTAGTGGCTTCGAATTTTCACCTAATTTCTTACAAGGCCGTGCCACCAGCGTCCGTCTTGGGAACACGATGCCACGGGAAGAACCACGGATGCTGTTTGGCCGTTCGTTTGATTTTACTTGATTTTTTCAAAAATAAGGGAAAAATCAATTTTCTTAACATTTTTTAAAAATCACCAAAAATAGTAGAACCTTCACAGGCTGTGCCCCACTACTTGAGACGACTCTTCACAAATCTATATAGGGCTCGACAAAGACAAAGCCGGGTTACGTTTGGAGAAATACCCTAGTTTTCCTAAAACTAACCCATTTTAACCAAAACACACGGCTATAGCACACGGGTTTTGGACTTCTCTTCAGTGGCTTCGAATTTTCACCTAATTTCTTACAAGGCCATGCCACATGCGTCCGTCTTGGGTACCACGATGCCACGAGGAAGAACCACGAGTGCTGTTTCGACCGCCGTTTGATTTTACTTGATTTTTTCCAAAAATAAGGAAAAAATCAATTTTGTTAGTATTTTTTAAAAAATCACCAAAAAATAGTAGAACCTTCACGGATCGTGCCCTACAACTTGAGACGGCTCTACAGAATCCAAATAGAGCTCGGCGAGAGACAGAGCCGGGTTACGTTTGGAGAAAGACCCTAGTCTCCCAAAAATATACCATTTTTTGCCCAAAACCAAGGCTATAGCACTACGGGTTTTGGACTTCTCTTTAGTTGGCTTCAAATTTTCACCCAATTTCTTCCAAGGCCAGTGCCACGCGCGTCCATCTTGGGTACCGCGATGCCACGGGGAAGAAGCACGGGTCTGTTCGAACCATCGTTTGATTTTACTTGATTTTTTCAAAAATAAGGGAAAAATCAATTTTCTTAGTATTTTTTAAAAATCACCAAAAATAGTAGAACCTTCACGGGCTGTGCCCCACTACTTGAGACGGCTCTTCACGAAATCTATATAGGGCTCGACAAAGACAAAGCCGGGTTACGTTTGGAGAAATACCCTAGTTTTCCTAAAACTAACCCATTTTAGCCAAAACACGCAGCTATAGCACACGGGTTTTGGACTTCTCTTTAGTTGGCTTCAAAAATTTCACCCAATTTCTTGCAAGGCCAAGCCACCGCAGCGTCCGTCTTGGGTACCACGATCGCGACGGGGAAGAAGCGCAGATGCTGTTTTGGACCTTCGTTTGATTTTTACTTGATTTTTTCAAAAATAAGGAAAAATCAATTTCTTTAGTATTTTTTAAAAAATCAGCAAAAATAGTAGAACCTTCACAGGCCTATGCCCACTACCTCGAGACGGCTCTTCACGAATCCAAATAGGGCTCACAGCAGAGGCAGGTGGGTTACGTTTGGGAAATACCCTAGACTCCCAAAAATATACTATTTTTGCCCAAAACCAAGGCTATAGCACCACGGGTTTTGGACTTCTCTTTAGTTGGCTTCGAATTTTCACCTAATTTCTTTCAAGGCCGTGCCACATGCGTCCGTCTTGGGAACAGGATGCCACGGGGAAGAACCACAGGTGCTGTTTCGACCCTCGTTTGATTTTTACTTGATTTTTCCAAAAATAAGGAAAAATCAATTTTGTTAGTATTTTTTAAAAAATCACCAAAAATAGTAGAACCTTCACGGATCTGTGCCCGCAACTTGAGACGGCTCTACGAATCCAAATAGAGCTCACGGCAGAGACAGGCCGGGTTACGTTTGGAGAAATATCCTAGTCTCCCAAAAATATACCATTTTTTGCCCAAAACCCAAGGCTATAGCACACGGGTTTTGGTCTTCCCTTAAGTGGCTTCGAATTTTCACCTAATTTCTTACAAGGCCGTGCCACACGCGTCCGTCTTGGGAACACGATGCCACAGGGAAGAACCGCAGGTGCTATTTGGCCGTTCGTTTGATTTTTACTTGATTTTTTCAAAAATAAGGGAAAAATCAATTTTCTTAACATTTTTTTAAAAATCACCAAAAATAGTAGAACCTTCACAGGCTGTGCCCCACTACTTGAGACGGCTCTTCACAAATCTATATAGGGCTACGACAAAGACAAAGCCGGGTTACGTTTGGAGAAATACCCTAGTTTTCCTAAAACTAACCCATTTTAACCTAAAACACACGGCTATAGCACACGGGTTTTGGACTTCTCTTTAGTGGCTTCGAAATTTCACCTAATTTCTTGCAAGGCCATGCCACATGCGTCCGTCTTGGGTACCACGATGCCGACGGGAAGAACCACGGGTGCTATTTTGGACCTTCGTTTGATTTTACTTGATTTTTTCAAAAATAAGGGAAAAATCAATTTTGTTAGTATTTTTTAAAAAATCACCAAAAATAGTAGAACCTTCACGGATGCTGTGCCCACTACCTCGAGACGGCTCTTCACGAATCCAAATAGAGCTCACAGCGAGACAGAGCTGGGTTACGTTTGGAGAAATACCCTAGTCTCCCAAAAATATACCATTTTTTGCCCAAAACCCAAGGCTATAGCACCACGGGTTTTGGACTTCTCTTTAGTGGCTTCAAATTTTCACCCAATTTCTTCCAAGGCCGTGCCACCGCGTCCATCTTGGGTACCACGATGCCACGGGGAAGAAGCGCGGGTCTGTTTGAACCATCGTTTGATTTTACTTGATTTTTTCAAAAATAAGGGAAAAATCAATTTTGCTAGTATTTTTTAAAAATCACCAAAAATAGTAGAACCTTCACGGGCTGTGCCCACTACTTGAGACGGCTCTTCACAAATCTATATAGGGCTCGACAAAGACAAAGCCGGGTTACGTTTGGAGAAATACCTAGTTTTCCTAAAACTAACCCATTTTAGCCAAAACACACGGCTATAGCACTACGGGTTTTGGACTTCTCTTTAGTGGCTTCAAAATTTCACCCAATTTCTTGCAAGGCCAAGCCACCGCAGCGTCCGTCTTGGGTACCACGATCCGACGGGGAAGAACGCAGATTGCATTTTGGACCTTCGTTTGATTTTACTTGATTTTTTCAAAAATAAGAGAAAAATCAATTTTCTTAGTATTTTTTAAAAAATCAGCAAAAAATAGTAGAACCTTCACGGGCCTGTACCCCACTACCTCAGAGCGGCTCTTCACGAATCAAATAGGGCTCACAGCAGAGACAAGTTGGGTTACGTTTGGGAAATACCCTAGACTCCCAAAAATATACTATTTTTGCCCAAAACCAAGGCTATAGCACACGGGTTTTGGACTTCTCTTTAGTTGGCTTCGAATTTTCACCTAATTTCTTTCAAGGCCGTGCCACATGCGTCCGTCTTGGGAATACGATGCCACAGGGAAGAACCACAGGTGCTGTTTGACCCTTCGTTTGATTTTACTTGATTTTTCCAAAAATAAGGAAAAAATCAATTTTGTTAGTATTTTTTAAAAAATCACCAAAAATAGTAGAACCTTCACGGATCTGTGCCCCACGACTGAGACGGCTCTACGAATCAAATAGAGCTACGGCAGAGACAGGACCGGGTTACGTTTGGAGAAATATCCTAGTCTCCCAAAATATACCATTTTTTGCCCAAAACCAAGGCTATAGCACACGGGTTTTGGTCTTCCCTTCAGTGGCTTCAGAATTTTCACCTAATTTCTTACAAGGCCGTGCCACGCAGCGTCCGTCTTGGGAACACGATGCCACAGGGAAGAACCACGGGTGCTATTTGGACCGTTCGTTTGATTTTACTTGATTTTTCAAAAATAAGGGAAAAATCAATTTTCTTAACATTTTTTAAAAATCACCAAAAATAGTAGAACCTTCACGGGCTGTGCCCCACTACTTGAGACGGCTCTTCACAAATCTATATAGGGCTCGACAAAGACAAGCAGGGTTACGTTTGGAGAAATACCCTAGTTTTCCTAAAACTAACCCATTTTAACCAAAACACACGGCTATAGCACACGGGTTTTGGACTTCTCTTTGGTGGCTTCTGAATTTTCACCTAATTTCTTACAAGGCCATGCCACATGCGTCCGTACTGGGTACACGATGCCACGGGGAAGAACCACGAGTGCTGTTTGGACCGCCGTTTGATTTTACTTGATTTTTCCAAAAATAAGGAAAAAATCAATTTTGTTGGTATTTTTTTAAAAAAATCACCAAAAAATAGTAGAACCTTCACTGGATCATGCCCCACTACTCGAGACGGCTCTTCACGAATCCAAATAGAGCTCAGCGAGAGACAGGCCAGGGTTACGTTTGGAGAAAGACCCTAGTCTCCCAAAAATATACCATTTTTTTTGCCCAAAACCCAAGGCTATAGCACACGGGTTTTGGACTTCTCTTTGGTGGCTTCCAAATTTTCACCCAATTTCTTCCAAGGCCGTGCCACACGCGTCCATACTGGGTACACGATGCCACAGGAAGAAGCACGGGTCTGTTTCGAACCATCGTTTGATTTTTACTTGATTTTTTTCAAAAAATAAGGGAAAAATCAATTTTGCTGGTATTTTTTTTTAAAAAATCACCAAAAAATAGTAGAACCTTCACGGGCTGTGCCCACTACTTGAGACGGCTCTTCACGAAATCTATATAGGGCTCGACAAAGACAAAGCCGGGTTACGTTTGGAGAAATACCCTAGTTTTCCTAAAACTAACCCATTTTAGCTCAAAACACACGGCTATAGCACACGGGTTTTGGACTTCTCTTTAATTGGCTTCAAAATTTCACCCAATTTCTTGCAAGGCCAAGCCACGCAGCGTCCGTCTTCGGGTACGCGATGCGACGAGGAAGAACGCAGGTGCATTTTGGACCTTCGTTTGATTTTTACTTGATTTTTTCAAAAATAAGGGAAAAATCAATTTTCTTAGTATTTTTAAAAAATCAGCAAAAATAGTAGAACCTTCACGGGCCATGCCCACTACCTCGAGACGACTCTTCACGAATCAAATAGGGCTCACGGCAGAGACAAGTCGGGTTACGTTTGGAGAAATACCTAGACTCCCAAAATATACTATTTTTTGCCCAAAACCAAGGCTATAGCACACGGGTTTTGGACTTCTCTTCAGTGGCTTCAAATTTTCACCTAATTTCTTTCAAGGCCGTGCCACATGCGTCCGTCTTGGGAATACGATGCCACGGGGAAGAACCACGAGTACTGTTTGACCCTTCGTTTGATTTTTACTTGATTTTTTCAAAAATAAGGGAAAAATCAATTTTGTTAGTATTTTTTAAAAAATCACCAAAAATAGTAGAACCTTCACGGATCTGTGCCCACAACTTGAGACGGCTCTACACGAATCCAAATAGAGCTCGACGAGAGCAGACCGGGTTACGTTTGGAGAAATATCCTAGTCTCCCAAAAATATACCATTTTTTGCCCAAAACCAAGGCTATAGCACACGGGTTTTGGTCTTCTCCTAGTGGCTTCAAATTTTCACCTAATTTCTTACAAGGCCGTGCCACACGCGTCCGTCTTGGGAACACGATGCCACGGGGAAGAACCACGGGTCTGTTTGACCGTTCGTTTGATTTTTACTTGATTTTTTCAAAAATAAGGGAAAAATCAATTTTCTTAACATTTTTTAAAAATCACCAAAAATAGTAGAACCTTCACGGGCTGTGCCCCACTACTTGAGACTGGCTCTTCACAAATCTATATAGGGCTCGACAAAGACAAAGCAGGGTTACGTTTGGAGAAATACCCTAGTTTTCCTAAAACTAACCCATTTTAGCTCAAAACACACGGCTATAGCACTACGGGTTTTGGACTTCTCTTTAGTGGCTTCAAATTTTCACCTAATTTCTTGCAAGGCCAGTGCCACATGCGTCCGTCTTGGGTACACGATGCCGACGGGAAGAACCACGAGTGCATGTTTGGACCGCCGTTTGATTTTTACTTGATTTTTTCAAAAATAAGGGAAAAATCAATTTTGTTAGTATTTTTTAAAAAATCAGCAAAAATAGTAGAACCTTCACGGATGCATGCCCCACTACCTCGAGACGGCTCTTCACGAATCCAAATAGAGCTCACGGCAGAGACAGGCCGGGTTACGTTTGGAGAAATACCCTAGTCTCCCAAAAATATACCATTTTTTGCCCAAAACCAAGGCTATAGCACTACGGGTTTTGGACTTCTCTTTAGTGGCTTCAAATTTTCACCCAATTTCTTCCAAGGCCGTGCCACACGCGTCCATCACTGGGTACACGATGCCACGGGGAAGAAGCACGAGTCTGTTTGAACCATCGTTTGATTTTTACTTGATTTTTTCAAAAATAAGGGAAAAATCAATTTTCTTAGTATTTTTTAAAAATCACCAAAAATAGTAGAACCTTCACAGGCTGTGCCCTGCTACTTGAGACGGCTCTTCACAAATCTATATAGGGCTCGACAAAGACAAAGCCGGGTTACGTTTGGAGAAATACCTAGTTTTCCTAAAACTAACCCATTTTAGCCAAAACACACGGCTATAGCACACGGGTTTTGGACTTCTCTTTAGTGGCTTCAAAATTTCACCCAATTTCTTGCAAGGCCAAGCCACACGCGTCCGTCTTGGGTACGCGATGCGACGGGGAAGAACCGCAGGTGCATTTTGGACCTTCGTTTGATTTTACTTGATTTTTTCAAAAATAAGGGAAAAATCAATTTTCTTAGTATTTTTTAAAAAATCAGCAAAAAATAGTAGAACCTTCACGGGCCATGCCCCACTACCTCGGACGGCTCTTCACGAATCCAAATAGGGCTCAGACGGAGACAGACTGGGTTACGTTTGGAGAAATACCCTAGTCTCCCAAAAATATACCATTTTTTGCCCAAAACCAAGGCTATAGCACACGGGTTTTGGACTTCTCTTTAGTTGGCTTCAAATTTTCACCTAATTTCTTTCAAGGCCGTGCCACATGCGTCCGTCTTGGGTACTACGATGCCACGAGGAAGAACCACGAGTCTGTTTGAACCATCGTTTGATTTTTACTTGATTTTTTCAAAAATAAGGGAAAAATCAATTTTGTTAGTATTTTTTAAAAATCACCAAAAATAGTAGAACCTTCCGGAGCTGTGCCCCACTACTTGGACGGCTCTTCACAAATCTATATAGGGCTCGACAAAGACAAACCGGGTTACGTTTGGAGAAATACCTAGTTTTCCTAAAACTAACCCATTTTAGCTCAAAACACACGGCTATAGCACACGGGTTTTGGACTTCTCTTTAGTTGGCTTCAAAATTTCACCCAATTTCTTGCAAGGCCAAGCCACGCAGCGTCCGTCTTGGGTACACGATGCGACGGGGAAGAAGCGCAGATGCATTTTGGACCTTCGTTTGATTTTTACTTGATTTTTTCAAAAATAAGAGAAAAATCAATTTCTTCAGTATTTTTTAAAAAATCAGCAAAAAATAGTAGAACCTTCACGGAGCTGTGCCCACTACCTCGAGACGGCTCTTCACGAATCCAAATAGGGCTCACAGCAGAGGCAGTTGGGTTACATTTGGAAATACCCTAGACTCCCAAAAATATACTATTTTTGCCCAAAACCAAGGCTATAGCACACGGGTTTTGGACTTCTCTTTAGTGGCTTCGAATTTTCACCTAATTTCTTTCAAGGCCGTGCCACATGCGTCCGTCTTGGGAATAGCGATGCCACAGGGAAGAACCACGAGTGCTGTTTCGACCCGTCGTTTGATTTTACTTGATTTTTCCAAAAATAAGGAAAAAATCAATTTTGTTAGTATTTTTTAAAAAATCACCAAAAATAGTAGAACCTTCACGGATCATGCCCCACAACTTGAGACGGCTCTACAGAATCCAAATAGAGCTCGACGAGAGACAGACCAGGGTTACGTTTGGAGAAATATCCTAGTCTCCCAAAATATACCATTTTTTGCCCAAAACCAAGGCTATAGCACACGGGTTTTGGTCTTCCCTTAGTGGCTTCAAATTTTCACCTAATTTCTTACAAGGCCAGTGCCACACGCGTCCGTCTTGGGAACACGATGCCACAGGGAAGAACCACAGGTGCTGTTTGACCGTTCGTTTGATTTTACTTGATTTTTTCAAAAATAAGGGAAAAATCAATTTTCTTAGTATTTTTTAAAAATCACCAAAAATAGTAGAACCTTCACGGGCTGTGCCCACTACTTGAGACGGCTCTTCACAAATCTATATAGGGCTCGACAAAGACAAAGCCGGGTTACGTTTGGAGAAATACCCTAGTTTTCCTAAAACTAACCCATTTTAGCCCAAAACACACGGCTATAGCACTACGGGTTTTGGACTTCTCTTCAGTGGCTTCAAAATTTTCACCCAATTTCTTACAAGGCCATGCCACATGCGTCCGTCTTGGGTACACGATGCCACGGGAAGAACCGCAGGTGCATTTTGGACCTTCGTTTGATTTTACTTGATTTTTCCAAAAATAAGGGAAAAATCAATTTTGTTAGTATTTTTTAAAAAATCACCAAAAAATAGTAGAACCTTCACAGGCTGTGCCCCACTACCTGAGACGGCTCTTCACGAATCCAAATAGAGCTCACGGCAGAGACAGAGCCGGGTTACGTTTGGAGAAATACCCTAGTCTCCCAAAAATATACCATTTTTTGCCCAAAACCAAGGCTATAGCACCACGGGTTTTGGACTTCTCTTTAGTTGGCTTCAAATTTTCACCCAATTTCTTCAAAGGCCGTGCCACGCGCGTCCATCTTGGGTACCACGATGCCACGGGGAAGAACCGCAGGTGCTGTTTGAACCATCGTTTGATTTTTACTTGATTTTTTCAAAAAATAAGGGAAAAATCAATTTTCTTAGTATTTTTTAAAAATCACCAAAAATAGTAGAACCTTCACAGGCTGTGCCCACTACTTGAGACGGCTCTTCACGAATCTAAATAGGGCTCGACAGAGACAAGCCGGGTTACGTTTGGAGAAATACCCTAGTTTCCTAAAACTATACCCATTTTAGTCCAAAACCAAGGCTATAGCACACGGGTTTTGGACTTCTCTTTAGTGGCTTCAAATTTTCACCCAATTTCTTGCAAGGCCAGTGCCACACGCGTCCGTCTTGGGTACACGATGCCGACGGGAAGAACCGCAGATGCATTTTGGACCTTCGTTTGATTTTTACTTGATTTTTTCAAAAATAAGGGAAAAATCAATTTTCTTAGTATTTTTTAAAAAATCAGCAAAAAATAGTAGAACCTTCACGGAGCTGTGCCCACTACCTCAGACGGCTCTTCACGAATCCAAATAGGGCTCGACAGAGACAGAGCCGGGTTACGTTTGGAGAAATACCTAGTCTCCCAAAAATATACCATTTTTTGCGCAAAACCAAGGCTATAGCTACGGGTTTTGGACTTCTCTTTAGTGGCTTCAAATTTTCACCCAATTTCTTCCAAGGCCAGTGCCACGCAGCGTCCATCTTGGGTACACGATGCCACGGGGAAGAAGCACGAGTCTGTTCGAACCATCGTTTGATTTTACTTGATTTTTTCAAAAATAAGGGAAAAATCAATTTTGTTAATATTTTTTAAAAATCACCAAAAATAGTAGAACCTTCACAGGCTGTGCCCTACTACTTGAGACGGCTCTTCACAAATCTATATAGGGCTCGACAAAGACAAAGCAGGGTTACGTTTGGAGAAATACCTAGTTTTCCTAAAACTAACCCATTTTAATCCAAAACACACGGCTATAGCACACGGGTTTTGGACTTCTCTTCAGTGGCTTCAAAAATTTCACCCAATTTCTTGCAAGGCCAAGCCACACAGCGTCCGTCTTGGGTACACGATGCGACGGGGAAGAAGCAGCAGGTGCATTTTGGACCTTCGTTTGATTTTTACTTGATTTTTTCAAAAATAAGAGAAAAATCAATTTTCTTAGTATTTTTTAAAAAATCAGCAAAAAATAGTAGAACCTTCACGGGCTGTGCCCACTACCTCGGACGGCTCTTCACGAATCCAAATAGGGCTCAGCGAGAGACAAGCTGGGTTACGTTTGGAAATACCTAGACTCCCAAAAATATACTATTTTTGCCCAAAACCAAGGCTATAGCACACGGGTTTTGGACTTCTCTTTAGTGGCTTCAAATTTTCACCTAATTTCTTTCAAGGCCGTGCCACATGCGTCCGTCTTGGGAACAGCGATGCCACAGGGAAGAACCGCAGGTGCTGTTTCGGACCATCGTTTGATTTTACTTGATTTTTTCAAAAATAAGGGAAAAATCAATTTTGTTAGTATTTTTTAAAAAATCACCAAAAATAGTAGAACCTTCACGGATCATGCCCCACGACTTGAGCGGCTCTCACGAATCCAAATAGAGCTCACGACGAGACAGAGCCGGGTTACGTTTGGAGAAATACCTAGTCTCCCAAAAATATACCATTTTTTGCCCAAAACCAAGGCTATAGCACTACGGGTTTTGGACTTCTCTTCAGTGGCTTCAGAATTTTCACCTAATTTCTTACAAAGGCCGTGCCACCGCAGCGTCCGTCTTGGGAACACGATGCCACGGGGAAGAACCACGGGTGCTGTTTGGACCGTTCGTTTGATTTTACTTGATTTTTTCAAAAATAAGGGAAAAATCAATTTTCTTAATATTTTTTAAAAATCAGCAAAAATAGTAGAACCTTCACGGGCTGTGCCCCACTACCTCGAGACGGCTCTTCACGAATCCAAATAGGGCTCGACAGAGACAAGCTGGGTTACGTTTGGAGAAATACCCTAGACTCCCAAAAATATACTATTTTTGCCCAAAACCAAGGCTATAGCACACGGGTTTTGGACTTCTCTTTAATTGGCTTCGAATTTTCACCTAATTTCTTACAAGGCCGTGCCACATGCGTCCGTCTTGGGAATACGATGCCACGGGAAGAACCACGGAGTCTGTTTCGACCCTCGTTTGATTTTTACTTGATTTTTCCAAAAATAAGGAAAAAATCAATTTTGTTAGTATTTTTTAAAAAATCACCAAAAAATAGTAGAACCTTCACGGATCATGCCCTGACTTCGAGACGGCTCTACAGAATCAAATAGAGCTCACGGCAGAGACAGAGCCGGGTTACGTTTGGAGAAATATCCTAGTCTCCCAAAAATATACCATTTTTTGCCCAAAACCAAGGCTATAGCACTACGGGTTTTGGTCTTCCCTTTAGTGGCTTCAAATTTTCACCTAATTTCTTACAAGGCCGTGCCACACGCGTCCGTCTTGGGAACACGATGCCACAGGGAAGAACCACGAGTGCTGTTTGGACCGTTCGTTTGATTTTACTTGATTTTTTCAAAAATAAGGGAAAAATCAATTTTGTTAGCATTTTTTAAAAATCACCAAAAATAGTAGAACCTTCACGGGCTGTGCCCACTACTTGAGACTGACTCTTCACAAATCTATATAGGGCTCGACAAAGACAAAGCCGGGTTACGTTTGGAGAAATACCCTAGTTTTCCTAAAACTAACCCATTTTAGCCAAAACACACGGCTATAGCACACGGGTTTTGGACTTCTCTTTGGTGGCTTCTGAATTTTCACCTAATTTCTTACAAGGCCATGCCACATGCGTCCGTCTTGGGTACACGATGCCACGGGAAGAACCACGAGTGCATTTTGGACCGTCGTTTGATTTTACTTGATTTTTCCAAAAATAAGGGAAAAATCAATTTTGTTAGTATTTTTTAAAAAATCACCAAAAATAGTAGAACCTTCACGGATCTGTGCCCACTACTCGGACGGCTCTTCACGAATCAAATAGAGCTACGGCAGAGACAGAGCCGGGTTACGTTTGGAGAAATACCTAGTCTCCCAAAAATATACCATTTTTTGCCCAAAACCAAGGCTATAGCACACGGGTTTTGGACTTCTCTTTAGTTGGCTTCAAATTTTCACCCAATTTCTTCCAAGGCCGTGCCACGCGCGTCCATCTTGGGTACACGATGCCACGGGGAAGAAGCCGCAGGTCTGTTTGAACCATCGTTTGATTTTTACTTGATTTTTTCAAAAATAAGGGAAAAATCAATTTTCTTAGTATTTTTTAAAAATCACCAAAAATAGTAGAACCTTCACGGGCTGTGCCCCACTACTTGAGACGGCTCTTCACGAAATCTATATAGGGCTCGACAAAGACAAAGCCGGGTTACGTTTGGAGAAATACCCTAGTTTTCCTAAAACTAACCCATTTTAGCCAAAACACACGGCTATAGCACACGGGTTTTGGACTTCTCTTCAGTGGCTTCAAAAATTTCACCCAATTTCTTGCAAGGCCAAGCCACGCAGCGTCCGTCTTGGGTACGCGATGCGACGGGGAAGAACGCAGGTGCATTTTGGACCTTCGTTTGATTTTTACTTGATTTTTTCAAAAATAAGGAAAAATCAATTTTCTTCAGTATTTTTTAAAAAATCAGCAAAAATAGTAGAACCTTCACAGGCTGTGCCCACTACCTCGAGACGGCTCTTCACGAATCCAAATAGGGCTCACGGCAGAGGCAGTGGGTTACGTTTGGGAAATACCCTAGACTCCCAAAAATATACTATTTTTGCCCAAAACCAAGGCTATAGCACACGGGTTTTGGACTTCTCTTTAGTTGGCTTCGAATTTTCACCTAATTTCTTTCAAGGCAGTGCCACATGCGTCCGTCTTGGGAATAGGATGCCACAGGGAAGAACCACAGGTGCTGTTTGACCCTTCGTTTGATTTTTACTTGATTTTTCCAAAAATAAGGAAAAATCAATTTTGTTAGTATTTTTTAAAAAATCACCAAAAATAGTAGAACCTTCACGGATCATGCCCACAACTTGAGACGGCTCTCACGAATCCAAATAGAGCTACGGCAGAGACAGAGCCAGGGTTACGTTTGGAGAAATATCCTAGTCTCCCAAAAATATACCATTTTTTGCCCAAAACCCAAGGCTATAGCACACGGGTTTTGGTCTTCCCTTAGTGGCTTCAAATTTTCACCTAATTTCTTACAAGGCCGTGCCACCGCGTCCGTCTTGGGAACACGATGCCACAGGGAAGAACCACGAGTGCTGTTTGGTACGTTCGTTTGATTTTACTTGATTTTTTCAAAAATAAGGGAAAAATCAATTTTCTTAACATTTTTTTAAAAATCACCAAAAATAGTAGAACCTTCACAGGCTGTGCCCCACTACTTCAGACGGCTCTTCACAAATCTATATAGGGCTCTGACAAAGACAAACCGGGTTACGTTTGGAGAAATACCCTAGTTTTCCTAAAACTAACCCATTTTTAGCCCAAAACACACGGCTATAGCACACGGGTTTTGGACTTCTCTTTGGTGGCTTCTGAATTTTCACCTAATTTCTTACAAGGCCATGCCACATGCGTCCGTACTGGGAACACGATGCCGCAGGAAGAACCACGAGTGCTATTTCGACCCTTCGTTTGATTTTACTTGATTTTTCCAAAAATAAGGAAAAAATCAATTTTGTTAGTATTTTTTAAAAAATCACCAAAAATAGTAGAACCTTCACGGATCATGCCTCACAACTTGAGACGGCTCTACGAATCCAAATAGAGCTCTGACAGAGACAGACCGGGTTACGTTTGGAGAAAGACCCTAGTCTCCCAAAAATATACCATTTTTTGCCCAAAACCCAAGGCTATAGCACACGGGTTTTGGACTTCTCTTTAGTGGCTTCAAATTTTCACCCAATTTCTTCCAAGGCCGTGCCACGCGCGTCCATCTTGGGTACCACGATGCCACGGGAAGAAGCCGCAGGTCTGTTTGAACCATCGTTTGATTTTTACTTGATTTTTTCAAAAATAAGGGAAAAATCAATTTTCTTAGTATTTTTTAAAAATCACCAAAAATAGTAGAACCTTCACGGGCTGTGCCCCACTACTTGAGACGGCTCTTCACAAATCTATATAGGGCTCGACAAAGACAAAGCCGGGTTACGTTTGGAGAAATACCCTAGTTTTCCTAAAACTAACCCATTTTAGCCAAAACACAGGCTATAGCACTACGGGTTTTGGACTTCTCTTCAGTGGCTTCAAAAATTTCACCCAATTTCTTGCAAGGCCAAGCCACACGCGTCCGTCTTGGGTACCACGATGCGACGGGGAAGAAGCACGAGTGCATTTTGGACCTTCGTTTGATTTTTACTTGATTTTTTCAAAAATAAGGAAAAATCAATTTTCTTAGTATTTTTTAAAAAATCAGCAAAAATAGTAGAACCTTCACGGGCTGTGCCCACTACCTCGAGACGGCTCTTCACGAATCCAAATAGGGCTCAGCGAGAGACAGCTGGGTTACGTTTGGAGAAATACCCTAGTCTCCCAAAAATATACTATTTTTGCCCAAAACCAAGGCTATAGCACACGGGTTTTGGACTTCTCTTTAGTTGGCTTCAAATTTTCACCTAATTTCTTTCAAGGCCGTCCCACATGCGTCCGTCTTGGGAATAGGATGCCACAGGGAAGAACCACAGGTACTGTTTCGGACCGTCGTTTGATTTTACTTGATTTTTCCAAAAATAAGGAAAAAATCAATTTTGTTAGTATTTTTTAAAAAATCACCAAAAATAGTAGAACCTTCACGGATGCATGCCCCACAACTTGAGACGGCTCTACACGAATCCAAATAGAGCTCACGGCAGAGACAGACCGGGTTACGTTTGGAGAAATATCCTAGTCTCCCAAAATATACCATTTTTTGCCCAAAACCAAGGCTATAGCACTACGGGTTTTGGTCTTCCCTTAGTGGCTTCGAATTTTCACCTAATTTCTTACAAGGCCGTGCCACACGCGTCCGTCTTGGGAACACGATGCCACAGGGAAGAACCGCAGGTGCTGTTTGGACCGTTCGTTTGATTTTTACTTGATTTTTTCAAAAATAAGGGAAAAATCAATTTTCTTAGCATTTTTTAAAAATCACCAAAAATAGTAGAACCTTCACGGAGTCTGTGCCCCACTACTTGAGACGGCTCTTCACAAATCTATATAGGGCTCGACAAAGACAAGCCGGGTTACGTTTGGAGAAATACCCTAGTTTTCCTAAAACTAACCCATTTTTAGCCTAAAACACACGGCTATAGCACTACGGGTTTTGGACTTCTCTTTAGTGGCTTCGAATTTTCACCTAATTTCTTACAAGGCCATGCCACATGCGTCCGTCTTGGGAACACGATGCCACGGGGAAGAACCACAGGTGCTGTTTGGACCTTCGTTTGATTTTTACTTGATTTTTTCAAAAATAAGGGAAAAATCAATTTTGTTAGTATTTTTAAAAAATCACCAAAAATAGTAGAACCTTCACGGATCGTGCCCCATACTTCAGACTGGCTCTTCACGAATCAAATAGGGCTACGGCAGAGACAAAGCCGGGTTACGTTTGGAGAAATACCCTAGTCTCCCAAAAATATACCATTTTTGCCCAAAACCAAGGCTATAGCACACGGGTTTTGGACTTCTCTTTAGTTGGCTTCAAATTTTCACCCAATTTCTTGCAAGGCCAGTGCCACACGCGTCCATCTTGGGTACCACGATGCCACGGGAAGAAGCACGAGTGCTGTTTGGACCATCGTTTGATTTTACTTGATTTTTTCAAAAATAAGGGAAAAATCAATTTTGTTAGTATTTTTTAAAAAATCACCAAAAATAGTAGAACCTTCACAGGCTATGCCCACTACTTCAGACGGCTCTTCACAAATCTAAATAGGGCTCACGACAGAGACAGAGCGGGTTACGTTTGGAGAAATACCCTAGTCTCCCAAAAATATACCATTTTTTGCCAAAACCCAAGGCTATAGCACTACGGGTTTTGGACTTCTCTTTAGTTGGCTTCAAATTTTCACCCAATTTCTTGCAAGGCCAGTGCCACCAGCGTCCGTCTTGGGTACACGATGCCACGAGGAAGAACCGCAGGTGCTATTTGGACCATCGTTTGATTTTTACTTGATTTTTTCAAAAATAAGGGAAAAATCAATTTTGTTAGTATTTTTAAAAAATCACCAAAAATAGTAGAACCTTCACAGGCTGTGCCCTACTACCTGAGACGGCTCTTCACGAATCTAAATAGGGCTCGACAGAGACAAAGCCGGGTTACGTTTGGAGAAATACCCTAGTTTTCCTAAAACTATACCCATTTTTAGCCCAAAACACAAGGCTATAGCACCACGGGTTTTGGACTTCTCTTCAGTGGCTTCAAAATTTTCACCCAATTTCTTGCAAGGCCAAGCCACGCAGCGTCCGTCTTGGGTACCACGATGCCACGGGGAAGAACCGCAGGTGCATTTTGGACCTTCGTTTGATTTTTACTTGATTTTTTCAAAAATAAGGGAAAAATCAATTTTCTTAGTATTTTTTAAAAAATCATCAAAAAATAGTAGAACCTTCACGGGCTGTGCCCACTACTTCAGAGCGGCTCTTCACGAATCAAATAGGGCTCACGGCAGAGACAAGCCGGGTTACGTTTGGAGAAATACCCTAGTCTTCCCAAAAATATACCATTTTTGCCCAAAACCAAGGCTATAGCACTACGGGTTTTGGACTTCTCTTTAGTTGGCTTCAAATTTTCACCCAATTTCTTGCAAGGCCAGTGCCACGCAGCGTCCGTCTTGGGTACCACGATGCCACGGGGAAGAAGCGCAGATGCATTTCGGACCATCGTTTGATTTTTACTTGATTTTTTCAAAAATAAGGGAAAAATCAATTTTGTTAGTATTTTTTAAAAAATCACCAAAAATAGTAGAACCTTCACGGGCTGTGCCCCACTACTTCGAGACGGCTCTTCACGAATCTAAATAGGGCTCGACAGAGACAAAGCCAGGGTTACGTTTGGAGAAATACCCTAGTTTTCCTAAAACTAACTCATTTTAGCCCAAAACACAAGGCTATAGCACACGGGTTTTGGACTTCTCTTTAGTTGGCTTCAAAATTTTCACCCAATTTCTTGCAAGGCCAAGCCACACTGCGTCCGTCTTGGGTACACGATGCCACGGGGAAGAAGCACGAGTGCTGTTTTGGACCTTCGTTTGATTTTACTTGATTTTTTCAAAAATAAGGGAAAAATCAATTTTGTTAGTATTTTTTAAAAAATCATCAAAAATAGTAGAACCTTCACGGGCTGTGCCCCACTACTTCGAGACGGCTCTTCACGAATCCAAATAGGGCTCTGACGAGAGACAGTTGGGTTACGTTTGGAGAAATACCCTAGATCTCCCAAAAATATACTCATTTTTGCCCAAAACCAAGGCTATAGCACACGGGTTTTGGACTTCTCTTCAGTGGCTTCAAATTTTCACCTAATTTCTTACAAGGCAGTGCCACATGCGTCCGTCTTGGGAACACGATGCCACAGGGAAGAACCACGAGTGCATTTCGGACCGTTCGTTTGATTTTTACTTGATTTTTTCAAAAATAAGGGAAAAATCAATTTTGTTAGTATTTTTTAAAAAATCACCAAAAAATAGTAGAACCTTCACGGATCGATGCCCCACTACTTGAGACGGCTCTTCACGAATCCAAATAGAGCTACGGCGAGAGACGAGCCGGGTTACGTTTGGAGAAATACACTAGTCTCCCAAAATATACCATTTTTTGCCCAAAACCAAGGCTATAGCACACGGGTTTTGGACTTCTCTTAGTGGCTTCAGAATTTTCACCTAATTTCTTACAAGGCCAGTGCCACCAGCGTCCGTCTTGGGAACACGATGCCACGGGGAAGAACCACGGGTCATGTTTGGACGTTCGTTTGATTTTACTTGATTTTTTCAAAAATAAGGGAAAAATCAATTTTGTTAGCATTTTTTAAAAATCACCAAAAATAGTAGAACCTTCACGGGCTGTGCCCCACTACTTCGAGACGGCTCTTCACAAATCTAAATAGGGCTCGACAGAGACAAAGCCGGGTTACGTTTGGAGAAATACCTAGTTTTCCTAAAATAACTCATTTTAGCCCAAAACACAAGGCTATAGCACTACGGGTTTTGGACTTCTCTTTGAGTGGCTTCAAATTTTCACCTAATTTCTTGCAAGGCCGTGCCACATGCATCCGTCTTGGGAACACGATGCCACGGGAAGAACCACAGGTGCATTTCGGACCATTCGTTTGATTTTTACTTGATTTTTTCAAAAATTAAGGAAAAAATCAATTTTGTTAGTATTTTTTAAAAAATCAGCAAAAATAGTAGAACCTTCACAGGATCTGTGCCCACTACTTGAGACGGCTCTTCACGAATCCAAATAGAGCTCACAGCGAGACAGAGCCAGGGTTACGTTTGGAGAAATACCTAGTCTCCCAAAAATATACCATTTTTGCCCAAAACCAAGGCTATAGCACCACGGGTTTTGGACTTCTCTTTAGTGGCTTCAAATTTTCACCCAATTTCTTGCAAGGCCGTGCCACACGCGTCCATCTTGGGTACCACGATGCCACAGGGAAGAAGCACGAGTGCATGTTCGGACCATCGTTTGATTTTACTTGATTTTTTCAAAAATAAGGGAAAAATCAATTTTATTAGTATTTTTAAAAAATCACCAAAAATAGTAGAACCTTCACAGGCTGTGCCCACTACTTGAGACGACTCTTCACAAATCTAAATAGGGCTCGACAAAGACAAAGCAGGGTTACGTTTGGAGAAATACCCTAGTTTTCCTAAAACTAACTCATTTTAGCCCAAAACACAAGGCTATAGCACTACGGGTTTTGGACTTCTCTTTAGTGGCTTCAAATTTTCACCCAATTTCTTGCAAGGCCAGTGCCACCGCAGCGTCCGTCTTGGGTACCACGATGCCACGAGGAAGAAGCACGGTTGCATTTTGGACCTTCGTTTGATTTTTACTTGATTTTTCTAAAAATAAGGGAAAAATCAATTTTGTTAGTATTTTTTAAAAAATCATCAAAAAATAGTAGAACCTTCACAGGCTGTGCCCCACTACTTGAGACGGCTCTTCACGAATCCAAATAGGGCTCACAGCGAGACAGAGCCGGGTTACGTTTGGAGAAATACCTAGTTCTCCCAAAATATACTCATTTTTGCCCAAAACCAAGGCTATAGCACCACGGGTTTTGGACTTCTCTTCAGTGGCTTCAAATTTTCACCCAATTTCTTGCAAGGCCGTGCCACCAGCGTCCATCTTGGGTACACGATGCCACGGGGAAGAAGCACGGGTGCATTTCGGACCATCGTTTGATTTTACTTGATTTTTTCAAAAATAAGGGAAAAATCAATTTTGTTAGTATTTTTTAAAAATCACCAAAAATAGTAGAACCTTCACGGGCTGTGCCCCACTACTTGAGACGACTCTTCACAAAT
The DNA here is from genome assembly GCA_025617385.1 of Murraya koenigii. Taxonomy (NCBI): domain Eukaryota; kingdom Viridiplantae; phylum Streptophyta; class Magnoliopsida; order Sapindales; family Rutaceae; genus Murraya; species Murraya koenigii. The sequence goes on from CM046816.1 coordinate 1,174,716, forward strand.
CTAAATAGGGCTCTGACAGAGACAAAGCCGGGTTACGTTTGGAGAAATACACTAGTTTTCCTAAAACTATCTCATTTTGACTCAAAACCAAGGCTATAGCACACGGGTTTTGGACTTCTCTTTAGTGGCTTCAAAATTTTCACCCAATTTCTTGCAAGGCCATGCCACGCAGCGTCCGTCTTGGGTACCGCGATGCCACGAGGAAGAACCGCAGTTGCATTTTGGACCTTCGTTTGATTTTACTTGATTTTTTCAAAAATAAGGGAAAAATCAATTTTGTTAGTATTTTTTAAAAAATCATCAAAAAATAGTAGAACCTTCACAGGCTGTGCCCCACTACTTGAGACGGCTCTTCACGAATCAAATAGGGCTCATGCAGAGACAGAGCCAGGGTTACGTTTGGAGAAATACACTAGTCTTCCCAAAATATACTCATTTTTGCCCAAAACCAAGGCTATAGCACACGGGTTTTGGACTTCTCTTTAGTTGGCTTCAAATTTTCACCCAATTTCTTGCAAGGCCGTGCCACAGCGTCCATCTTGGGTACCACGATGCCACGGGGAAGAACCGCAGGTGCATTTCGGACCATCGTTTGATTTTACTTGATTTTTTCAAAAATAAGGGAAAAATCAATTTTGTTAGTATTTTTAAAAAATCATCAAAAATAGTAGAACCTTCACAGGCTGTGCCCACTACTTGAGACGGCTCTTCACGAATCCAAATAGGGCTCTAGCGAGACAAAGCCGGGTTACGTTTGGAGAAATACACTAGTTTTCCCAAAAATATCTCATTTTTGGCCCAAAACCAAGGCTATAGCATCACGGGTTTTGGACTTCTCTTTAGTTGGCTTCAAATTTTCACCCAATTTCTTGCAAGGCCAGTGCCACGCAGCGTCCAGTCTTGGGTACCACGATGCCACGGGGAAGAAGCCGCAGGTGCTGTTTGGACCTTCGTTTGATTTTACTTGATTTTTTCAAAAATAAGGGAAAAATCAATTTTGTTAGTATTTTTTAAAAAATCATCAAAAAATAGTAGAACCTTCACAGGCTGTGCCCACTACTTGAGACGGCTCTTCACGAGATCCAAATAGGGCTCCAGCAGAGACAAGCAGGGTTACGTTTGGAGAAATACACTAGTTTTCCCAAAAATATCTCATTTTTGCCCAAAACCAAGGCTATAGCACACGGGTTTTGGACTTCTCTTTAGTTGGCTTCAAATTTTCACCCAATTTCTTGCAAGGCCATGGCACGCGCGTCCAGTCTCGGGTACACGATGCCACGGGGAAGAAGCACAGGTGCATTTCGGACCTTCGTTTGATTTTACTTGATTTTTTAAGAAAATAAGGGAAAAATCAATTTTGTTAGTATTTTTTAAAAATCATCAAAAATAGTAGAACCTTCACGGGCTGTGCCCTACTACTTGAGACGACTCTTCACGAATCCAAATAGGGCTCACAGCGGTGACAAAGCCAGGGTTACGTTTGAAGAAATACACTAGTTTTACCAAAAATATCTCATTTTGGCCCAAAACCAAGGCTATAGCACACGGGTTTTGGACTTCTCTTCAGTGGCTTCAAATTTTCACCCAATTTCTTGCAAGGCCATGGCACCGCGTCCGATCACGGGTACACGATGCCACGGGAAGAACGCAGAGTACATTTCGGACCTTCGTTTGATTTTTACTTGATTTTTTAAAAAATAAGGGAAAAATCAATTTTGTTAGTATTTTTTAAAAATCATCAAAAATAGTAGAACCTTCACAGGCTGTGCCCCACTACTTGAGACGACTCTTCACGAATCCAAATAGGGCTCAGCGGTGACAAAGCAGGGTTACGTTTGAAGAAATACACTAGTTTTACCAAAAATATCTCATTTTGGCCTAAAACTAAGGCTATAGCACACGGGTTTTGGACTTCTCTTTAATTGGCTTCAAATTTTTATCAATTTCTTGCAAGGCCGTGCCAAGCGAGTCCAGTCTTGGGTACCACGATGCCACGGGGAAGAAGCACGGGTGCATTTCGGACCTTCGTTCGATTTTACTTGATTTTTTAAAAAATAAGGGAAAAATCAATTTTGTTAGTATTTTTTAAAAAATCATCAAAAAATAGTAGAACCTTCACAGGCTGTGCCCCACTACTTGAGACGGCTCTTCACGAATCCAAATAGGGCTCACGGCAGAGACAAAGCAGGGTTACGTTTGGAGAAATACACTAGTTTTCCCAAAAATATCTCATTTTGGCCCCAACACAAGGCTATAGCACCACGGGTTTTGGACTTCTCTTTGTTGGCTTCAAATTTTCACCCAATTTCTTGCAAGGCCGTGCCACACGCGTCCGTCTTGGGTACCACGATGCCACGAGGAAGAACCACGGATGCTATTTGGACCTTCGTTTGACTTTTACTTGATTTTTTCAAAAATAAGGGAAAAATCAATTTTGTTAGTATTTTTTAAAATATCATCAAAAATAGTAGAACATTCACTAGAGCTGTGCCCTACTACTTGAGACTGACTCTTCACGAATCCAAATAGGGCTACAGCGAGAGACAAGCAGGGTTACGTTTGGAGAAATACACTAGTTTTCCCAAAAATATCTCATTTTGGCCTAAAACCAAGGCTATAGCACAGGGTTTTGGACTTCTCTTTAGTTGGCTTCAAATTTTCACCCAATTTCTTGCAAGGACGTGCCACCGCGTCCGTCTTGGGTACCGCGATGCCACGGGGAAGAACCACGGGTCTGTTTCGGCCCTTCGTTTGAATTTTACTTGATTTTTTTAAAAAAATAAGGGAAAAATGAATTTTGCTGGCATTTTTTTTAAAAAATCCCCAAATAATAGTAGAACCATCCTGGAACTGTGCCCCACTATTTCAGACGGCTCTTCACGAATCCAAATAGGGGTATGACAGGGAGAAACCGGGTTACGTTTGGAGAAATACACTAGTTTTCCCAAAAATATCTCATTTTTGGCCCAAAACCCAAGGTAATAACATACGGCTTTTGGACTTCTCTTTGGTGGCTTCCAAATTTTCACCCAATTTCTTGCAAGGCCGTGCCACATGCGTCCGTACTGGGTACACGATGCCACGGGGAAGAACCGCAGATGCATTTCGAACCTTCGTTTGATTTTTACTTGATTTTTCAAAAATAAGGGAAGAATCAATTGTCGTTGATATTTTTAAAAAATCACCAAAATATAGTAGAACCTTCACGGGCTGTGCCCACTACTTGAGACGGCTCTTCACGAATCCAAATAGGGCTTTAGCGAGAGACAAGCAGGGTTACGTTTGGAGAAATACACTAGTTTTCCCAAAATATCTCATTTTGGCCTAAAACCAAGGCTATAGCACCACGGCTTTTGGACTTCTCTTTGGTGGCTTCAAATTTTCACCCAATTTCTTGCAAGGCCGTGCCACCTGCGTCCGTCTTGGGTACCACGATGCCACGGGGAAGAAGCACGGATGCATTTCGGACCTTCGTTTGATTTTTACTTGATTTTTTCAAAAGTAAGGAAAAATCAATTTTGTTAGTTTTTTAAAAAATCATCAAAAATAGTAGAACCTTCACAGGCTGTGCCCTACTACTTCAGATGGCTCTTCACGAATCCAAATAGGGCTCGATCGGAGACAAAGCAGGGTTACGTTTGGAGAAATACACTAGTTTTCCCAAAATATCTCATTTTGGCCTAAAACCAAGGCTATAGCACTACGGGTTTTGGACTTCTCTTTAGTTGGCTTCAAATTTTCACCCAATTTCTTGTAAGGCCAGTGCCACACGCGTCCGTCTTGGGTACACGATGCCACGATGAAGAACGCAGGTGCTGTTTCGGACCTTCGTTTGATTTTACTTGATTTTTCAAAAACTAAGGGAAAAATCAATTGTGCTAATATTTTTTAAAAATAATCAAAAATAGTAGAATATTCACGGGCTGTGCCCAATACTTGAGACGACTCTTCAAGAATCCAAATAGGGCTCAGCAGGAGACAAAGCAGGGTTACGTTTGGAGAAATACACTAGTCTCCCAAAAATATACTCATTTTTTGCCCAAAATCAAGGCTATAGCACACGGGTTTTGGACTTCTCTTTAGTGGCTTCAAAGTTTTCACCCAATTTCTTGCAAGGCCGTGCCACACGCGTCCGTCTTGGGAACCACGATGCCACGGGGAAGAACCACGGGTTGCATTTGACCCTTCGTTTGACTTTTACTTGATTTTTTCAAAAATAAGGGAAAAATCAATTTTGTTGGTATTTTTTAAAAATCATCAAAAATAGTAGAACATTCCTAGAGCTGTGCCCACTACTTGAGACTGACTCTTCACGAATCCAAATAGGGCTCTACGAGAGACAAAGCCGGGTTACGTTTGGAGAAATACACTAGTTTTCCCAAAAATATCTCATTTTGGCCCAAAACCAAGGCTATAGCACACGGGTTTTGGACTTCTCTTTAGTGGCTTCAAATTTTCACCCAATTTCTTGCAAGGCCATGCCACACGCGTCCAGTCACTGGGTACACGATGCCACGGGGAAGAAGCACGAGTGCATTTCGGACCTTCGTTTGATTTTACTTGATTTTTTCAAAAAATAAGGGAAAAATCAATTTTGTTAGTATTTTTTAAAAAATCATCAAAAATAGTAGAACCTTCTACAGGCTGTGCCCACTACTTGAGACGGCTCTTCCACGAATCCAAATAGGGCTCACAGCGAGACAAAGCCGGGTTACGTTTGGAGAAATACACTAGTTTTCCCAAAAATATCTCATTTTGGCCCAAAACCAAGGCTATAGCACACGGGTTTTGGACTTCTCTTTAGTTGGCTTCAAATTTTCACCCAATTTCTTGCAAGGCCATGGCACACGCGTCCAGTCTACGGGTACCACGATGCCACGGGGAAGAAGCACGAGTACTGTTTCGGACCTTCGTTTGATTTTTACTTGATTTTTTAAAAAATAAGGGAAAAATCAATTTTGTTAGTATTTTTAAAAAATCATCAAAAATAGTAGAACCTTCACAGGCTGTGCCCACTACTTGAGACGACTCTTCACGAATCAAATAGGGCTACAGCGGTGACAAAGCCGGGTTACGTTTGAAGAAATACACTAGTTTTACCAAAAATATCTCATTTTGGCCCAAAACCAAGGCTATAGCACACGGGTTTTGGACTTCTCTTCAGTGGCTTCAAATTTTTATCCAATTTCTTGCAAGGCCGTGCCAAGCGAGTCCGTCTTGGGTACCACGATGCCACGAGGAAGAAGCACGAGTGCATTTCGGACCTTCGTTCGAGTTTTACTTGATTTTTTAAAAATAAGGGAAAAATCAAATTTGTTGGTATTTTTTAAAAATCATTAAAAATAGTAGAAGCTTCACGGGCTGTGCCCACTACTTGAGACGACTCTTCACGAATCCAAATAGGGCTCCAGCGAGACAAAGCCGGGTTACGTTTGGAGAAATACACTAGTTTTCCCAAAAATATCTCATTTTGGCCCAAAACCAAGGCTATAGCATCACGGGTTTTGGACTTCTCTTTGTTGGCTTCAAATTTTCACCCAATTTCTTGCAAGGCCGTGCCACCTGCGTCCGTCTTGGGTACCACGATGCCACGGGGAAGAAGCACGGATGCTATTTCGGACCTTCGTTTGATTTTTACTTGATTTTTTCAAAAGTAAGAGAAAAATCAATTTTGTTAGTTTTTTAAAAAATCATCAAAAATAGTAGAACCTTCACTAGAGCTGTGCCCACTACTTCGGATGGCTCTTCACGAATCCAAATAGGGCTCAATCAGAGACAAACCGGGTTACGTTTAGAGAAATACACTAGTTTTCCCAAAAATATCTCATTTTTGGCCTAAAACCCAAGGCTATAGCACACGGGTTTTGGACTTTTCTTTGGTGGCTTACAAATTTTCACCCAAAAATAGTAGAATATTCACAGGCTGTGCCCAATACTTGAGATGGCTCTTCAAGAATCCAAATAGGGCTCAGCGAGAGACAAAGCCAGGATTACGTTTGGAGAAATACCTAGTCTCCCAAAAATATACTATTTTTTGCCCAAAATCAAGGGTATAGCACCACGGGTTTTGGACTTCCCTTTAGTGGCTTCAGAGTTTTCACCTAATGTCAGCAAGGCCGTGCCACCGCGCATCCGTCTTGGGAACACGATGCCACGGGAAGAACCGCAGGTGCTGTTTGACCGCTCGTTTGACTTTTACTTGATTTTTTTCAAAAAATAAGGGAAAAATCAATTTTGTTGGTATTTTTTTTAAAAAATCATCAAAAAATAGTAGAACATTCCTAGAACTGTGCCCCACTACTTCAGACGGCTCTTCACGAATCCAAATAGGGCTCTGACAGAGACAAACCGGGTTACGTTTGGAGAAATACACTAGTTTTCCCAAAAATATCTCATTTTTGGCCTAAAACCCAAGGCTATAGCACAAGGGTTTTGGACTTCTCTTTGGTGGCTTCCAAATTTTCACCCAATTTCTTGCAAGGACATGCCACACGCGTCCGTCTTGGGTACTACGATGCCACGGGGAAGAACCACGAGTGCTGTTTGACCCTCGTTTGAATTTTACTTGATTTTTTAAAAAATAAGGGAAAAATGAATTTTCTTGGCATTTTTTTTAAAAAATCCCCAAATAATAGTAGAACCATCACAGGCTGTGCCCTACTATTTGAGACGGCTCTTCACGAATCCAAATAGGGGTATAGCGAGGAGAAAGCAGGGTTACGTTTGGAGAAATACACTAGTTTTCCCAAAAATATCTCATTTTGGCCCAAAACCAAGGCTATAGCACACGGGTTTTGGACTTCTCTTTAGTGGCTTCAAATTTTCACCCAATTTCTTGCAAGGACGTGCCACAGCGTCCGTCTTGGGTACTACGATGCCACAGGAAGAACCACGGGTCTGTTTCGGCCCTTCGTTTGAATTTTACTTGATTTTTTTAAAAAAATAAGGGAAAAATGAATTTTGCTGGCATTTTTTTTAAAAAATCCCCAAATAATAGTAGAACCATCCTGGAACTGTGCCCCACTATTTGAGACTGACTCTTCACGAATCCAAATAGGGGTATAGCGAGGAGAAAGCAGGGTTACGTTTGGAGAAATACACTAGTTTTCCCAAAAATATCTCATTTTTGGCCTAAAACCCAAGGCTATAGCACAAGGGTTTTGGACTTCTCTTTGGTGGCTTCCAAATTTTCACCCAATTTCTTGCAAGGACGTGCCACACGCGTCCGTCTTGGGTACTACGATGCCACAGGGAAGAACCACAGGTGCTATTTCGACCCTTCGTTTGAATTTTACTTGATTTTTTTAAAAAAATAAGGGAAAAATGAATTTTCTTGGCATTTTTTAAAAATCCCCAAATAATAGTAGAACCATCACGGGCTGTGCCCACTATTTGAGACGGCTCTTCACGAATCCAAATAGGGGTATGATGAGGAGAAAGCAGGGTTACGTTTGGAGAAATACACTAGTTTTCCCAAAAATATCTCATTTTGGCCCAAAACCAAGGTAATAACATCTGACTTTTGGACTTCTCTTTGGTGGCTTCAAATTTTCACCCAATTTCTTGCAAGGCCGTGCCACATGCGTCCGATCTATGGGTACTACGATGCCACGGGGAAGAAGCACGGGTCTGTTTGAACCTTCGTTTGATTTTTACTTGATTTTTTCAAAAAATAAGGGAAGAATCAATTGTGCTGGTATTTTTTTAAAAAATCACCAAAATATAGTAGAACCTTCACAGGCTATGCCCTACTACTTGAGACGGCTCTTCACGAATCAAATAGGGCTCATGACGAGACAAAGCAGGGTTACGTTTGGAGAAATACACTAGTTTTCCCAAAAATATCTCATTTTGGCCTAAAACCAAGGCTATAGCATCACGGGTTTTGGACTTCTCTTTAGTGGCTTCAAATTTTCACCCAATTTCTTGCAAGGCCGTGCCACCAGCGTCCGTCTTGGGTACCGCGATGCCACGATGAAGAACGCAGGTGCTATTTCGGACCTTCGTTTGATTTTACTTGATTTTTTCAAAAATAAGGGAAAAATCAATTATGCTAGTATTTTTTAAAAATCACCAAAAAATAGTAGAATATTCACAGGCTGTGCCCAATACTTGAGACGACTCTTCAAGAATCCAAATAGGGCTCAGCGAGAGACAGGCCAGGGTCACGTTTGGAGAAATACCCTAGTCTCCAAAAAATATACTATTTTTTTGCCCAAAACCCAAGGGTATAGCACACGGGTTTTGGACTTCCCTTTGGTGGCTTCCGAGTTTTCACCTAATTTCTGGCAAGGCCGTGCTACATGCGTTACGTCTTGGGAACCACGATGCTGCGGGAAAAACCACGCAGTTGACTGTTTGACTCTATCGTTTCAAAAATAAGGGAAAAATCAATTTCTTGGCATTTTTTAAAAATCACCAAAAATAGTAGAACCATCCACGGGCCGTGCCCCACTACTCGGATGGCTCTTCACGAATCCAAATAGGGGTATGGCGAGACAAAGCAGGGTTACGTTTGGAGAAATACACTAGTTTTCCCAAAAATATCTCATTTTTGGCCCAAAACCCAAGGTAATAACATACGGCTTTTGGACTTCTCTTTGGTGGCTTCCAAATTTTCACCCAATTTCTTGCAAGGCCGTGCCACACGCGTCCGTCTTGGGTACCACGATGCCACGGTGAAGAAGCACGAGTGCATTTCGGACCTTCGTTTGATTTTACTTGATTTTTTAAAAAATAAGGGAAAAATCAATTTTGTTAGTATTTTTTAAAAATCATCAAAAATAGTAAAACATTCCTAGAGCTGTGCCCACTACTTGAGACTGACTCTTCACGAATCCAAATAGGGCTCTAGCAGAGACAAAGCAGGGTTACGTTTGGAGAAATACACTAGTTTTCCCAAAAATATCTCATTTTGGCCCAAAACCAAGGCTATAGCACACGGGTTTTGGACTTCTCTTTAGTGGCTTCAAATTTTCACCCAATTTCTTGCAAGGCCATGGCACACGCGTCAGATCCTGGGTACCACGATGCCACGGGGAAGAAGCACGAGTGCATTTCGGACCTTCGTTTGATTTTACTTGATTTTTTCAAAAATAAGGGAAAAATCAATTTTGTTAGTATTTTTTAAAAATCATCAAAAAATAGTAGAACCTTCACAGGCTGTGCCCCACTACTTGAGACGGCTCTTCACGAATCCAAATAGGGCTCTAGCGGAGACAAAGCAGGGTTACGTTTGGAGAAATACACTAGTTTTCCCAAAAATATCTCATTTTGGCCTAAAACCAAGGCTATAGCACCACGGGTTTTGGACTTCTCTTTAGTGGCTTCAAATTTTCACCCAATTTCTTGCAAGGGCGTGCCACGCAGCGTCCGTCTTGGGTACACGATGCCACAGGAAGAACCACGGGTCTGTTTCGGCCCTTCGTTTGAATTTTACTTGATTTTTTTAAAAAAATAAGGGAAAAATGAATTTTACTGGCATTTTTTTTAAAAAATCCCCAAATAATAGTAGAACCATCCTGGAACTGTGCCCCACTACTTCAGACGGCTCTTCACGAATCCAAATAGGGGTATGACAGAGACAAACCGGGTTACGTTTGGAGAAATACACTAGTTTTCCCAAAAATATCTCATTTTTGGCCCAAAACCCAAGGTAATAACATACGGCTTTTGGACTTCTCTTTGGTGGCTTCCAAATTTTCACCCAATTTCTTGCAAGGACGTGCCACACGCGTCCGTACTGGGTACACGATGCCACAGGAAGAAGCATGGGTGCATGTTCGAACCTTCGTTTGATTTTACTTGATTTTTTCAAAAATAAGGGAAAAATCAATTTTGTTAGCATTTTTTTAAAATCATCAAAAATAGTAGAACCTTCACAGGCTGTGCCCAATACTTGAGACGGCTCTTCAAGAATCAAATAGAGCTCGACAGGAGACAAGCAGGGTTACGTTTGGAGAAATACACTAGTCTCCCAAAAATATACTATTTTTTGCCCAAAACCAAGGCTATAGCCCACGGGTTTTGGACTTCTCTTTAGTGGCTTCAAATTTTCACCTAATTTCTTGCAAGGCCAGAGCCACACTTGTCCGTCTTGGGTACCACGATGCCACGGGGAAGATGCACGGATGCATTTCGGACCTTCGTTTGATTTTAACTTGATTTTTTTCCAAAAATAAGGGAAAAATCAATTTTGTTGGTATTTTTTAAAAAAAATCATCAAAAAATAGTAGAACCTTCACAGGCTGTGCCCTACTACTTGAGACGACTCTTCCAGAATCCAAATAGGGCTCAGCGGTGACAAAGCCGGGTTACGTTTGAAGAAATACACTAGTTTTACCAAAAATATCTCATTTTGGCCCAAAACCAAGGCTATAGCACTACGGGTTTTGGACTTCTCTTCAGTGGCTTCAAATTTTTATCCAATTTCTTGCAAGGCCGTGCCACAGCGGGTCCGTCTTGGGTACCACGATGCCACGAGGAAGAAGCACGAGTGCTGTTTCGGACCTTCGTTCGAGTTTTACTTGATTTTTTTAAAAAAATAAGGGAAAAATCAAATTTGTTGGTATTTTTTTTAAAAAATCATTAAAAAATAGTAGAAGCTTCACGGGCTGTGCCCACTACTTGAGACGGCTCTTCACGAATCCAAATAGGGCTCAGCGGAGACAAAGCAGGGTTACGTTTGGAGAAATACACTAGTTTTCCCAAAAATATCTCATTTTGGCCCAAAACCAAGGCTATAGCATACGGGTTTTGGACTTCTCTTTGTTGGCTTCAAATTTTCACCCAATTTCTTGCAAGGCCAGTGCCACCAGCGTCCGTCTTGGGTACCACGATGCCACGGGAAGAAGCGCAGGTGCTATTTCGGACCTTCGTTTGATTTTACTTGATTTTTTCAAAAGTAAGAGAAAAATCAATTTTGTTAGTTTTTAAAAAATCATCAAAAATAGTAGAACCTTCACAGAGCTGTGCCCTACTACTTGAGATGGCTCTTCACGAATCCAAATAGGGCTCAATCAGAGACAAACCGGGTTACGTTTGGAGAAATACACTAGTTTTCCCAAAAATATCTCATTTTTGGCCTAAAACCCAAGGCTATAGCACACGGGTTTTGGACTTTTCTTTGGTGGCTTACAAATTTTCACCCAAAAATAGTAGAATATTCCTGGAACTGTGCCCAATACTTCAGACGGCTCTTCAAGAATCCAAATAGGGCTACAGCAGAGACAAACCAGGATTACGTTTGGAGAAATACCCTAGTCTCCCAAAAATATACTATTTTTTTGCCCAAAATCCAAGGGTATAGCACACGGGTTTTGGACTTCCCTTTGGTGGCTTCCGAGTTTTCACCTAATGTCTGGCAAGGCCGTGCCACACGCATCCGTACTGGGAACACGATGCCACAGGAAGAACCGCAGGTGCATTTCGGCCCTTCGTTTGACTTTTACTTGATTTTTTTCCAAAAATAAGGGAAAAATCAATTTTGTTGGTATTTTTTTTAAAAAATCATCAAAAAATAGTAGAACATTCCTAGAACTGTGCCCACTACTTGAGGCGGCTCTTCACGAATCCAAATAGGGCTCAGCGAGGAGACAAGCAGGGTTACGTTTGGAGAAATACACTAGTTTTCCCAAAAATATCTCATTTTTGGCCTAAAACCCAAGGCTATAGCACAAGGGTTTTGGACTTCTCTTTGGTGGCTTCCAAATTTTCACCCAATTTCTTGCAAGGACGTGCCACACGCGTCCGTCTTGGGTACTACGATGCCACGGGAAGAACCACGGATGCTATTTGGACCTTCGTTTGAATTTTACTTGATTTTTTAAAAAATAAGGGAAAAATGAATTTTCTTGGCATTTTTTAAAAATCCCCAAATAATAGTAGAACCATCACAGGCTGTGCCCCACTATTTGAGACGACTCTTCACGAATCCAAATAGGGGTATGCGAGGAGAAAGCAGGGTTACGTTTGGAGAAATACACTAGTTTTCCCAAAAATATCTCATTTTGGCCCAAAACCAAGGCTATAACATACGGGTTTTGGACTTCTCTTTAGTGGCTTCAAATTTTCACCCAATTTCTTGCAAGGACGTGCCACAGCGTCCGTCTTGGGTACTACGATGCCACGAGGAAGAACCACGAGTGCTGTTTGGACCTTCGTTTGAATTTTACTTGATTTTTTAAAAAATAAGGGAAAAATGAATTTTCTTGGCATTTTTTAAAAATCACCAAATAATAGTAGAACCATCACGGGCTGTGCCCCACTATTTGAGACGGCTCTTCACGAATCCAAATAGGGGTATAGCGAGAGACAAGCAGGGTTACGTTTGGAGAAATACACTAGTTTTCCCAAAAATATCTCATTTTGGCCTAAAACCAAGGCTATAGCACACGGGTTTTGGACTTCTCTTTAGTGGCTTCAAATTTTCACCCAATTTCTTGCAAGGACGTGCCACGCAGCGTCCGTCTTGGGTACTACGATGCCACAGGAAGAACCACGGGTCTGTTTCGGCCCTTCGTTTGAATTTTACTTGATTTTTTTAAAAAAATAAGGGAAAAATGAATTTTGCTGGCATTTTTTTTAAAAAATCCCCAAATAATAGTAGAACCATCACGGGCTGTGCCCACTATTTCAGACGGCTCTTCACGAATCCAAATAGGGGTATGACAGGGAGAAACCGGGTTACGTTTGGAGAAATACACTAGTTTTCCCAAAAATATCTCATTTTTGGCCCAAAACCCAAGGTAATAACATACGGCTTTTGGACTTCTCTTTGGTGGCTTCCAAATTTTCACCCAATTTCTTGCAAGGCCGTGCCACATGCGTCCGTACTGGGTACACGATGCCACAGGAAGAAGCACGGGTCTGTTTCGAACCTTCGTTTGATTTTTACTTGATTTTTTTCAAAAAATAAGGGAAGAATCAATTGTGCTGGTATTTTTTTAAAAAATCACCAAAATATAGTAGAACCTTCCTGGAACTGTGCCCCACTACTTCAGACGGCTCTTCACGAATCCAAATAGGGCTCTGACAGAGACAAACCGGGTTACGTTTGGAGAAATACACTAGTTTTCCCAAAAATATCTCATTTTTGGCCTAAAACCCAAGGCTATAGCACACGGGTTTTGGACTTCTCTTTGGTGGCTTCCAAATTTTCACCCAATTTCTTGCAAGGCCGTGCCACACGCGTCCGTACTGGGTACACGATGCCACGATGAAGCACAGGTGCATTTCGGACCTTCGTTTGATTTTACTTGATTTTTTCAAAAATAAGGGAAAAATCAATTATGCTAATATTTTTTAAAAATCACCAAAAAATAGTAGAATATTCACAGGCTGTGCCCAATACTTGAGACGGCTCTTCAAGAATCCAAATAGGGCTCAGCAGGAGACAGGCAGGGTCACGTTTGGAGAAATACCCTAGTCTCCAAAAATATACTATTTTTTGCCCAAAACCAAGGGTATAGCACACGGGTTTTGGACTTCCCTTTAGTGGCTTCAGAGTTTTCACCTAATTTACGGCAAGGCCGGTGCTACATGCGTTACATCGTCGGGAACGCGATACCGCAGGAAAAACCACAGCAATACGTAACTG